>CM021100.1:101909159-102509159 GCA_007115665.2 Sequoiadendron giganteum | reverse complement strand
ATGTTTTTGATTGAATTTTGGTAAATTGGGGACGATGCAAAGCGTCGAGAGAATTTAGGCCTCCTTCCATGTTGACCCTTTTTTTCATTTTTACTTTGTCTTCCATGCATTCTTCCTAATCTGGTTGGGGATTGATGATCTTTCTCCTCTTACTGTGGTTACCTACTATTTATAAATAAAGGTAGATCTGACCCCACAAAACTAGATCCCCCTATGCCCTTTGTGTGTGATCTATTTTCTTTTACTTTTATCGCTATATTTCTCTCTTATTTGCTTGAGTTGTCCCTTTTGTGTGTGACAATGTTACTTCTACACTACATGACCTTTGGAAAACACATTCATTGCTAGATGAATCTTCTCTTAAGACCCTTCACACACTGCTTCTTTAGAATTGAATTCTCGACTTGAAATCCCAACGAAACATGTTTCCTTCATCATGGGTTCGTAAAGAAAGGACTTGGAAACCCTACTCTGAAGCGGGAACAATATTAATCTTCCCCTCGCAGGGGCACATCTCCTTCCTTTCAAATTACCTAATGAAGTGAACATATTTCAAAAGGATTCCTTGATATTGAATCAATTCGAGAAAGAAGATGGTAGCGTTTGGATAGTCTGTCCCTTGAGTGGACCCCTCCTTTTCACAATGGGTTCCCAAGGTACACCTTTCAAAATATTTCAACAAATACTATGGTTTCTAGCCTAGGGGCAGCCCAACTAGACTAGTTTCACATCCTTGCATCTAGCTCGGGGGTAGCCCGACTAGACCGGTTTCACTTCTTCGTGTCTAGTCTAGGAGAAACTTGACTAGACCTACATCACATCCTTACATCTAGCTTGGGAGCAACCTGAATAGACTTCACTTTTCAAATAGTGCAACCCTTGAGTGGACCCTTCTTCCTTTTGAAGGGTTCTCAAGGGACCCCTTTGAAAGACTTACAACTTAGTGATAGTCTGCATGACTATCCATTCATTGGCCTGTATGGTCGCTTCGTGATGTGTTCTATCTACAAGGAAACATGCCACCACCTCTGGCTCCATGAAGTCCCCTTTGCATGGTCTCCCTCATGTGAGAGTTCTTGAGGGATACCTTCCTTGCAGGTCTATGGGTCTGTAAGGTGCTTTTCTCGGTCTTTCTCCATGTGAAAGTTCTTGGGGGATACCTTCCTTGTAGGTCTATAGTTCTGTAAGGTTCTCTTCTTAGTTTCCTTCATGTGAGAGTTCTTGACAGATACATCCCTTGCAAGACCATGATCTTGTGAGGCACTTTCACTCTTCATCTTTGTAGTTCCACAAAACTATGAATTCCTTTCTTGCACTTTTGAGTTCGCCAGACCATTCTCTGCTTCATCATCGGTTCAGGTATACTTCTCTTACTTTACTCCCTTACTACTCTACTTTACCGAAGCACTAATTATTTCTCGTGCTCGTTAAAGTGGGGAAAAAATGTATAAGCATGAATTTTCACCCCTAACGCAAATTCCCTTTTACCCCATTGTACTTTAGAAAACTTAACATGGTGGCTTAATTCCACTCAAGCCAGTTGTCCACATCACACTCGGTGCCTATTTTGTGTGTTGGTGGGAGCGTTTCTATTAGGGATGTCCATGCGGCACGTAGACCTTTGTGCAGCTCGCTTACGTCCTTGGAAAATTCCTATAGGTGGAGACTACAAAGAAGTTACACTTTTGATTGGAAGTAAAAGTGTAATGCCTCCCTTTGGCTGGCCAACCCGAATATGGCCATTTTTCATCCTTTCCTTCATATTCTTCATCCATTCATCCATTGTTCTCTTCAACAAAAGTTAAGAAAAATTATTGGAAGATCATTTTAGCACTCTCTCCATTCCATTCATCCATTCAAGCTTTGTAGCTACATTTCATACTCCATTTTTTCAATCTACCACTCCATGAATCTGATAGTGCAAGAGTAGGACACACAACATTGTAGTAGAGGCTTGAGTTCCTCTCATTTTCTCCTCCACAAGCCTTGATCACTTTTGACAGAGGTGGTAAGATCCTCTCATCTTCTCTATCATCTTGGTTGAGTAAGAATGTACTATTTTGTAGTGTCTTTTGTTTACGTAGCTTGTATTCCTTTCTTTATCTTTATTCCTATTGTTGCAAACATGGTTGTCCATGGATTTGGAAACACCAAAATGAGGTTCTAACTGAGGTAGGCCCCTAAATAGCCCAAACACTTTCCCCTTTTTTTTGTGTGTAGGTGGAGAGATATCAAAGAAAGCTGGTGAGAGGATTGTTCTAAAAAATTATCTTTGTCACCCTTGTGGTAATATATTTCCTTTATCACATTTGTATCTATGTCTTATTCTTCTTAATCTCATTTTATTGTTCAAAAAACCTCTAAACTAGGTTAGTAGTCCTTTTTTGGGGATTTAACCTCGTCTCTTTCATTTTTTGGTTGTATAGATGCCAACGCACTTGTGAGACGCTAGTGTGTCGTGTTGTCATCCTGGAACCGTGCTTTTGTCCTCTAATAGAGAACTACCTGAGACATAGAGTTGACCTTAAAAATTAGCTCACATAGTCTCTCTTCAACTCTCGACATTGCAAAGTGATTAAAGGACACATAGTCCTCATCATTCTCATCCCTTCTATCCTAACCATCCTTTAAACTGAGGTAGGTTAGGGCATCCTTTCTTCTCTCGGCCTTTCGTGACCTGGGGCCTTGTAGTGGTTGGTCCCCCTCTCTTATAAAGAGATCTTGGAGAATACCTTCTTTGCAGGTCTGTGGGCCTGTGAGACACTTATATCTTTGGGTTTCTTCCATGTTAGAGATCTTGGGAGATTCCTCCTTGTAGATCTATGACCCTATGAGATGCTTACTTCTTTGGATTTCCTTCATGTGAGAGATATTGAGGGAAACCTTTCTTGTAGGTCTACGGGTATTAAGACGCTTTCATCCTATAGGATTTGTCCATCATTGGTCTGAGGGCCTTTGGTGTACCTTGTGTAACTTTATAGTTCTACATAGCTATGCAATCCTTTTGTTCAACTCTCCTTGGTTCCAAGGACCTGTGGAGCCAACCCTCTTGTAATTTTCATTCCTTTCTAGTTTCTCCATCATTCTCTTTTCTCTTCTCTTCTTTTTTATATATATCAGATCGAATATCTGCATCTTCTTCATCCTGAGTATATGCCCTTCATTTCTTCTTTTATAGTTCTTCTAAGTGTAATTTTGGGATCATGCATAGTACTGAGACAACCTTTTATATCGAGGTCTCTTTCACTTTGCTGACTCAAATCCTATAGTCCTTTATATTCTAACATCATTCTCTTGTGTAGGTATTTTCTTTTCTAATGCATTTGTTTTGTAGATCTTCAATTTGGGGGCATGCTTTTGTGGTTCAAAGAGTTATATGTTTCCTCTACAGTATCCTTTTGGCATATGATGTTATTTATGTTTAGTATATTTCCTTTAATGTGCATATTAGTGTAGATTGATATGCCCGCTAAAGTGGGGGGAAAATGTATAGTCATAAAATTGTACCCCTCACAATTTCACATACATTCTTGTATCCACTTTAATGTCCACTCCCTTAGCATCTTGTGTAGGCTCATTTTAGCCCCTCCATTAGCCTTTTCCCCTCTCAATATGCTCCAACACCCCTTTTCAATATCTACCCTTGTGTGTCATCTTTGTGTTAAACCTGATGTTTCTCCCATTTTCTTTCTTTTGTAGTGTGATGTGTTCAGACACTAGCACGTCACATAGATGTCTACATGCCACACTAGTGTCTTGTGATATTTCAACATTCAAATGATCGTTTCCATAGATTTTTTCCAATTGCCATCTCGTTTTGTCTGTGGTAACAACCTATGACGCCCTCAAATGGCTTGGGAAGCTTATTTTCCCTCCTATTCTCTCTTTTTAATCCATTCTTTCAATCCATTTGGCCCTGCTCAGGTTCTACCTTGAACTCTCCTCTTCTTTCTCACTCTCTCTTGCTTGCACAACTCTATACAACTCACTACAACAACACTCCCTAGCTCTTTCAACTCCCTCTTTAAATCTTCTTTGGCTCTTACAGCTTCATCTCCCTTATTTCATGCTTGTGAGCAGCATCTTGGGATTCCATATCCCCTATCTTTGCATCTCTACTTCATGATATGGGTTCTCCTCCTCGAGTGGGGATTTATATAATCACCTCTTCTATGATATAGGTTTTCACCCTCGAGTGGGGATTTATTATATCAATCATACTTTCTGGTGCGGCTTCTACTCTTGAGTGAATTTTACTTTCACCACACACTTTATCCATTTCGGTTCATTTCTCTCTATCTATCTAGTTTTTCGTGGAGGTGGGAACACCAAAATGGACGTTTGATTGAGGAAAATCCCTATATACCCCTAACACTTTCTCTATATATCACACGTGTAGGTATTGAATAAATTCACATGTTAGAGGCTTCATTATTTGGCTAGTTGTAAACGCTTTCTTTCTACTCTTTATCTTCATCATTTACTTTAATTTATTTTAGTTATATCATATTCAGTCATTTTCCCACATTCTCGAAGTTCTCAAAAATTAGAGTAGAAATATCCACTTCATTATTATTTTTGTTAAACTTGCTTCCTAGTCCATATGAGATGCTAGTGCATCGTGTTGTCATTTGTATTCTGCATTTCCATCCTTTTGTCGAGAGCTTGTCAGTTTGTCCAAGAAATCTCTATGACCTTGTCTTTCTAATTCTAGAACTCTCGTTAATGTTCCTTGAGGTAGTTTAGGGTAGTTCACCCCATGAGGCTCTTTGAGTGAAGATAAATCATGAGTAGTGAATCCCCCTTCTCTACAATTTCATGCCCCCCATTTGATGCCCCATCATTGATAAGCAATCTGAGAGAAACCCCATGGAGCATCTTGCATGAGTTTTCTCCTTAAAGCTTCCCAAATTTTGCTAAGTCCTAGAGTTTTGGGTTTTCAGGCTATCTCTTACTTGCTTACCTTGCATGCCTTCTTGATTTATCCATCACTCCTCTTCCCTCCTTACATCGTTCTTCCTTCGGCCTTTAGCGTTCGATCTTCCCTCTTCCCTCTTCCCTCTTCCCTCTTCCCTCTCCTCTTCCTTCCTTCTCATTTTGGCCTTTGACCTTTGACCTTCACACTTACCTCTTACCTTCTTTACTTCGCAAGGTGTAAGCCTTTGGTCTGACCTCCGACCTCTGACCTCCAACAGTCTGAGGTTCAACCTATGAAGTAACTTTATTTTCTCCTTCCTCCTTCCATATCCCTTCTCACTCTCACTCTTTTCTTCCAAAATTTGACTGTGTCGAATTCTTGAGTTTCAACCTTTGGGCTTACCCTTTACCTCTTAACTTCTTCAGTAAGAGGTAACTCATCTCCCTTCGCCCTGATTTCTAGATGTAAGCCTCCTCACTTACCCCCAACTTTCTTCTCTTCATCGTAGTTTCCTCCCCCTTCTTCCTAGCATGAAATATGTGGTACACTCGAAGCTCGACATCTGACCATCTAATCATCGACATTTGACCAACACTTTTCGAGGCTTCAAACCATTTTTTTCATGTTGGTAAAGGCTCTTTTTTGGGCTTCACGCCCTAACCTTCTTACGGATTTGACGTGTTTCTAGGTGACATTTTCATGCTTGATTCAACTTTTGAGCACCTAGATCTAATTTTTGGGGCTTCAAGGACAACATTTATTGCCTCCCATACCTTCTACAAGTGGATTTCATGGGAAACCATGCCCATTTATTGTTGTTTTGTTGACTTCCTGATAAATCCATGCCCTAGGTTGCAATTTTCATAGATGGCTCAGATCTTTGCATGTCACAGTCTTTTTGCTAACCCTAGTTAGGGTTAGGGTTGGAAATGTTTTTCTCAATTATGCCTAATCTTTAAGAGAAAAAAATGTATTCATTTTTAGGCTTCTTCTTCCTCTGTCTACTCTGGGGTTTTTCTTTTGCAGACTTGCATTTTTTTATCTCTACCATTGTAAAGATTGGCATGTTTGCCTCTACATTAATGAATTTGATTAAGCTTTCTCTTCTTAGCTCTTTTATGTTTGAGTAAGTTATTACCTTGCATATTCGAGTGTTTATTGTATTTTCATTCATGTATGTTTTTGTTTAATGATTTACAGTTATTGGTTGGAGAAACCTTTCTTTCCTTCCAGTGCCCCGTCAAACCCTAACCTTCATTTTTGCTTCTAAGAATCAACCAAACAAAGAGTTGGTGAAAATACCCTCACCTCTCTTCTTTGATGTACTGTGTAATTTTGGTTAGGAAGAAGCAACCTTTCCATCTTTCTGTATCATCTCCATTTCCCCTTTCATGTTCTCTTTCTCCCATTTTCCTCATGAGCTATTAGTGGTAGGATTTCATGTGTTGGGTTGGACCAACACATTGCACTAGGATTGAAAAAGGAAATCAACCTTCTCTGGAGATTCAACCTCATTCATGTAGGGTCCCACACCTTGAGGTTATTTCCATTGTATCATTGGAATGTCGAGCTTCATGCTCAACAAGATGCAATTTCGTGTTACAACAATAAATAATTGGAAAGCTTTAGGAGACACCCTTTATCCTAGATCACCTTGTAATTCCCTAACCAATTTCATACTAAACACATCATTTACACTTGATAAATTCTTATAGCTCTTTTCAAGCTAAAAATTAGGGTAGTATTCATAAATTTTAATTTTTTCATCAAAATCTTCCATAGGTTTTAAGCCAATCCAAGGCCTTGTGTAGGCCAAGACATAGAAAAGGTAGGAAGACATGAAAAATGACCTATTAACAACAAAAATACTTATTGTGCCATCCAACCTATAACTCATTATAGTGGCCCAGTCTAAATATTGTTGACCAACACAAATAACCTGCACAAAGAAATACATCCATTCTTTGAAGTCATAAGCATTTATGCTCCCTTTAACCCTATGTAATAGTACAATGATATCTAAACTTTATTCTCTGAAATGTGATTTATGTATCTTCTTAGGGAGTTATGATTTTCCCTTCTTGGGAGAGTCAAACCATTCCTTTGCAATGCAATTCTGATAATACCCCTTCTTTCTTGAGAATCGACATTGAGATAAAGTAAAACTAAACATAAAATATACCTCCCTCTCTAGAAGCCTGAAACACCCACTGATGGTGACTCTATCTAGGGTTACTAGAAAATTGTTATCCTCACTGCAGATTTCTCTCATCTCAAGATTATAATAGTATGATATACATTCTAACACAAGCTCCATAGTGCATTGTACTGCTACTAGGAATACAACAGCTTGAAGAAGAACACTTTCTACTACCCTTTGAGTAATTGGGTCTCTTTCTAGTTTACAAATCCTTTCCCAAAAAGAATCCAAATTTATATTCCCTAACCTTGTATCACCTGTTTGAGGAAAAGAACTATCTAGGCTAGCCAAATGCTCATACCCCAAATATTTATATTTAATTTTCCCAGATACTCACTTCAAAAAGAATTCAATAGTGCTATGTGACAAAAAATAATATTTAGTTACCAAAGAAAAAATTAGGAATGCAACTTACCTAGTAATATGCCACCTGTTTTTGCTTGAGGTACTTCTTTGAGTGTTGATTATATGTTTTTTCTTCTAGGTTTTTGAAATTATGCTTTCCAAAAAGAATGATTATGTTCCAAATGATATCTTAATTCTACACGATCAAGTATTTATTTCATCCACTTCAGTACTGAAAAAATTCAATGTCAGACACATATGCCACAACACCAATATCGGATAACCTTGGCACACTCAACACATTCAGATATTTGAATGGATTTTGAGAACATAGTCAGAAACAGATGAAGTTAGAAAAAATTGGTCACACCGGACAAGTTCATCCTTTATTTACACACCTCTTCTCAATAAGATTTAATTTGGATGATGTCTTCAACACTTCATTAGAATCCAGCATGGTTAGAAAAGGAATGTCAGCCCCAACAAACTTTCTCAAAACTATGAAAAACCTATTGTTGTCAAACAGATTGCACCCGAATGCTTGAATGTTGAAATTCAGCAATCTGTTGAAACATTGAAACTAATTCTAGGTTGTGGGTAACCTATAAGGAATTCGACCTCCAGATTCTAGGTTGGTTCCTATGTAATTTCTTGATTAATTACTGAGTAATTTGCTGGGAAAAGGGAGAAAGACTAGAAATAAATGCAGAATTGAAAATTTTAACTATTGTGATGCACTGAAGAATCCAATATGCAAACTTTAACTCACAGAATGATTACTTAATATTTTCATTTGCACAACCTGATCTAATAGCTCAAACACTTGAATGTTTTAAACAGAGGTTTTTAAAGAAACAATCTTAGAAGGAAAATATGATTTCCACAACTAGGTTGTTTGATTATTGATTAACACAATGTTTAACCAATGAATCTAAGCTAGGATGCATACAAAAATTCATGAAGGAGATATAAGTATTTAAAGGTTTCAAAAACTGCAAACACAATAACTCTTCGATCAATCCTACATAACAATGATGCTCGAAAACCTCAAGGAAAATTCTAAAATGATGGTAATGAAAGGAGTCTTTGTGCAAAAAACCACTAATTGACCTGTAAACCGGCTACTGTATTAATCTGAAATAAGTTGAGTTACAAATAATTCACTTTTGTAGAGTGCAAAGGAGAAAAATAAGAACTACTAAAAAAATAGTTAATTTTTTTCAATATATATAAAAGGCCTTCAAAAAGGCATGGAGATGGAACTATAAGTCAATTTCAGTGATAAAATGATATCTCCAAAGTAATCCAGGAGCATAAACAAATATCTCTAGAAAAGAGGCTCAAACCCATGCAAAAATGAGTTCACTCAGGTTCAAACTCGCTGTCAAGTCATAACTGATCCATGGAAAACTTGAACTAAACTGAAAATCCCACAAAAGGTGGGCCCAACCATGCGAAAGTCACCTTGTTTATATCTATTTACCCATGCCTAACTGAAACTCCCTCTTCTACATTTTTGTAAGCCATGCATGACTTGGAATAATTAATATTATGTTTGCCTAAAAATATTTATATTAATTAAATGATTTATAGTTTATCATTTAATTAATTAATTTTACATCATATAGGCAAACATAACATGCTAAGTTATAAATATAATAACTCCATCCCCAAAATAAAAATGCCTACCTTCTTGCATTTGTATCACATTGCACACTTACATGGGAACTTAATAAAATTTTCCCCAAGGCAAATACAATGGGGTTTAAACCCACGGCCTTAATATTAAAAGGCATGACATTTTGGATAAAAATGTGACAAAAAATCACATTATCATTGTCAACCAAAATAGGGTTTCAACCCTAATACAAAGCACGCAAAACAAAAGGTTTTACATTTTACTTTGCGATTCTTTTTTGGAAACTTACCTCCCTATCTGATACGTCGCTATGAGCTAGGTTCTTGAGATTCAAAGTTCATATGAAAGCTTTGGTCGAGGATTCTTAATCATTAGCACAAAAAAACATGGTGAGTTTTTCACCTCCTTATCGTTTTACTATGCTCAACTTGTATCATTGTCTGGATAATCCTTTGTATTTCGTTGCCTTTGTATTTTATTTGCAAAAAAATTTGGCCCTATACAATCTACGACTCATCCTTGTGCTTCTTATTTCATAAAGCATGATAATGAATGAAAATCCCTTGCTCTAGCACCCTGTGAATACTGAACTCGAAAATTCCTTTGCTTTTGCACTCTACTTTGAGCCTGCAGGAATTTTTCTTCCATTGTTGTATTTGATTTAGAGAAACAATGTTATGTTATCTCTTTGAATACCTCCAATAAACCCCTTGCAATGAAGGGCTACGACCTTCTTGATATTCTGGGTCTTCCAAAGTTTATCCTTCCTGCATATTATGCTTGATTCGAACTTGGTCTTCAGAAAAAAATAGTGGAAACCTGGAAAGAAGTTTATTACTCTTCAGAAATATATGAAACCCTTCTATATATCATGGCTGCGACTGCACCTTACTATCAACTTCATTTTGAGTTTTTTTTTTTTTCTTCACAACCTGTGAATCTCTCATGGCCGCAGCTATATGGTGATTTCCTGGGTATCTTTGTGCTCAATGATTCAAAACAAATCAATATTTTAACACCAAAAGTATCATAATCTCCCTTGCTACAATAAAAGATCATACCAGATCATATATGAACAAGATTTCTTGAGAAAATAATCAATAAAAACAATATTCCTTTTTTTTTTACAAATACTATTATAGACATAGCATGACTTCCATGGCTTCTGTAATTTTATTATCCTTGTTCAGAAGGTGAAAAACTAATGTACATTCCTTGGAGCAATTAATATATCACTGTATTCTTAAGAGTATGCTCTAAAGCTTGAAGTTTTGTTCCTTTGTATAGCATACATTTATGAATAAAGCATACTATTTTGTTGTAAAAATGCCAGGCTGAAATATCATTGTTTTATTTGCTCCTATTGAAAATATCATGGTTGTATCGAGATATTTGGATTTCATGCAATTGCTTCTTCTTATTAATTTATGCATAATTAACCCCAAAACTTCAGCAATAGAGGCCCTTACTATTGAAAGAAAACTTGTTTATTCCTTGTATGCTTTGATATTCTATACATGGCTCTTCATTTGTTGGCACTGTGTCTTTTGTTGTGAGGGTACTCCTTTTCATTTTGCAGAAATGCAAACTTTTTGTAGCTGCAAACTTCTTGACATGGCACACTTGTAGGTGTTTGTCTATGTCCTCTATGAAGTCTGCTCCTTAGCTTGACTATACAATGATGTTTGATCTGCTCTTATGCATTGAAACTAGCTGCTTTCACCATGGCCATTGATTGAAACATCATATTTTATGTTCTTGATCGTGCCTCCGGTGTGAAAAGCTGCTCAAGCTGGTAATTGTATGATATTTATTGTTGTGTTGTACTACTGGTTGTAACATATGTGTGCAAGCATAATTAATCCTCATTGTATCTTGTGAAATAAATTTCAAAACTTCATGAAATAGGTGAGTGCTTGATATTTTGTTTTTGTTTCTCTTCAGTGTAAAGAGGTTCAATACCTGATTTGTATGTAATGTGAATGTAAAGTAGAGCTGAAAATAGGGGTATCAATGAAAACTATGAATTCTCTATATGCTTTGATCCTTTCTTGACATGAAGAGAAAAATTATGTTATATGCTCAAATTGTTTTTCCTGAATCTCTTTGAAATAAAGTTGCTTGTATGATTATAATCTTAGTTTCAGCAGCCATCTTAATGACTGTTATCATATTAATGAACTCTCGTATGTAACCTGAGAGTGTATCCCTTTGATATGTCTAGCTCAACCCTTCTGGGAGCCTGTTTTACTCCACATATCTGATAAAATGATCACGAACATAGTGAGCCTATTCCTACATAGTGAGAAAACATGTTAGAAAAATAAAAGAAATTGAAAGCTTCCTCTTTTACTTATGCTCTTTGAATCTTTGTAATCATCTGATGGATTCCTAATCGATTGTATTCTATATTTATGTTGGTAGCATAGGCATATGATAGGATTTGATTCGCATTTCTCTAACAACATTTCCATCAACTTGTAGGTACACTAGAGCTAGAACTGGAACTGGAGTTGGAGCTAAAACTAGCATCACAACTGAAGACCTCAACTTTTCAATAATTCGTCATTCCAGGCAATGACGAATCACTTTCTACCCTATGCTTTCTTTATTTTCATTTGTATAGCTTACCTTTGCTTATGCACCCCCTATTTGATTATGAAAATCAAATTGAGTTACTCCCATGGCTTGTGTGGGATTCTGGTTTGTACATTATGAATAAAAACAACAAACATCATGCAAACTTATGATATCATTTTGAGATGTTTTTGCATAATATTACTAAAATTTACAATGTAATGAAATAATGCACAATATGAGTACTTTTAGCAGAATTTTTTTAAAACAACTTGTGTACCTTGGCTTGAATTTATAGTTCAGCTCTACCTGTTTGAGCTAGTAGTGAAAAATAGGTAACACCTACCTTGTTTCAAATATCTTTTGAAAAGAAACTTCTTCACAAGAAAAATGAGTTACAGAACCTAGGTGGTAGCCGAAAATTACTGACACTTGTTTAAAAGATCGATACCAAAAAGAAGATAGTTAAAAAAGGAAACTAAGTGGTTTGAGAGACAAGTTATGAATATAGGGTCACAAATCAAATTATTTTAGAAAACTAGCCAAAGATTGACACATAGGATAGAAAATTTCTAAAACAAAAAGGATACCCAAAAATTCAAATACTTACAACTAGACTTAAAACTTAGGCAACAAGTCTGAGCTACTTTTACAATATTAAGTTCAATCATGGATGATTATGCATATTATGCCAAGATTTAGGGTATGTGTCTAAACGTTTACAATTTGAAAATATGAAGATTTGTTTTAAAGATTGCACTATTTCTACAACATTGTAAGATCAACCTTGATTAAATAGAAATTAGTTTATTTGTTTATCTACAACATCAACCATTGTTACAATTTTTCTTAGGTTTTAAAAATTAGGATATCTCTTAACCCTTTAATATTTTGATATTTTTTACATCTGGATTAATTTTAGGGAAAATGGCATCACAAAACTACTATATTTGATGAGTTACAGTCATTTTCAGATTGCAAATTTGGAAATAGAACTAGGGTTTTAACCAAGTCTCCAGATTTTACAAATCCTCCATCTTATAAGTTTCTAGCCTTTATTGAACCATAAATACCCCTTGCGATACCAACAAATCACATTTACCACTGAGTTGTCTTTGCAAGTCAAGACCTAACATTCAAAGCCTTGGGGTTGTTTTCTGAAGATTTTCTAAGGAAATTTTACTTTCAAGAGAGATAGAATAATTTTGTTTTATTTGTGTTGTATAGTGAAAAAAATCATCAAAAAAATTGATGCTTTAAAGAGGGCCTTACAAAAAGCTGGAGTGTATAGTATCATTTTCTCCTAAGAGGTTTCATAGAGTACTTAGATCTACACCAAATAAAGGATAATTTCAAGAGATTAGATCCTTGCATGAGCTAGAAGAGCTGCAATAGGCGGCGTTCATCATCAGATCTACCTTCCACATCCACTTCAATTCCATCATTCACCTCCACAACATCTACTTCTTCCATTCCATCCTCCTCTTCATCTCACATTTTAGTTGTTGTACTATAGCCACCACATCCACCAATGGCTTGGTTAGCAAACAAACCTTCACCCCTCACTTTCAATGACTATCATGAGATGCCAAATAATCCTGAAATGTTTCATTCACAGTTCTTTGTCAATGATCCCCATAGGATTGTTGAAGAGCATGCTAAGATCTTTGAAGGAGTCCTCAAGAATAGGACCATTGATCATGAAGAAGTAGCATGCAGACGTTTCCCCATTTCTTTAGGAGATGAGGAATTTTATTGGTTCATTCACTTGCCAACGAGTTCAATCAACACCTAGCAACTCATGAAAGACTCTTTTCTGTACAAATTAAAGATTTCCATAAGCCTTTAAAGTTATTCCAGTAATTTGTCTTAGTTAAAAGGCAAGATAGTGAGCCCATAAGCTCTTTCAATAATAGATTCCATAGGTATTATACAAGATTGCAAACACCTTATGATGTAAATGATGCATCAACTAGGAAAGTTTATTTCTCAACCCTATATAGTCTCTCTTCAAACTTTGTGAAGAGGGAAAATCCTATTCCATAATCCCTGCCAATAGCCTACACAAAGGCATAAAGGTTAGTATTGACTTGGGACAAAGTGTTTTCAGACCAACCAACTCTTTGGGAGTAATAAGTTAAAATTAGATTCAAATGATAAGCCACACATTAGCTAATCATACCCTTGTTATAACATAGATTCTACATATGCAAGTAGTGCCACATCTTAGACCTTCATTGGATCAAATCTACCCTACTCAACCAACATATTTACAAAATTCCTTTGCACCTCAGCCTGTATATTTGTAGAAATTTGGTCCAACAAAGGCTCCATCAAAAAAAAAGGATGAAATTAAGAGCTCATTGAAAAAATGAGGAAGCGTTTTGTAGAAGTGACATATCTCAAAAATCAAAATAATCAGCTGCAAAATTCTCAGAAGAATTTTCAGCCCAATAACAATCATGATCAAGGTCAAAGTTTAGGGCAGAATCAAGGTTATGATCATGGAAAAAATCAAAATCTTCCAAGGAAAAAAAAGACATGGAATACTCATCCCAATAATGGTGGAGTCCCATCTCCTTTGAATATAATGAATACATCTAAAAATCCTCCTAGGAGAATGTATTTACCTGAGGCAATAATGTCTGGTTGGTGCAAACTGCATAATACCAGTCAACACTCTAAATTGAACTACCCAGAATCTTAAATTACAACAATTATATTTTAGTTGGAAGTGTAGAATGAAGAAATCACATTAAATCCACCTACTTTTGGATATGAATTTTTTCCCTCTCGTTATTATGATTATTTCTTGGTGGTGAACCATGCTCCATTTCCTAAGGCGGAGGATAATGAACCCGGAGTTGAAGATTCCTCAACACAATAATCTCAATTATATTTTATATATAATGAGGAGTCCCTTAATAAATTGTTTGAGCCAAATTTTGGGCACCTTGAAGGAGATGATGTCCAAATACTGCAACAAAAAAGATATGACTTGTGAAATAGGAGAATTGGGGGGTCCCTTTAAGAATTCTACTCCAAATAATTTTATGGTCCTACCTAACCCTAACACAAGCAATAATCCTCCACCACCCGATGTTCCCACACAATAATTCAACAATGAGCCTCATGGTAAATCAAAAATTTCTTATATGGGGCAATAGGTGGCTGAAGAACTCAAAAAGATGAAGGTAATTCTTTTAGTCTTTGAGATATTGAAGGTACCAAAGATAAGGATTTCGTTCTTCAATTCAATAAAAGAGCCTGCTCAGCCAATAGCTTCATCTAGTGCACTTGTGGTTGAGTATGTGATTGAGAAAATTCAAGATAAAGGGAAGGAAAAGGAGAAGGCTCAAGTTTATCAAGTTGAAACTCCTATTAACATATTTAAAGACAAGCATGTGGATCCTCCCTTTTTACTGACATTAAATATCTTTGGAAAAAAATTGCATAATTTCTTGTTAGATTCAAGTGCCTCAACAAATTCCATGCCTCTTGTTGTATGAAAATCTCTTAAAATTACTCCTTCCCATTATCAAAGGAAGGTGACACAATTAGATAATGCAAAGGTGAGTGTTGTAGGAGAACTAAACATGATTCACATGCAGTTAGCATCTGACCCACGAGTTTAGTATTTGATCGACACACAAGTAGTATCTATATACATGATACATATGACATGCTCTTGAGTAGATATTGGACCAAAACCTTGAATGGATATATAGATGCATATATTTCACATATGTGGCTTCCATGGAAGGGGTTCCCAAATCAGATATGGATAGACAAGGAGCCTCACACGAAATAAATGATAACATAGTACAATAATATCAATGAGGTATTATTTTTAAAAGAAAACCTAGGATTTTATATTCCTATAGAATTATAAGTTGAGGAGGTACTTATGTTGCATAATACACTTGAAGCCAATAAATATTTGACTTAGATTCCTAGTAGTATGGAAGCATGTGTTTAGATGAATGATGAATCTCAAACAGATGATAAAATATGACTATTTGAAGAGTTCCAAGAATTGATGGAAAATGTGTTCATGATCAATTGAGCTAAGGGAATAGTGTGGACTTCACGGATATTTTACTACCCTATTGGTTTAGGATTCACAATGCATCCCACTTAGAATTTGAGTGTTTTTTGTGTCAAACAAAAGTGGAAGAAATCAAGAAACAAATAAGCCCATCCAACCTTGCTTTAGATAGAGCTAGTCAATTTTTTTTAGAAGAGCAACCACCTACACAACAAAACCAATCTGAAAAGGTCGCACAATGAAAAGCTAAGGTATCCTTAGATAGTAAGGATAAAACCAAATTTTTGACACTAATATTTGATGGATCCAAATCTAAGCAATGGGTTGGAGTGGGATTCGAGTTGATTGGCCCTGATGGTAAGACTTTATTTGAATCCTTCCAATTATAGTTTCCCTACACAAACAACATTACTAAATATGAGGCACTAATGCACGAGCTTCTCATGATAATACAATTGAAGGTGTTTTTTGAGATTCAGAGTTGGTGGTCAAACATGTGATAAAATGGTATTGTTTTCATTAAAAGAGATTGAATAATTATAGACATCACATGTGGGACTTGATATAAATATTTGATGCTTCTAACATCCAACTGATCCCACAAAAAAAGAACCATATAGCCAATGCTTTTGCTTAGGTAGTGAGTACATTACAACCATTATCATTTTTAGATTAAATAAGTTCACATTTGAATTGACTCCAAAACCTTCCATGCCTAATAATGCGACTGATTTTTGGATCTTCGAAGATGATAAACACATATTGGATTTCATCACTAGTTCAAATGTGTTAAAAAAACTAATTATAGATGAAATAGAACCAGAAGAATCCAAATTGGACCTGGAAGAAGTGGTTAGCCTAAAGATAAATATGATTCCAATAGGCATGGTTCAATTGGAAAGCATTTTTTATCTTGTTCAATTGAGAAATCATGACCAACAAGAAAATAAAGAATCAACAAAAATTAAGTGTGATGTGTATAATATGGGTACTAAGATGTAAAGAGAATTTTTATTGGAAAAGTATACACTCTTGAAGAAAAGGAGGGGATAATAAAGGATCTTCATATATATCAAAATGTAATAACATGGAGTTACAAAGATCCGAAGATGTATGATACCTCCATAATTACACATACTAATCTTATTAAAGAAAACACAAAGCCTTTTCGACAAAGGTAGTGACTAGTGAATGCATTGTTAAAACCAATCATCCAAAAAGAGGTGCACAAATTATTTTCTACCAGAATTACATTTCCAATCAGACATTCGACATAGGTGGCTAATTTGGTACTAGTCCAAAAAAATGGGGAGATCTGGCTATGTGTAGATTTCAATATTCTCAATAGAGCATCAAAAAAAGATAACTACCCACTACCCTCATTGGATGAGGTACTATAAACTATCAATAGATCAAAAATGATGTTCTTCTTAGATGGATACTAAGGGTAAAACCAATTCATGTGGTGCAGTTACATTAGGAGGGTTCCAAAAGGAACAATTCAAACTATGCAACAATGAGTGTACACAACATAAATAACACAATAAATTGATATGTGAACACAAAATCTCATTGAATTGATAATATGATATGCAAAATAGGCCACAAGGGTGAATATCTATGGCTCACAGGCTTGCCACAGGGGCTTTCAACAATACAACTAACCAACAAGCCTTATTACATGCCCCAAAGGGTTTTATATGAAAATATAATGAATCTAAAATATATAGCTTAGAAATTATGATCTACAATGACTACAAATTCTTATTAAAAATGTTCCTCAAGCTCCCATATAGGTCTGCATTGGCCACAAGGGTCAATAACTTGATGAATGATCATATATGAATGTTGGCCTCAAGATATAAATAATTATCTCCATGCAAAATGAATTAACTTGTGAGTCTCCAAGATAGGTCCCAATGAACCCAAGATTCGTGTATGATGTCCAATTAACCTTTGCATGATCTGGAATAGGTTTTCACTAAGAAATGTAGACCAGGTCAGCCCTAAATGCTTTGACTAGTAACACAGTGGCATTTTGAGAGCGATATCTTTCAATAGACAATTGTAAATGATGTGAAATTTAGATATGTGATAGACATCGATGTGTAGATTCTATATCTAGCTCCACGAGATGAGAAAAAATGATGTGGTAAAATTTGGAATGAACCAATGAAAATTCTACTAGATTCAATGTAAGAAAATAACTATTTTTGGTTGATACAGGATTGCTTTAAAACCAGGGATGCTCTTGCATTGGAAACCTAGGGTTGGAAGAAAAGTGAGTCCCTCACTTTAAAGGGCTGAGAGGAAAACCAAAATGGTCCATCTCAACCTGAGAAATCCATGATGAATCCTCCACTGGTCTACCTTTCTACTTCACAAGATATTATTTATATTGATTGTTTTGAGTGCTCCTTTGAGTAGTATCCAAAATTTTCTCAATCTCCTCTAGTTCTTAATGTGGTAATTGATCCTTCAAATCCACTTCATAATTACTACCACTTTTTTACCCTTCATGAAACTCATATATGCCAGCAATATTGAAAATAGGTGATATACCCAATGTCTTCAGTAACTCTACTTCATATGCATTTCCAAAACCAAACCTCCTAAGTATCGTACATGGTCCAAACTTCCTCATCTTCAATTTATTGTAAGTACCAACTAGAAATCTCTCCTTCCTCAAATATACCATCATGCCATTTCTAGCAAAAAATTCCTCATGTCACCAGTGTTTATCTGCCTTCTCTTTATACTTACCATTCATGTCTTCTAAAGGCTTCTTGACTCGATTATGCAATGTCTCCATGAAATCTGTAAATTGTTCAACTTCAACACTCCTTTTATTTTCCATACTGATGTCCCTTAACTCTACAAATCCTCTAGGATTTACTCTAGTAACAATCTGAAATGGTGTTTTTCCTATACTCATATTCACAAAATTATTGTACGCAAACTCTTCCTAGGGAAAAACTATATCCCAACTTCCTTCTTTATCTCCAACCAAACATCTCGGAAAATTACCCAAAATTTTGTTCACTACTTTTGTTTGTCCATTTGTTTGTGGGTGATATGTTGAAGTAAACTTTAAATATTTCTTCATCTTCATCCACAATGTCCTCCAGAAATATCCAATGAATTTAGTGTCTCTATTTGAAACAATATTCTTAGGTAATTCATGCAATCTCACAACCTCCTTGAAAAATAAATGAGAAACATGCACAACATCATTAGTCTTCTTACAAGGAATAAAATGTATCATTTTAGAAAAAAATCCACCACTACCATAATAGAATCATAACCTCTCTATGTTCTAGGAAATCCCAAAATGAAATCCATGCTCAATTCTTCCCAAGGTCTCTCTGGTACTATCAAAGGCTTGTATAATCTAGTATTCTAACTACTCCCTTTTGTAATTTAACAATTTCTGTAACTTTGAACATGCTTCCTTACATCCTTATATATTTGTGGCCAAAAATAGTGTTCATTCACCAAAGCTACCATTTTATCCACTCCAAAATGTCTTGCTAATCCTCCTCTATGTTTTTCCTTGATCAAATTATCTGTCATCACACTCTTCAGTATACACAACTGATTTCCCTTAAATAGAATACCTTCTTGAATGAAATAATCCAACCATTGGCTTTGGTATTTCACTACTACTTCTTTACATGCTTTCCATGCTTCACCAAAATCTGCATCATCTTCAAACATATGCTTCAACTCCTTGAATCCCAATACTATCACTCTCATCTCTGTCAAAAAATTCCTTCTTCTGCACAAGGCATATACAACCTTGTTTGACTTTCCACTCCTATGCTTCAACACAAATGTATAACTTTGTAAGAAATTAACCCACTTCATATGTCTATTATTCAACTTTCCTTGATTGTTCAGATACTGCAAATCTTGATGATTTGTATACAACACAAATTATTTAGGTAAAAAATAATGTATCCACTTCTTCAAAGCTTGAATTATGGTATAGAATTCTTTATCATAAACTGAGTACCTTCTTCTATAATCATTTAAATTCTCACTAAAATAGGCTACATGTATTCCTTCTTGACTCAACACTGCTCCAATTATATTTCCACTTGCGTCACAATCAGCTTGAAATACTTTATCAAAATCTGGTAATGCTAATACTGGCTGCTCTATCACCTTTTGCTTCAACAATGCAAAACTCCTTTGTGTTGTGGATGTCCACTAAAAGTCCTTCTTGTCCCCTCTCATTGTATCGGTCATGTGGTTACAAACACTACTAAAACTCTTGATAAACTTCTGGTAGAAACTAGCTAATCTATGGAATGGTTTGAATTCCCCAATTTTTATTGGTGTAGGCCAATCTAAAATTTCTTTCACTTTCTTCGGGTCCATCTTCAATCCTTTATCAAAAATCACAAATCCCAAGTATACCAATTTTGTCTTCATGAAACTACACTTCTTGACATTAATTAGCAACTTCTCTTTTCTCAACCTCTACAATACTTGCCTAATGTTCCATAAATGTTCTTCTCTAGTCTTATTGAAAATCAAAATATCATCAAAGTAAACAATGAAAAACTCACCCAAAAATTTCTTCAATACCTCATTCACCAATCTCATGAAAGTGCTTGATGCATTGGTTAATCCAAAACACATCACTAACCACTCATAAAATCCTTTATTAGTCTTAAATGTAGTCTTCCATTCATCTCCTTCTTTGATTTTGATATGATGATATCCACTTGTATACACCTAAAAATGGTCTAGATAAATCTGATTAATTAAATACAATTATTTGATTAATTAACCTTTAATTCAACTACTTGTAAATAAATAGAAATATTTATTTATATAATTCATATTCTATATTCTTCTATTTTAATTAAATAAACAAATTCAATAGTTTGTTTTAATTTAATTATGAAATTCTTCTATCTTAATTAAATTAAAAAATTCAATATTTTGTTTTAATTTAATTATCAAATTCTTCTATCCTATTTAAATAAACTAAAATCACATTTTTTGTTTAAATATTATCCCCTTTTTATTAAATAAACAAATTCCAAAATGTTTTATTTAATAATATATCTTTTCCCCCAAAAAATTGAATAAATCAAATATTCAATTGAGCACATGTCTACAACTTTTATCTCAACAAAGTTGAAAGCTTCAAGTTGTATTCAATTGTGTTTTTACAATTAAACACATGTTTACAAATTTTCCCTTAATAATGTTGAAAGCTTTAATTGACATTCAATTTTACTTGATCTTTCCAAACATACTTTTTATAGTTAGAAATGGCTCACTTCATGGATCCACAATTTCTTCCTAATCATTTGCCACAAGTTTTTCTCAGGGAAAGAATTTCCCCTTCTTCCTCACCAAATTCTTCATCTTCTACCATTGATTTATCTAGATCAAATCTAAACCATTGCTTGTTGCCACATTAGAATTTTCTTTGAAAATCTATAAAAGAAACCTCTTGCTATAGGAAAAGGATCCCACTTGCATGCAATTTTACTCTGCAATAATCATACTAGAGCATTTAGCATACAAAATTTAACTAAGAAGCATTTTAGCAATCACATTAGATAATAATCATGTCACAATATATCATGTTAGTCTAATTTTAGTTTATCACAACATACCATATCAGTATCATAGTTTTTATTAGCATAATCATAGCTTCCATTATCAATCATATTAACATAGAATTTCATTTAGATCATCATTATCATTCTCTAGGTTTTCATTTTAACAATCACAGTGCACACAATCTGAGAGCCACTTTTATTTAATAAATCCTTAGAGTTAGAGAGCAATGGAACGGTTTTAGAGATTTTATTACATTTTAAATAGATTAAATCTATTGTTTGAATTCTCTAATAATGTTGCATTAAGGTGTGTTGTTAGTTATGCCACTTACACATATTTCCCACACACATAAATTGGCACCCACTGTGGGGAAAAATCCCCATACTTAACATTTTCTGGAAAGTGATTTGTAGGTTTCACATAATTCTATTTTAGCATGATCATAAGTTTTTACAACATATTTGATAGATCATTTAGCGCATCAAAACACTATTCTAGCACATTTGAATATTGTTTTCGTTCTTTCAATCACTATTATAACACATTCACTAATTATTGTAGCACTTTCAATTATTCTTTTAGCGCATTAGAGTTTTGGCACATATGCTTAAAAGTGCAGTGCATTAGACCGTTTTTACAAAAAATTAACCAATTTTTTATATAAATATTTTTTTTTGTGTTACAGATAGAAGGTATGTTGGTCAAAGACATTTTTTGGAAACATTTATGCCAGTCAAATAAAAAATGACAAAAATTACTAATGGTGTTTGCAAGGCTTTGAACTTTTCTTATTGCTTTCTTTTATTAAGCTAGGCATCTAGCTTAAGTAAAAGGATAACAAAACCCCCTGTTTACTATGGTTGAAGAGATAGGCTTATTCTTTCCCCTTCACTGGGTGATCAGAATGCTAGACTCACTATTCATGCTTTATTAAAACCTTTAGAAGGCATGTCGTAGTGGGAAAAAGTACTCGCCCTATAGGAACGACCTAAGTGGGAACAACCAAAGCCAAGTTTTCCAACCCACTATAATCAAAATCAAATTCGGGTAAAGTCCGATATTTGATGGAAGCATGCAAGATAACCATCCCCAAATCCATTGTTCTAAAGGTTGGGAGGTCTCCTGAATGATTTTATCTATTTACCGTTCTGAATGGAAACCTTATCTATGAACTTTAAGTTAGAATCCAACTGTGTCAATTTTCGAACGCTTTCTATATCAAAGTGAAAGGGGAAGGAATAATCTACCCCCAAGATACTCACCATATAAATATTAGAGACCTTGATCAAAATTAGAGGATTTGACTTTTGGTTAAGACTCAGAAAAGGAAAAAACATGGGCACCCTCTAGGAGGTGATATGACTGTGTGAGCTGACATAGTTCCAAGTGTGGGTTGTGATATTTTTAGTGACCTTTTGAGATAGAAAAGTGCTTGAACTATTTTTAATGTGTCATACCAATGAAAATTGAAAGAATCGGACGTGATTCTAGAAAACACACTATTTGTTTAAGACATAGATTTGAAACAAATGTTTACAAACTTACTGTTGCATGTGTAATCATTTTCAAAAGAAGTCATCTGAATCAAAGCAATCACTATCCATTGTACTCAATAAGAAAACCAATTAGAAACAAAGTCATCATATCAAGAGTTATACCTAGAGTCAAACAAATTCATTGTTGAAAAACCAAAATTGAAAATAGACTATCAAAAATCTTGAATACTCTTAGAATAGCACATTCGCTCTTTTTTATAGCGCATTAGACATGTTTAACAGTGCACTGATCGACATTTTAGGGCATCCGAGGAACAGTCTAGTGCATAGGAGGGACACTCTAGCACATTAAAAGAAAATTCTAGTGCATAGGAGTAACATAACAACGCATACAACTAGTTTAAAAGCGCATTCACCTAGTTTGTTAACACATAGGCTAATTATTTTAATTCATCCAAAGAATATAATAGCGCATCCACTCAATTAAAAACCCAAGAGCTATTTTTACTGTTTGTTAGACTTTTTACACCAAAATTTGAATATTTACCAAAACAAAAACATTTCTTATTTCGAAACAAATTCTTAAACTTTGAAAGTTGAGTCTCACAAGTGAAATTCTTTAAAATTAAACTTAGATATATCATCCAAAAGTGTCTAAATCAAACAAATCTGATTATAAGCCCAGTTTCATTATCAAGATCTGTCATCCTACTTCAAGAAACGAAGTTGTATAATCATACTTGTCAACTTAGTCTAATCAATAGAATCTATCATTCTATTTGAATCAAGTTAACATTCTTGACACTATATCAAACCAAGATCAAATGTTTAGTGGACAATTATAATAGTTTTATGCCATTTTTTACTAGGTCACAAAGAGTGAAAATTCAAGAAAAACAAATAAACATGTTTGAAATTGAGGATAATTTTCTCAACAGAACCAACCAAAATGACAATGATGAAATATTTGAAGAAGAACTACAATATGTACAACAAGATCCCAAATTTCATAAGTTTATGAAGAAAAATCTGGAAAAAGATGGGGAGAAGTGCTTTTTGATGTTAGTTGATCTAGGTGTTAAAATTCCAAAAGACTTTGATATCAATAGACTGGTAGGAACATCTAAACAAATTTGAGAATGAACCACCAGATACAGATGATGTAGATGCAATGAAACATCAATTACAAACCTTACAACAACAATTTCAAGATATGAAAATAGAAACAACTAAGAGATATTTGTTACATGATATTTGTCCATATACTTTTTCTCAAAATGTGAACATGATCCCATTTCCAAAACACTATGAGTTCCCCCGGTACGATAAATACAATGGGAAAACAGATCCTCTTGATCATGTACGAGAATTTTGAGCTATGAGCTTAGGATTTTCCCATGAAGATACATACTTAATGAGGCTATTGTTAGAGTAATAATTTATTACGCTTAATTAATTATATCATACTGGTTAATTAATTAAGTCACTTATTCCTCTAGTTGCTTAAGCTAAACTTAGGCACATTAATAATTGATTAATTATTAAGTGTGCACACTAGGGTTTCATTTAAGGTTTCCCTTTTAGGGTTTCTTGATCTCCTTCATAAGGATTGATCTCTTTGTAATAATTGAGATTCTGATAATGCATTTTACACTTTGAGGTTTGCAGATCTTTTTTGTTCTGAATGTCTTTTGCATGTAACAGGTTATTGCATGCAGGCGATCTTGGATTCTAACAGCTATTTCCAAGGAGCTTAGGTGGACAATGCATGGAGTTGTTGTTTAAATTAACTCCAAGAATTAGATCCTTTGAAGATCTGGTTAACAAGTTTATAACTCAATACTCCTACAATATAACACATAATATCACAATGAAGGATCTTTTCAATACTAAACAAAAGAAAGGTGAGACATTTCTCTCATTTTTGCAAATATGGAGAAAGTTGTTTGCAAGATATCCATGTTCCATACCTGAAAAGGAAAAGATGGAACTATTCATGGATAAATTAAATGATGACATGAGTTGTAGACTTGAACTACAATGTCCACCTACATTAGAGAAAATGATATAAAATGGTCTCAAGATAGAGGAATTTTTGGTCAAAAGAGGAGTTCTAAAAACATACAATGAAAGTTCAAACAATGCAAATTCCTCTGATCACAACAACAACAATGAAAAACCCAAGTTTTGGAAAAAGTATAGAAATGTTGGAAACAATGATGTTGTGACTGAAATATAAAACACGAAACCAATATTCAATTTAACAACATCTGCAACTAAGACATCCTCAGACAACAATAGAGGCAACAATTTAAATGACAACCAAAACAACAATTCAAATAATGATGGGTCTAAATTGTCACCATTCTAAAATTCATCAAATCAGGGGAAATTCATGCTTTTAGGACAATCAGTGGAATCAAACTTCAAAGAAATTATTGAAGATAAACTTGTAACATCACAAGAAGAAAGGAATTGGGATCCACAAGTCAAACCATTTTTATGGAATGACGCACATCATTGTGACTATCATAACAATAAAGGTCACAAAACAAATGACCATAGACAAACAACGATCATAGAGCTTTCAAAAATCCTTTACCCAATTATGATAAAGGTGAACCATCCTATTCAAATGGTAAAGTCAAAGGTGTAAACTACATTTATGAAACCACTATTCTCAATATCGAGATAGTTGGAGATCAAACAAATAACCTTCAAATCAAGGATAAGCATGATCTTGTTGCTATTGAAAGTCAAACAAATAAAATTGTTGTTGTCAGTAATTATATTGAAGACATAATTCCAATTGATTATCAAACTCATAAGGCAGAAATTTATGACAACAATAGCAACATTACAGTTGATCATCAAACCAAAAACATGGCTGCAAGTGAAAATCAGATTAACATCATAAAAATCAAGAAAATCCCAAATATCAATCGATTAAAGTGACAACAATGGGACAAGCTAAGGTAATATTGAAAGGAGTTGTAAATAAATCATCTAATGCTCCTTCTATAATCAAAAAAATTGTTGCCCCTACAAATCAATACAACATAATTGATCAGCTTAAGAAAATACCCACACAAATCTCAATATTGGAACTCTTGAAAATTTCAACAACACACAAGGAGATCCTAGAACAAGCTCTTGTTGCCATAAAAATACCCAATAATCTAGAAGTTGACCAATTCTAGGCTATGGTGGGACACTTAATCGCTCCTCACTACCTATCCTTTTCTAAGCATGATGATGTATCACTAAACCATCCACACAATGTTTCCCTCCACATTGAAGTTCTCATTCACAAACATCGAGTAAAGGGTGTTCTTATAGATGGTGGAGCTGGTTTAAATATTTGTACTTTAAAACTGATCCATGCACTAGGATGTTGTGATAATATACTTTTCGGATGTCCATGGATTCATGAGATGCAAGCAGTACCATCCACCTACCATCAATGCTTGAAGTTTCCAGTCAATGGACAAGAAATAACCATATCAGCTGATTCAAATAATCCCCAACAATGTAACATGCTTAAGGAAGCTCAAGATACTTTTATTCCTCATAATAGGGAAGCTAACACTCCAAATTCATCAAACAATAAGAATAAATCAACTATGGTGTCAAAATGGGTTGAAAAGAAGGACCAATTCAAGGGGAAGATCCAGTTAATAGACAAAGGCATGGGAGAGTATTCCATTCAACAATATTTATGTCTTTCACAATTGCTGCCTTCACCAAGAACTTATGGAAAACCATCAACATTAATGAAAAAATAATCACAACCTACTACAGTTCTTGATGGTAGATTTGTAAAAGCTGGCACTTTGATGGAATAATTAGAAGATAAGGTTGTTCTAAATTGGCTCTACAAAGATGAGGAAACATCTACATCAGTAACCCCTAACATACAAATGGATAATTATGGAAAAGGAAAGTCAATCCTAGAGAATATGGGGTATGAAGGATAAGGATCTATCAGTAAAAGGAAGGACGACATTGTAGAACCTATTCAACCTCTCACACTTCAAGCCAAAGACAAAATTGGATTAGGGTATACCGAAGAATCAAAAGATAAAATCTAATGAGTATGAGTGGGATTCACAATCTGAGGTATCATTTGAAGACAAAAAAATGGATGTAATACAAAGGTATACACCTATGTGTGATGAGGGACAAAGCTCAAAGACTAGACCACTTGTGTTTGGATCACATAATATCGATGACTCAAGCAATGATGAATAGACCTCAAGAAGAATAGACTTGGAGCAAAGAACCATCATAAACCTTGACACCCCTACCAAAAAAATTGATGATATTTCTATTCAGACTTTCAATGTTGTTGACCTTCATCAATCTGATGATCTATTACCCTTACTACACCCTGAGCTTATTGATTGGGACCAAACTGAGCATGTTAACGTTCCTACCTTTGTGAATGACGATGCCATTGTGAACTTTCTTTGTTCCAACGACCTTGACGCAAGTTATGCCCATAAAACTCATAATGAAGCTTCAAGTCAGGGGATGTCAAATCTTCTAGGTGCAAAAATGAAAATAACAACAAAATATCTAATGGTGAAAACCATTTAATGACAGTGTTAGATCTAGAAAAAGTAAAAAATAAAGAGTGCATCTAACAGTGAAAACTTCACTGAGGCACTGAAAGATGGGGGATTTGACACTCTTCTCAAAAATTATCATGAGAGATCATTATTGTTGGTTGAGCCAACTCATTCTATCAATATGGGCACAAAATAAAAAGTAAAGACATTACATCTGGCAGCATCAATGACTGAACAGGAAAAGCCAACATTCACCAAGTTATTTTAAGAATGAAAAATCAACTTTGCTTGGTCTTACTCTGATATGCTAGGCTTAGGTCCATAACTCTTAGTGCATCACCTATCTCTACCTACTGGGGTGAAACCTATCAAGCAAAAGATAAGAGAAATACATCCACATATTGCCTTGTTGGTGAAGGCAAAACTCAAGAAATTATTAGATGTTGGTTTCATTCGTCCAACTGATTACGCTGAGTGGATATCAAATATTGTACATGTTTCTAAACCATATGGTTGTATCCGGATATGCACTAACTTCAAGGATCTCAACAAGGCATGTTGAAAGGATGACTTTCCTTTACCAAACATTGACATAATTGTAGACTTGACAGCTGGGCACGCCATGTTATCACTTATGGATGGCTTCTCGGGTTATAATCAAATAAAGATAGCACTAGAGGATCAAGAGAAGACAACATTAACCTATCCATGGGGAAAATTTTTCTAGAATTTAATTCCTTTTGGGTTGAAAAATGCAGGAGCTACATATCAGAGAGAAATGACCACCATCTTCCATGACATGATGCATACTTTATGCAGGAATATGTGGACGATCTATTGGAAAAGTCATATACTAGAGAAGGAAATCTAGAGATCTTGGATAAAATTTTCACTCATCTAGAAAGGTTTAATGTCAAATTGATTCCCAATAAATGTGTTTCTAGCATAACATCAACAAAAATTATAGGGTACATTATTTCAGAGAAAGGTATTGAAGTAGATCCCACCAAGGTCAAAGCTATTATGGAGATGCTTCACCTAGAAACATCAGTCAGCTACGGTCTCTGCAGGGAAGGCTTCAGTCAATCTAAAGGTTCATTTCACAATTGGTTGACAAGATTCATTCATTCAATCACTTGTTACATTAGAATGTCTCTTTCAAATGGGATGCCAAATGCGACTCAATGTTCAATCAACTAAAGAAATATTTAATGTCTCCACCAATACTAGTACCACCCACAAAAGGAAATCCATTACTAATTTATATAGAAACAACAAAGATTTCATTGGGCATCCTATTGGCCCAAGAGGATCCTACAAGAAAGGAACAAGCTATTTACTATATCAATAGGACTTTGAATGGTTATGAGATCAGTTATACCTTTATTGAGAAATATTGTTTGGTGGTACTATTTTCTACTCAAAAGCTATGCCATTATATGTTAACTCACACAGTTAAACTCATAGCAAAGATCGATCCACTAAAATACTTGCTCAGCAAAGTTTCTTTAATAGGAAGGCTACCCAAATGGGTCATGATCCTGAATGAGTTTCATATATAATATGTAGATCACAAATCCATCAAGGGAAAATTAATAGCTGACTAGTTAGCAAAAGCACCTCTACAGGATGAGCAACCAATGAGCATTGAATTTCCTAATGCAGATGTTCTCACCATCACACCACAATAATGGATGCTATATTTTTATGGTTCATACACACAACATGGATCAAGCATTGGGATCTTATTTGTCACACCTCAAGGACACACCATTCCAAAGTCTTACAGACTCAGTTTTCCTTATACAAATAATGTAGCTGAATATGAGGCATTAATCATTGGCATCAAAGTAGCAGTAGAATGGAATATCACATAACTACGGGTATATGGAGATTCATAGAGGCCATCAATCAAGTCAATGAAGATTATCAAACAAGGGATGACAAGTTTATACCATATAATAAAATGATGGATGATCTAAAAAAGTACTTTGTCTAGATCAGATTTACTAAATACCAAGGGCAGATAACAAAGCTACTGATGCTATGGCTACAATAGCTTCTCTCTTACAAATACTAGAAAGTTGAAACTGTTATGAGTTTAAGGTAGAACACGTGTCTAATCATGCCAAGGACAATCCTGAATCCCAAGTAATATGCAATATTGTTGACACTGAAACCTCCATCTATGGGAATATTTATACTTAATTAAAATACAACATCCTCCCTCTTGATCTTTGTCAAAACCTAAAATGAAATTTTATTCACCAAGCCGCATGGCATACCTTGATTGTTGACATACTTTACTGTCAAGGTCTTTATGGTACTGTCCTACAATGTCTAGAATGTAAAAAATCTGAATCGGCCTTACATGAGATTCATGAAGGTATCGATGGGACTCACTCAAGTGGTTTAACTGTAGTGAAGAAACTCCTTCATTTAGAGTATTATTGGATGAACATGGAGAAGGATTCTTATCAGTATGTAAAGAGATGCCAAAAATTTCAAATCCATGGAAATCTTATACATGCATCGGCATAGTAACTACAACCTTTCACAACAACACGGCCTTTTTTTTAGTGGGGAATAGATCTGGTGGGTAAAATCCACCCTTCTTCATCAAATGGACATAATTTTTTTATTAAAACCATAAAGTACTTTACTAAGTGCATTGAATTTGTACCCCTAACCACAGTCACAGGAAAAAAATTCTCATATTTTATCTTAAATTATCTTATGATAATGCTATCAGGATTCAACTATGCAGTTTTAAATTATCTTATTTGTCGGTACGGTGTTCCTCAATCCATCATCACCGATAATGGTAGACCTTTTAGAAATCAATATGTCCAAGAAATTTTTGAGCGGATCCATATCCATCAACACTTTTCAACACCATAATATCCTCAGGGAAATGGTCAAGCGGAGGCTTCAAACAAAACTATTCTAAAAATCTTGAAGAAAATGGTCAATGATGTTGGACAAGATTGGCATGTTCAGCTCAATCCTGCTTTATGGGCATATCAAACTAGTATCATAACACCAACATGAGCTACACCATATGTTTTGGTATATGGGTTAAAGGCTATTCTTCCTATTAAGGTTGAAATACCAACACTTCATGGATCGCTCGGAGGGATCATTTCATATCAGGATTATCGAGTGTCTAGACTTCAAGAACTAGAACTGTTAGATGAGCATCGTCAGCAAGTTGTGGATCATTTGAAAGCATACCAACAAAGTATGTCTAGAAGCTACAATCACAGGGTCAAATCAAGGACATTCAAGGTAGGTGACTTGGTATTAAAAGAAAACCCTCACAATCAACAGGATCGTGAGAAGAAGGGTAAATTTGAACCAAATTGGCTAGGTCCCTTCATCATCATATCAGTATATGGATCAAGTGCTTACAAATTTTCAAAACCTAAAGGGGATTTGTTCGATATGCCTATCAACAGCCTCCACCTCAGAATATTCTATACTTGAATTATCTAGTGCACGGGGAAAGTTCTGAAAAATACAAAAAAATAAACAAAATAAATCACTTCCATGATGAAAACCTGGCAAATAGGCATCTTGGTAACAATAAAAAAATTTGAAAATTTGAAAAGTGAAATAAAAACAAGTAGTGAAAACCTGGCAACAGGCGCTACTTGTGATAGACCAGTTGCTCCATCTATTTCAACATGCCTTGACTAGTCATTTTCGCCTTTATTCTGCTAATCATCAAAGAATCTCATGCACATATCCTAGCAATGCAGTCATGTCTCATTGTAGCTTGGGGAAAAAATATGAACTCACTAGGGGAAATAAACCAAGGGCTATGAACAAATAGGAAAACAACAATAAGACAACACAACAAACACATCAATCATAGGAAGATTAATAAATCAAAAATCATGATAAAATCAACTATCCAATCAAACAACATGAATCAATCAACCACATCAAATCTAAATGGATAATATATTCTTTTGATTATGATTTTACTACTTTAGCTTGAGTGTTCGAAATATTTTTCTTTGGTTTTTATTATCATATCTTTGGAGCAACTCGGTGATGTATTGAACTAGGGAAGCAAGGAAGGAGTATGATTTTTCTTTGTCTATTGTCAGTGAATTTATCATTATTCCTATGTGAATTTTTCATGATACGTGCTCTACCAAGTATCACTATTGACATTTTGGAATTTGCATATGAAAATGATTGATTCTTATTTTTTTTACATAAGCAATGCTCAAGTCATTTCGGTTTAATCATACCTAGATGCTTGTATTCGCTTGCAATATCAAAACTCATGAAAGAAGTACTCAGGTCATCATGGTCTATCTTATACCATTGATGCTTGTACTCACTTTCAACATTTTAAAGGCTCAATGATGATAAATAACATAATAACGGATTGTTAAGATGAAACTTTGCATTTGTAGATTTGCATCAATCATCATACATCTGATCACATATTTCAATTCTTAGATCTTAAAATTTCTCCATACATCATATACTAGCATTAGAAAATATCAAAAAAAATTAGCATCATATTAGCATTATCACATTCATATCATTGCATTTCAAATTAACATCACATTAGCATTATCATAGATTCATCAGTGCATATGCATAACATCATCGTAATATCAACATCACATATAGAATGATAATTAAATGCATATATCATAAGGCATTCATCATAGAATCAAATATAACACATATAGATCATGAATCCATTGCATATCATATAAAACTCAAAAATCATAATGTCAGGTATACAATGAAGTCTAAATACATGTCAAGAAATATAGTAACAACATGGTAGTAGGTCAAAAATTAGAGTGTACATCATCAAAATACATCAGATAAGATCATGGAGCTATGACGTGCTCCCCCAGGAATCGTTGGTCTCGCAAGACCTCCTGCACCTAAAGTACCTGTCTGGGCCTTGATGTCTATGAGGAGGTTGTACTACACCCAAGCTAGTGTACAAGAATGGTTGCGGCTAGATTTGGATACAACATAATTGACTCTCTACTCTACCAAAACAACCTCGTGATATCTACCATGATAATAATCGACCTCTCGAGAAACTTTGGTAACCTCTTCCATTATCGCACCCATGGTTGTCCCCTCAGAAACTCTCTCCAACCTATCAAATAGAGCCATTGCCTTCTCACCCACCTGTCTAGCCGCATCTCTCTCGGTTGTCAACATGGCACCTATGCCTATGCTTGAGTTAATAAATCCTACACCTATGCTAGCTGCCCCTGAAGATTTTGTACTTGTACCTACAAAGCAACAACCTGTGCCTATTGTTGCTATGAAGGTACACCAATCTACACACACTACTAAGAAGCAACCACCAAAGACCTCCTTCACTGAGGCACCATGACATCATTGATGGAATAAGATACTTTGCCAATACCTCTGCCAACACCTCTTCCACCACCTCTACCACCACCCTCACCTCCATCATCACTATCGTCATCATCATCATCATCATCCTCAATGCTCTCCATCTCCTCCTTTGCTTGATCCTCCTCTACCATCTCCCCCTTAGCCATCTCCTCATCATCTCCACCATCTCTCTGCCTCTGCCTCCAACCATGAACAACTGCTCTCTCATGCTCATCCAAAAAAGGCACTGCCTCATCTGGGTTGGATATTTGAGGGAATGGATGTAGAAACAAAAACTAAGCATACTCCTCTTATATCCTTGCCTCAACTACCTCTAGATGATAATCCCAAATGATCGATTGCATACCCTGATACTCCTCAACCGCTGCATCATAGGATAAGGTCAGCCCCCACTCTACAGAATCCATCTGACACTAAGCATAGTGAGAAACACCTTGTGGTATGCCCTGTAATTTACCATACTTCCACATAACCCTCCTCAAAAGGAATCTCTCAATGATGAACTAAGTCCTCCCGATCAGGTACATAAACTCAAAAAATATATAGCATCTCAGTTTCATCTTCATCCCAAGCCTTGCAAACAATGTAAGCTCACCATACAACTACCTCAAGATCATCTATCATCCACCTCCAATACTCCAATTTTCCCATCCTATGTTGGAAAACTGGACCGGTATAGTCGTGCACATAAGGCCTCCCATCTAGATGATGCCTATCTGCAATGGGGTGAGTGATAGAAATATGCTCCCATGCCCATATCTATAATAAGGTCGCTCCAGCTGTTAAACTGCATCCTCGAAGATATACAACCTAGTGTAAATCATGGTCTAAATGGGCTAACATACACATGCGCCAAGCCTATGTGGTACCCTGTTGAATCATCTACTCCAATATCCTACCCCAACCGACTGAAAGTTCCTTCGACCTACAGTCAAGACATAGGAAACCTTTGATAAAACCTACAAGCATAGATGGAAGTGTATCATATGCATCTACCATCTCCCTCCAAGGAATCTCATAACCAAAAATATTATCAACCTTGAACACTCTACGCAAGGCATCAGTACCTCCCTGCTTAGTATGATCATACAGAAAAAGCTCTCCAATCACCAAAATCCTCAATATATGATATACATCCTCTGGGCTCACTGTCATCTCATTGGTAGGAAGGTGAAAGATGTTATGCTCACTATGCCACCTCTCAGCAAGGGCTTCCAAGAGTCCCTGATTAATCCTAATCAGGGGCATGTATAATAGTGAAGATAGTCCACAATGGGAAATCACACCTATCTCAGGTTGTGTCAGCTGAGGAGTCAGATCAAAAGTCCTAGGAAACCACTCACGAATCTAAAGATTCGCCAAAGGATCCTATAATAAAAAGATTCATAAATCAGTTAAATTTTCAAATCAATTGAAATCAGTCAGCCAATCAATCTAATCATCTTTGGTGATAATTTAATCATTTTTCATGAGCATCAAACTATCAATTAACCTTTTCTATCATGAGTTTAATCAATCAAGCTATCAATCAACCTTGCCTATCATGAGGTTTATCAATCAATTTATTAATCAACCTCCCCTATCATGAGGTTAATAAATTAATTTATCAATCAATATCACCTATCAGGAGGTTAATCAATCAAATCATAATTGATCATTGCCTATCATGAGGACGGTTATCATCTAAATCTATCAAAATCAACAATCAAAATCACATCAAAGACTGACAAGATCGAAAAAAACCATCAAAATTAAGGAGTTAACTGACAATTTCATCATTCTGACTTATATGTGCTAAAATAGTCTGTCATAGTGCTAATAATGTCAATGCACAATTTTGTTTCATCAATGCGCCAAAATAGCATATGCACCATTTCAATCTATCAATGCGCCAGAACAGACATTCAATGCACCAAAGAAGTTTATGTTCCATTTTAATCTATCAATGCACCAGAATAGATGTTCAATACGCCATCTAAATCTATGTGCTAAATGCTTACTTTTATGTGCTAAATGACTAATTCTATGTGCTAAACAACCAAATGCACTAAAACAACTATCTAATGCACTACGTTGGAATGTTAAACCGCTAAAATAGGAAAAATGTAATTCAAATGTAAAAAGTGAGGGAAAACAAAATTGCACAAATTACAAAGAGGTTTCTCAAGGTACGTACCGGAGGTCCATACGTTATCGGATGGTTGTGACACCGCATGCACTTGAAATGGTGTGTGTGGTAGGGAATCACCATTTTTCTCAAATTTCAAGAATTTCTCAATCACTATCAATTTCAAAATTCAAAATACACAAATGAACTTCTAAAATCAACTTTTTAACCTTTTAAAGGTTAATTAAGTGTGATTTTATGGCATTAATTTATTTTATTTTCCAAGAGGGCTTAATTCATTATTTCATTAAAGGGGCAACTTCATCAACATTTGTTAGGAGATTAATCACTTCATTATCAAATCATCATCGACTCATCAAAAAATCATAAAAGATTTGAAAATTTTCACGAAAATCCAAAAATTCATCGATTTATCTCCCGAGGGGGCATACATCCATTATCACTCAAAAATCAATGTTTGGGGCATGTCATAATTTTTTTAATACTAGCAGCAAAATTGATTCTTTAAAGCAATATGTAAACACATCATTTCAAAGAGGGAAAAAATGTATACACCTAAAAATGGTCTGGATAAATCTGATTAATTAAATACAATTATTTGATTAATTAACCTTTAACTCACCTACTTTTAAATAAATAGAAACATTTATTTATATAGTTCACATTCTATATTCTTCTACTTCAATGAAATTAAAAAATTCAATAGTTTGTTTTAATTTAATTATCAAATTCTTCTATTTCAAATTAAATAAACAAATTCAATAGTTTGTTTTAATTTAATTATCAAATTCTTCTATCTTAATTAAATAAACAAATTCAATAGTTTGTATTAATTTAATTATCAAATTATTCTATCCTATTTAAATAAACTAAAATCACATTGTTTGTTTAAATATCATCCCCTTTTTATTAAATAAATGAATTCCAAAATGGTTTATCTCATAATATATCTTTTCCCAAAAAAAAATGAATAAATCAAATATTCAATTGAGCACATGTCTATAGCTTTTCTCTCAACAAAGTTGAAAGCTTCAAGTTGTATTCAATTGTGCTTTTCCAATTAAACACATATTTATAGCTTTTCCCTCAATAAAGTTGAAAGCTTTAACTGACATTCAATTTTACTTGATCTTTCCAAACAAAAATTTTACAGTTGGAAATAGTTGGCTTCATGGATCCACAATTTCTTCCTAATCATTTGCCACAATGTTTTGCTCAGGGAAATAATTTCTCCTTCTTCCTCACCAAATTCTTCATCTTCTACCATTGATTTATCCAGATCAAGTCTAAACCATTGCTTGTTGCCACACCAAGAATTGTCTTTGAAAATCTATAAAAGCAACCTCTTGCTACAGGAAAAGGATCCCACTTGCATACAATTTTACTCTGCGGGAATCATACTAGAGCATTTAGCATACATCATTTAAATAAGAATAATTTTAGCAATCACATTAGATAATAATCATGTCACAGTATATCATGTTAGTCTAATTTTAGTTTATCACAACATACCATATCACTATCACAACATCATATTTTTTATTAGCATCATCATAGCTTCCATTATCAATCATATTAACATATTATTTCATTTAGATCATCATTCTCATTCTCTAGGTTGTGATTTTAATAATCACAGTGCACATAATCTGAGAGCCACTTTGATTTAATAAATCCTTAGAGTTAGAGAGCAATGGAACAATTTTAGAGATTTTATTAGGTTTTAAATAGATTAAATCTATTTTTTAAATTCTCTAATAATGTTGCATTAAGGTGTTTTGTCAGTTATTCCACTTACGCATATTTCCCACACACACCAATCATGAGATCAACCTTTGTGAAATATTTTTCTCCTCTCAAACAGTCCATAATATCATCCATCCTTGGCAATGAGAATCTATGCTTGATAGTGATCTTATTGATTTCTCTTCAATATGTACACATTCTCCACTCTCCATATTTCTTAGGTGCAAGTACAACAGGTACCACACATGGGATCACACTTTATTTGATCAATCCTTTCCTCAACAACTCTTGTATTTGCCGGTTCAACTCTGCATTTGCCAATTTCATTCTATGTGTTGCTTTGTTTGGCATACTTACTCCTGGTATAAGATCTATATGATGGCTAATACTCTAGATTGGGGGAAGTCCCTCTGGTACATTCTTTGACATGATATCTTCATATTCTAACAATTTAGATACTTCCTCTCCTTTTGTGGTGGGATTTTCCACCCTCGAATTAACACCAATCCTCAGAATCAATGTATAAAATAGGTTTCTTCCATCTGCCAAACATAGTTTGGTAGTGCCACAAAATTCAGTCTTATCCTCTTCCTCCAAAGGTATCAACTTGATTCTCCTTCCATTTTATGTCACGGTGAAATTATTTATTCTTCCATCGTGAATTACTTTCTTAGCATATTACCATGCTCTTCCTAACGGTAAATGACATGTATCCATCAACATAATATCATACAATACTTCATCATTATATGACCCAATATGAAATTTCACCAAACTTCCATTCACCAATATCTTATTTTCATCTTGAATCCATGCTATCCTATAAGGTTTTAGTTGTTTCAGTCTCTTCAAATTCAACTTGGTTACCATCTCCTCTGAAACTAGATTAGTAGTACTACCACTATCAATGATAACTTTAAATACCTTTCCTTAGGAATTACATCTGGTTCTGAATAGAATCTTCCTCTACGGTGGTTCTTCAATCACTTCTTCATGCATTAAATCTCTTCTCATCACTAATGATTCACCTTTATCTGGTTTTCCAACTGAATTAGGGGATCCAACATGTTCTGTATCCACATATATTTTTCTTCTAGTATGTTCAAGTTTCTTTCCGGTGCTTCCTTGATGACACTTGAATTCTCTATTTCCACCTCTACACTTGAAACAAGTTCCTCTGAATGGTCTTCTCTTAGATCTTCCTTCCTCTTTCTGAAACACATCATTGTGGTAAGAATTATGAATTTTTTTGTTACTATGGTAGAAATTTATATCTTCTTTACCTTTGCAATATGAATTATCATCCTTCTCTTCATTCCAGTAGGGTTTTACATCTTTTTTCTACTCCATATACGGTCTTCTTTCTCCATAATGGGGTCCACTATTCTGAAATCTTCCTCTTTCACTTCTCTACCTTTTCTCAAACTTCTTGTTCAACTTCTCTTCCACTTCCAATGCATATTGATATGTTTCCTCAACAGATGTCATCTTAACTAGGCTTAATTCCTCTTGAATTTTTATTCTCAGTCCAATGATATATCTTGCAACCTTTTATTTGCTTGCTTCACTATGACCGGTTCTAATTATCATCTTGTAGAATTCTTCAGTATACTCCTTCATAGATCTCTCCTTTTATCTCAAGTTTTGTAATCTCTTCAACAGTTCTAGTTCATAAACTACCGGTATGAATTGATTCTTCAATTTTATCACCATTTTCTCCCATTTGATAATTATTTCTTTACCTCTTCTATTTTGGTCTAATTGAGCTTCTTTCCACCATAATGCAACATGTCCTTTCAACTTAATTTTCACAAACTTGACTCTTTCCAGATCTTCAATTTCTTCATATTCAAAGTATTCTTCCATCTCATTTATCCAATCAATCAATTCTTCAAGATTCAAATTTTTCATGTATTTCTGAATTTTGACTCTAGTTCGCTTGCCAATCTTTGAGATCTCTTTCAACATCTATACTTGATCTGATTATTTATCTTCTTCATCTAGGGTTTCTACAATTTGATTCACATATTTTGCTTCATCATCACTTTCATCATTTTTCCTAGGGTTTAGGCCTCACCTTCGGTCTTCTTCAACAACATCTAACCTAACTCACATCTCATGCATCATTTCCAGCATCTCATCCATTCTTCCAACAATAATTTTCATTGCAGGCACTCCCTTTGGTAGCATATCTCCCCTCAAATCAGTACAACTACCTCAATTCAATGATCTAGCTATAAGAATTTCAACTACCTCACAATCAGTGATCAGTTGAAAAAATGTAGTTTTCCTTAGTTTGGCAATTTTTTCACCTCAAGGAATGCCTTCAGGAATCAAAAACCCACTCTGATACCACTTGTTGTAGTCACGGTAGGAGGGTTCTAGAAGGAACAGTTTGAACCATGCAACAATGAGTCAAAATAGTGGAAATAACATAATAAATTGATACATGAACACAAAATCTCATCAAATTGATAATCTAATATGCAAGATAGGCAACAAGGGTGAATATCCAGGGCTCACAAGCCTAACACAAGGGCTTTCAACAATACAACTAGCCAACATGCCTTATTACATTCCTTAAAGGGTTTTATGTGAAAATATAATGAATCTAAAACATCTAGCTTAGAACTGATGATCTGTAATGATTACAAATTCTTACAAATATGTTTCTCAAGCTCCCATATAGGTTTGTTTCAGCCACAAGTGTTAATAACTTGATGCATGATCATATATGAATGTTGGCCTCAAGATATGAAGAATTAGCTCCAAGTGAAATGAATTAACTTGTGAGTCTCCAAGATAGGTCCCAACGAACCCAAGATTCTTGTATGATGTACAATTAAGCTCTGAATGATATAGAATAGGTCCCCACTAAGAAATATGGACTAGGTTGTCCCCAAATTCTTTGATTGGTAACATAGAGGAATTTTGAGAGCGAAAACTTTCAACAGATAACTGTAAATTATGTGAAATTTGGATATGTGATAGATGTTAATGTGTAGATGTTATATCATGCTCCGCAAGTTGAGAAACAATGATGTGGTATAATGTGAAATGAACTACTAAAACTTCTACTAGATGAAATGCAAGAGAATAACTATTTTTGGTTGATACAGGATTGCTTTACAACCAGGGATGCTCCTACATCATCATGGTTGTGCATGAGGATAAAATAAAGACTACATTCACCACCAAGTGGGGTATGCTTTCTTATGGGTGTATTCGTTTTTGGATAATTAATGTTGGAGCTACATTTCAATGTGTGATGGACATTGATTTCAAGGAATTAGTCAAAAAATACATTATCATCTACATGGATGATTTGAATGAGATTTCAAAGAAGAGGGAAGACCAAGTTTATGTGTGTAAGGTGTTCTAGAGATGTCAATAGTTTAGTATCTCACTCAATCCTAAAAATGCGTCTTTGGAGTCACAAAGGGTAAACTTATGAGTTATGTAATCTCAAAAAATGGCATATCTATTGATCCTAATCGGGTACAAGAAATTCTAAAAATCCAACTGCCTAATAGCAAGAAAGAACTTAAGTCTTACTTTGAAAAAAATAATTTTGTGTGCAAGTTCATTATGGGTTTTTTTGAAATTGTTAACCACTCAATGCCATTCCAAAAAAAGATTCAAAGATCAACTAGACACCCGAAGCAAAATGAGAATTAGAAGAAATAAAACAAGCAATTATGGAAGCTCCAATTTTGGTGAGCTCTGACTATACACAACCCTTATACATTTATTCATTTACATTGGATCAATCTTGCATTGGGATGTTGACTCGGAAGAAAGGGAAAAGGGGACAAGCACTCAATAAATTTTTGACCATACCTCTCAATGATGCCAAATTATGATACCCAAGTGTTGAAAAAAAATCTTATGCACTTGTGTGAGCTATTAAAAAGTGTAGGCACTATATTCTAAGGAGCAGAGTGTTTTCCATGGTGTCTACATCTATTGTAAAAGTGTTATTAATGTAGAGAAAGCTAGGAGAAGGCAAGGAAAAGTGGGTGACGATGTTGCAAGAATTGAACTTGGAGATACAACCAATGAAATTGGTCTGAGGATAGGATTTGACACACACCATGGAAGAAACGGACCTTGGACTGACAACACAAAAACATAACCTTGAAGATGTTTCTCCTAACAGCTGGTATGGTGACATCATCTATTATTTTATTAATTAAAGTTTTCCACCATATTTAAATTCAGTCCAAAGGCGTGCCCTACATTTGAAGAGTAATATTTATATGTTGAGGGGAGAATTATTGTATAAGAAGGACCATGAGGGTATCTTAGATGCCTAACGAATCATGAATCAACCATGGTGTTTAATGACTTTCATGATAGATTTAGGACTAGTCATGGTTCGAGACCTCTGACTATGAATCAAATTTTGAGGGCTAATTATTATTGGCCTACTCTATTTTGTGATGCACACACCCATTTTTCATAATTGTCAAACATGTCAGACTTCTACAACCAAAGAGAAGTACAATATTGTCCCATTACAACCAATTGTTGAGGTACATCCATTTGCACAATGGGGGCTCTACTTCATTGGTATGATAAATCCACCTTCTTTTGCAAGCCATAGGTATATTATAACCCCAATTGACTACTACACTAGATGGACATAAGGGATAGCATGTAAGAAATGTACTACAAAGGTAGTAATTAATTTTTTGGAAGAGCACATTGTAACTCATTTTGGTTTCCAATTTGCTTTAGTTTGTGACAATGGTCCTACATTTGCCTCATTAAATTTTTTGGGTTGGACGTTTGACTATGGTATTGTACTGAATTTTACATCTAATTACTATCCTCAAGGAAATGGTTTAGCTGAGTCAACAAATAAAAACATTCCATGATTACCATCCACAAGCTATTAGATAAAAACTTGAAGGACTAGCACACTTAGCTAAGGTTTTCTCTCTAGGTTGGTCGAACCCAAAATAAGGATGCCCTTGGCATGTCTCTGTATCACTTGGTCTATGGTCAAGAGTGTTTGTAAAATGTGTCTCAACCTTGCAATTACATACAGTACTATTGATACTATTGAAAGGAAAATTTTATTTATATTTAATTATTGTAAATCTAGACCGTTCATCATTAGGTCTCAGATTTGATGGTCGATATTTTATTGGATTGATTTTCCCTAGAAGGAAACCCTATTTTATGAGGGAATTGTATTATGGCTATGTGTTATGATATATTTTGAGACTCTGATAGTGGTCGTGTTACCTCTAGATCTCTGGTTGGTGATAATCTTGTGAGAATCTTTCTCTGCATGTATATTGTAATCTTTGTGAATTTTGAATAATAATTGGATGTATTTTGGAGCGTGGATTTTTTCTCTTGAAAGGGTTTTCCTCGCGTAAATCACTGTGTTTTGGTATGCATGATATTTATGTTTAATTTTGTTTAATTTTTTTTAACTATTAAAGATTTGTAAAGTTTTTCATTACCCTCCTCTCGAGATTAGTGTAGGAAGTTGTTTCATTACCTTAGCTTCCTTATAAAGAGCTAGTATTTCCTATTCAGCTGAAGATCCCCACCTTGTAATTTCTTAATGATTATTATGAAAAAGGGGAAAGGTTAGAATCTTGGTTGGCTCAACTCCTTCATTTAGAATAAAACATGATGAGGCCATTGAAAACTTCGCCAAACACCAAGGTGTTGTTAAATGCCAGTTTGATCGACAGGCTAGGGTCAAAACCTTTAAGATTCTTGACTTGGTTCTTTACTAGGATACGACACATGAAAATAAAGACAAACATGGAAATTTTTACAAGATTTGGCTTGGCCCCTTTTAGATTTTAGAGATACTTGGGGACAATGCATATCGCTTAAAGACCCTCACAAGTGAAGATGTCCCACTGCTCATCAATGGGCAATATTTGAAGCATTATTTCTTGGATTGAGTTGTCTTAGCTCACTCCCTTTGTACATAGTTATATTAGGTTTCTTTTGTGTTGCGTCATTCTCATTTTCCTTTTATTTGGGTATAATTTTTGAATAATTGGGGTCTCTTCGGGGAAGTGAGTCTAGTATCCTTTCTTTGATAAATCTTGATCCTTTTCTTAGAAGAGTATGGAAAAGTATACTAATTGTAGGAGCTTTTGGATTTCTTCGTTTTGGTGTCTACTAGACTTTGAATTTTCATCATATGTTCAAACTTTGCACTTTTCATGAACACATCTAATAAGTTGGGGTCTCTTTTAAGTTAGAATGTGTCATCTAGTATAAGATGGAAAATATTTATTTTCTGCTTCAGTGCCACTGTTATCCTCATCCTTTATGTAGGCTTCACTACCTACAGGTTGAATTTAAAAGGAAAGTGAAAATAAATAGCAAGAAATTATGGAAAAACAAAATAAATTCAAATTTTCAAGGGAATTTGAATCTCTACTACGGCTATAGATGCATAGCTGGTAGTAGAGCTATGCTTGAGAGGATAACATCAGTAACCTTGTCGGGGATATTGATGTATGTCTGGAAGCAGGGCTCTATCCAGGTTTCTTTTGGAGTGGAATGTTCTATGTAGCCTTATGCTTGATGTCATGCTTCTTCTCATTAGAGTACTTTCGAGAAAAAAAATAATGAACATTAATTGCACACATATTAGTTTCTCTTATGATGGATACTTTTGATTTGGTTTGGCTCCTTAGTCATAGCACCCAAGGGCATCTAGTTTTTGAAACCAAAAATTCTAGGTCTTGTATCTTCATTTATTTCTAAAATTCTCTAGAGAATTTTCCTAGCGGAATCACCATTTTTTGTTCTCTTTGCACACACGCCCCATGAAATGAGGACTCTCTCTTTTTTCTTTCGCTCGTGTTGGTTTGGTTTTTCTTTTTCCTTCATTTACTGGCCCCTTTTCCTGGATTGCTTTCAAAATTTTGAGTCCCCTTTGAAATCTTGAAAATTTGGTTAAGTTTGCATTTTTTAGGTTTTCCAATGTAGAACTCCCTTTGTGAGATTCCACACTATAGGTTTCCCTTGAGAGGGTTTTGGTCACCATTTTTCCATATGCAAAAGTTGGGTTGCGAGTTTTTTGGTGTGGAATTCCCTTTGCAGAATTCCACATTGACGACTCCTTTCCTTCCAACATCCACATCTCTCATCCATACATCTCACTCTGATTTGCAAACTTGTCATTCCCACAAACTTCTAGACTCCACATTTTATTTTTTCACATCCTCTGAGACCTCGAGTTTCTACAAGGGTGGAATTTTAGGGTTTCTTTTATTGTGTGCCACTATGTATTAAGTAAATTAATGGCACCATTAATGACTTATGGTCTATTAATAGGGGGCACAGGAGCTCATTTTAACCTTTCTGCATTTTGAGTTTGAAGAAGTCGGGAAGCTCTCATGGTCTTCTTGTAAATCATAAAATTTCCATCCTTTCACTGTCTAGCTAGGTATGATCGTGTCCCTTTTAAAACCATGATTTTATGCTGCCATTTATCAAGAGATTGAGGATTTCATGATTACCAGTAAAATTCAAATGTTTTTATCTTCATTTCGGGGAATTCAACAATTTTTTATAAGATCTTGATCGCTCTTGTGTTTTCTTTCCATGAGCCTTATTTTGTTGGTTTTTAAACTTGACCCACATAACCCCTTTACAGATTCTTATTGTGGATTTTCCCACACAAAGATCCACTTTGATAGTGTCATTTTTCTCGATGCTCCGCAGTAGGTCAAGTCCCACAAAGCCTTGCCCTACGAGACTTTGACCGGGGATTACTACCATATGATTTCCCATTTCACTTAAACATTGAGACTTGCAAATGTTTTGAACTTTGATGAATTTAGAGTCTAAATATTTCCTTATGAAAATTTTCCACGAGAATTCCTATACGGAATATCATGAACTCAATACCAAAACTTAACTTCACACCTATCAACTTTCGAAAGGCACTTTTTTCGCATGCCCGAGATAAACCTGTAACTGGAAATGGCTAAGTTTTTTGACCCTACGAAAAAATTATGTGGACTTTTCTTTGTCAAATACAATACATAAACAATGCATAAAAACATACACATACACCACAAACCTATATATTTTTATGCATTGCTTACATACTGTTTATGTATGTATTTTTATATATGTTTTGTATATGTACGTATAGGTTTATTATATTTTTATTTTATATTTGCATGTATATGTTTATATGCATTGTATTTGTATGTATTTATATTTTCTAGTTTAGGTTTATAGGCATATATTTGGTGTTGTAATTGCATGTATAGGTTTTAATTTGTGTATGTATATGTATATATTTGTAGATGTCTATATATATGTAGATGTATACATACATATTCATATATTCTTTTGTACATTTGTTCGTTTAGTGTATATATATATTCGTTGGTATTTTTTATAATTATATTCGTATATGCAATTTTTTTGTAGATGTATTGAGTGTATATGTATTTGCATATAGTTGTAGATGTACTTATATGTTTGTATGTAGATGTATATATGTGTTGTAAATTTATGTATATGTATTTGCAAGTTTAGGTTTTAGTATATCTATACATATTTTTGTAGACTTTTTTGCCTATATAGGTGCTAGTATATATATGTTTTTGTATAGATTTGTAGTTGTCTAGGTGTGCATTTGGATGTATGTATTTATATATATCTAATTGTATATTTTTTATTTATTTTTGGTTGTGTTCATTTTTATGTGTGTGTGTACATATATCCATGCATTTGTTTATATTTATAGTATTTTTTTTTTGTTTATGTATATTGGTTTTGTTTATGTTCATATTTATTTATGTATATATAGGATTTTGTGTATTTATGCATTTGCATACATATTTTCTCATATAATTATTTTCATTTTTAATCATATATTTGGTTTTATATGTTTAAGTTTTTTAATTTTTGATTTTTTGGTTTTTTTCTTCTTCTTCTTCTTGTATGATGTTAATGCCTTCTAGTACCACGAGGGTGTGGGAGACTAGACCTCGTGACCAACCTCTTGCAACAGGAAAGGTTTAACCAACCAAACTAGGGCCCCCACCCCATTATTTCTTCTTTTATGAGTCCTATTCTTTAGCATAATTTATTGCCAAGGTTTCTCATATTCTTAGCTTATTTTTTACTATTATTAGTTTTCAATTTTTACATTTCTATATAAGTTATTTTTGTTTGTTAACTAGTTCTTATTTTCTTCTCCTTTTCAAATTGTTTGGTTTTTTGAAGGTAAAGGGATTTTAGTTTTATTTTAGTTTTATCTTTCTCTTCTCTCATTGTCTAGGATTATTATTTTTTGAGTGGTTATATTTGTATTTATAAATTTATTTATTTTTATTTCTTTGTCATCTATTTTTTATATCAATTTTTAGTCAAGTTATTTTCTATTTTAATAAGTTATTGGATTCCTTTTTACATTATTTTATTTTTCTTCTTTTTCACATTTTATCTTATGTTGATTTTAAAATTGTTGCTTCATTTTCCTCTCTTAGTTTATTCCTTTTTCTTTTCTTTTTTAATTTTAATTGTCTTGTCCTCCCTTGATCCTTGTGCATCCTTCTCTCCCCCTACCTCTTTTCTTATGAGTTTAGTCTTGGTCTACAACTATCCATTTTTCCTTGATCTCTTTGCTTTCATCTTGATGATGGATCAAAGAGTGTGATCCGAGATGTTGATGCAAAAATTCTTACGCAAAACTATCCATTTTTCCTTGATCTCTTTGCTTTCATCTTGATGATGGATCAAAGAGTGTGATCCGAGATGTTGATGCAAAAATTCTTACGCAATCCAATTCATAAATCAATGTTATTTAACAATATGGATCATGGAAACTTGATGTCATTAATGGGGATAACTTCTTTAGAATTATTACTTCATGGTATCTCCTTATCACTCATGAAGATTAGAGGTTTCCAAACATGATATATTATGTTATAATCATTTTTGTAATTATGTTGGGTGATAAAAATGTGTTAATAGTTGTACACATAGAGTACATTGCCTTCTACCAAAATGTCTTATTGCTTGCAGATTTGGTATGAATATTGTTGTTGTATGATGTTAATGGCTAGTCCTTTATAGTAATCTGGTTGTCCAAAATCATTCCTTGGATTTTCAATTAATATCCTCCAAGTTAAGTTAAAGTTTGAGGTAATCAATGTGTTTTTTGGTATTGTGGATCTCTTTTCCCCAAGGGTGAAAAAAGAAATTATTTCTAGAATGTGTGGTTGATGTTGCATGATTCTATTTGTTTCTTATCTATTGAAGTATTTATATTATAGATATACATATGAATTTGAAGGTAACATCTCTCAAGTTGAGGTAAAATATGGGTCTTTTGTTGTGCATTCTTACTATGAAAATTTGGGTACTTGGGAGGTAAAAGAAGTAATTATTTCCAAGTTATGTATTTGTTATTTTGATGGATTAATTTTTGGTTATAAAAATTACATTGAGTATAAAAAATAGATTTGTATCATCACTATTGGTTTTAGAAGTGACAGGTGCAAGTTTCCTAATGACAGTGCATCACTAGCTAGAGACCCAAAACAATTTGTAGGGTTAAAACTCAAATTTGGGAGTAGTATGTGCTACTATTGTATGATGTTAATATATATTCCTCAACTATACTATTTTTTATATATATTAGATTTTGAAGATGCATACAACATCTATCAAGCTGAGGTAAAATTTGGAACAAATAGTGTTGATTCTTGAAAGCAGTATCCCAACAACTCCAAGATAAAAGGGGTAATTTTTTATAAATATATTAATTATTTTGGAGGAGTTTCTCTAATAGTCCATTGTGTTGCATAAACCAAACATATATCAAAAGATGCAAGGACTTTTGGTTTATCTTTCTTGGTGACTATACACATACACAATTTTGGAGAAAGATTGAAAGGGAGAGGTTGTTAGTTGAAGAAGATTCTACACATGCTACAAATACATAGGTAATATGGGATATGAGGTTTCATATTAAAAATTATTGTCAAGAAATTACACAACATAGATGTTGGCAACACCAGGGAAAACATCTAAGAGGGGGGGTGAATCAGTTGTAACATAAATTATACTCATTAAACTTATTCTCAGACATGATAAATAAACATGAAAGCATAAACCATCACCACATCAAAAACACACATAAAACCAAAAAAATTGTGTGGAAACCCTGTTAGGGGAAAAACCACGATGGAGGTTAATCCACATGTTTATACTCTATTAAAAGTATTATAAATGGGGAGTGCACATGCATCCAGGCACACTGCTTAGATCTCACTGCTCAAATACAAAAATTCTTACTTCCCAAAGGAAGACACACTGTCTTATAGTCACATTTGGATTACATCCGATGATTTGAACTGAGAAAATAACATCTACTAGTTCATGATTACAGTTCCGGTTAAGCACATGAACACTTTCTTTTTCTCACTCTTCTTCACACTTTACTTCTGCCTTTGAAAGATTAGAACATTATTTGCACATAGAACACACATGTCTTGTATCTTGCATATCATTCTCCTCAAAACAATCGATCATATATATCTGCAACTAAGGATAACATCAACTACATGTTGGCCCAACAAAATATAAAGTGTGTAGAAACTGTCAGCCCAAATTAATAAAAAATTATCAATGTGGATCAACCAATGTCAAAAAAAACATATTAGGGACCCAAAAAAACATGTCTCAAACATGAAACACTTTAAAAAATTAGCCTTGAAGATCCACACCATGCTACAATCACCTTTTCAGCCATGATCATGAAAAAACATGAACTCACAGAATAAAATCACCAATCGCGAGCACAACAATCAATGAAAACCAACAAAATAGATAGAGCATGATCTAGAAACATCCACAAGCATCATGAATCACCATAGAAGCATCTGCATCAACTCGTATTACCAAAATCACATCATCTTCTTTCAGGAAACCCAACTAAAGCAACATAACAACTATTAGAACACAAATACTCATAACTTGATCAAATATTCATGCGAACCTCTAAAATTTCCGATGAATAAACTAGATATACTTTTCAATAAACCCTTTAATTCACAACTTCTTATCCTCAATATACTGAGCTAGCCATCATACCGAACTTCACTGTATCACTGACAACTTGCAACTTATTTTTATTACAATTTTCTCAATATCCTTGACATATACAACCTTAAAAACATTAATGCCAACAGTGTTGACATCAATGACAACCACATATCAGAAATATCCAACAATCTCCCCCTTTGGAATTGATTTCAACACATGATGTGAAAAACGCCATCAATGAAACTTTCTCTTAGTACTTTCTCCCCCTTAGATTTTGACTCTTTTCTCTGTAACTCTTTCATAATTTTTCACATGAATCTTATCCCCCTTTGAAATCAATGATTAAGGTACACATTATCTTTCTCCACACAAACTCTAATCCATATTTCTGAACATCTGACTACTCCCCCTAAGTAGCAGCCACCACAACATCAATCCAGATCACAAGATATGACTATAAAATGCACAGACGGATGCAAGTCATTGCATCTTAATTCTGATTAGGAGGAATAATCACCCCTAGATTCCCTCTGAGATACTCAAAATTATCCTTAGGCAAGGGCTTGGTAAAGATATCTACAATTTTTTCCTTAGTAGGCACATACTCCAGTCTGACTTCCTTTTCACTTACCTTCTCTCTCAAAAAGTGAAACTTGATAGATATATGCTTGGTTTTTGAATGTAGCATCGGATTCTTAGAAATTTTAATTGCACTTGAATTATCACAGAATATAGAAATAGGTTCATCATACACAAATCTGATATCTTTTAACATCTACTCCATCCATAATACTTGAGTACAATTGTTATCAATAGCAATGTATTTTGCCTTTGTAGTAGATAAATAAATGGAATTTTGCTTCTTACTTAACCATGAAATCAACTTATTTCCCAAGAAAAATGCACCACCACTAGTAGTCTTTCTATCATCCAAATATCCTTCCCAATCAGCATGAGTAAAGGCACTCAAAATAAGGTCATCTTCTTTAGGATACCATAGGCCAAAATAAATTATCCCCTTCAAGTACCTAAAAAATCCTCTTTACAAAGTTGTCACATGATATTCTTTAGGATCAGCTTGAAATCTTGCAACAATGTATATGACATGCATGATATTAGGTCTAGTTTGATTCAAAAGATCAATCCACCAATCATGAATTTGTATCTAGTCTAATTTGTTTTAGGAGAATCATCATCTTGTGTCAACTTACATCCGATCACCATAGGTGTACTAATTTTCTTTGAATCTTACATACCAAACTTCTTTAGTAGTTCTTTCACATACTTGGACTAAGATATAAAGATCCCTTTATCTACCTGAGCAATTTTCAATCCCAAAAATAATTTCATTTCTCCAATCATAGACATCTCAAACTCACTATACATCACGTCAGCAGACTTCATACATAAACTATCATCTCCTCCAAAAATGATATCATCAACAAAGAATTCAACAATAAAATCTTTATCATGATCAATCTTGAAATACAAATTACTATCAGCAGTACCTTTATTAAATCCAAGCTTCAACAAATACTTGTCCAATCTGGAATACCATGCTCTTGGGGCTTGCTTGAGTCCATACAATTCTTTCTTCAATCAGAAAACCATATATCCTTGATCAGTCAATTGAAATCCATCACGATTATCAGTATACACTTCTTCATCTAGTTCACCATTTAGAAATGCTAACTTGGCATCCATTTGATAAACCTTGAAATTTTTGTAAGCAGCATAAGCAAGAAATAGTCTAGCAGCTTCAATCCTAGCAACAGGAGCAAAATTTTCTTCAAATTCAATTCCTTCCATCTGAGAATATCCTTTACACACTAGTCTTGCTTTGTTTCTAACAACTTCACCTTGCTCATTCAATTTGTTTCGAAAGACCCATTTAGTTCCAATTACATTTTTGTCCTTAGGCCTAGGAACAAGAATCCACATATCATTCTTCTTAATTTGTAGTAGTTCTTCTTTCATTACTTCCATCCAATTTTCATCTTTGCATGCTTTATTGACACTATTAGGCTCAGTCTTTAAAAAATCAAGAAGTATTCTTCTGCAATTTTTCTCCTAGTTTGAACACCTTTGTTCTTATCACCTATAATATGATATTTTGAATGATTTAGTCTTATATACCTTGGATTCTTAGGCTCTTAAACTTCAAGCTCTTGTGATCTTGATTTTACACTTTCATTGATTTATTTTTCTTGATTTTCCCGATTCATTGGAGTGATTTAAACTTGATTTAGACTCTGAACTTTCTTTCCTTTTTCAGAACTATCATTCTGATCATCTGAATCATATCCATAGGTTCTGGATGGTCTAAATGTGTCTTCATCAACCTTTAAATTATCACTTTCAATTACTTTTCTCAATCTCTTATTGTAGCATCGATAGGCTTTACTTTTAGTAGAATAACCAAGAAATATTCCTTCATCTCTTTGGATATAGCATTTACTCCAAAATATTTTGAAGTATCCAACAGTAGGCTTATGAACAAACCATAGCTCATAAGTATTCTTACCAATATCACCTTTGACATGTACCCAGTTGAGAGTGTAAATGGTAGTACTTACAGCTTATCTCTAGTAGGTATGAGGAACATTTCCTTCTAGCATCATAGTCCTAGCAGCTTCTTGAATTGTCTTGTTCTTTCTTTCCACAACTCCATTTTGTTGAGGGGTCTACAGGGAAAATAATGGTCTCTTTATCCCATTCTCTTCATAGAAAGAATTAAACTCACCAAAATTTAATTCACCACCTCTATCTGATATCAAACATTTAATATTCAGACCTATCTCTGTCTCAACCATAACCTTAAAAATATTGAATTTCTCTAGAGCTTTAGATTTTTCCCTTAAGAAAGTAACCCACATCAATCTAGAATAATCATCAATAAGTAACATGAAATACCTACCACCTTGTAAACTTCTATTTCTAGAAGGACTACACAAGTCAGTATGCACAAGCTCCAATACTTCATTTGAACAATATTGTTTGCTTCTGAATGAAACTCTAGTTTTCTTCCCTAACTGACATTCCTTGCATATAGTGTTAGTAGGTTTTATCAACTTAGGAAGATCTTTCACTGCCTGGGTAGAACTTATCTTGATAATATTGTCAAAGTTTACATGACACAACCTTCTATGCCACAACCAACTTTCATCAACTTGAGCAATCAGACAAATTTTACCAGTAGTACTTAGGTGAAAGATATTACCTTTTGTTTTTGTACTAGATGCAATGACATTTCTAGAACTCCCCAATTATTTATATTTTCCATTCTTGAATTGAAGGTTATATCCCTTGTCAACCATCTATCCAACACTTAAGAGATTATGCTTCAAAACTTCCACATATAAAACATCATCAGTATTAAGCATCAAAAGAAATGGATCTTCTGCCATGGATTACACCAACTTTGTCATCACCGAATATTACAACACCACCATCATAATTTTCCAAGATTATAAATCTACTTTTATCTCCTATCATGTGATGAGATCATCCATTGTCAATCACCCATTCAACTTTTTCTTCAACTCTGGTAGCTAGAGCTTTCTCCACATTCATGCAACTAGTAGATTCAACAGGTATTGGATTATTTTCCTTGATAGCAATAAATACCCATTCATCCTCACTTACATTCCCTTTATCAGATTCATCGTTTGTCACACCTTCATCAACAACACAATAACACTTTCTTTGGAATCTAGGCTTGTTAGATCTTGGCTTAGGAACTCTTTTAGGACACCTTGAGGAAAAATGACCTATCTTATTGTAAGAAAAAAATCAAGAGGAAATTTCCCTTTGTACTTACCTTCTCCTTTCGCTACCCTCTTGAGAAGAAGTGCTTCAAGCTCATCTAGTTTTCTTTCGTTTTCTTCAATCTCTCTCATTTCCTTCCCATATTTGGACATTTTTCTAGAACTTTCCCTCAGATCATATCTTTGCTTATCTTTTCCAAAGATAGTAGCTTTGAATGCAAATTTTTTCTTAGGAAGAGATTCACCGAACTCACTTAACTCAAAAGCAGAAAACTTACTAATCAACATGTATCTGGTTACATTTGTCACAATTCAAATTTCCTCAATAGCACTAGCTTTGTGTTTGTATGCAGCAGGCAGGGATCTAAGCACTTTAGCAAAAATCCTGGATTCTTCCAATGTTCCACCAGCACATCTAATACTACACACAAGTTCATTCACTATCTACATAAAAGAAGTGATGTTCTCATCTTCTCCCATTCTCAATGTTTCATATTTCCCTTTCAGGCTCTGCAACTTAGAAATCTTCACATGGTTATCACCTTCATACAAAGTTTCCAAATTTTTCCAAATCTCATAAGCCGTCTTCAGCTCCATTACATTTGTTATCTTGGAATCAGTTAGAGCACTCAAAAATTCTTCCTTAGCCTTGATATTGTACTCGGCTTCCTTAATCTCACCTGCAGTAGAAGGACCATTATGTGGAATCATATATCTATTCTTTGTAATTGTCTAGTAGGGATCACCAATGCATCTCAGTGGACACTCCATTCGAGTCTTCCATAGAGAATAATTTGTTTCATCAAATCTTAGACTATCCTTCTTATATGTCACCATCCTAGATCACCTCAAGTGATCAAGATTCTCCAGAGGAACAAGCTCTAATACCAATTTTTGGCAACACAAGGGCAGACAACTGAGAGGGGGGTGTGAATCAGTTGTCACAAAAATTATACTTATTAAACTAATTATCATATATGATAAATAAACATGAAATAATAAACCATCACCACATCAAAAACACACATGACACCAAGAATTTTGTGTGGAAACCCTATTAGGGGAAAAACCACGATGGAGGTTAATGTACAAGTATATACAATGTTAAAAGTATTATAAATGGGGAATTCACATGCATTTAGGCACACTACTTAGAGCTCACTTCTCAAATACAAAAAGGATTACTACCCAAAGGAAGATACACTATCTTATAGTCACATTCGGATTACATCTGAGGATTTGAACTGAGAAAATAACATCTGCTAATGCCTGATTACAGTTATGGTTAAGCACATGGACACTTTCTTTTGCTCACTCTTCTTCACACTTTACTTCTACCTTCAAAAGATTAGAACATTATTCGCACACATAACTCACACATCTCACAACTTGCATATCATTCTCCTCAAAACAATCAATCATATAACTCCACAATTGAGGATAACATCAACTACATGTTGGCCCAACAAAATATAAAATGTGTAGAAATTGTCGGCCCAAATTAACAAATAATTATCAATGTGAATCAACCAATGTTAGCCAAAACATAGTAGGGACCCAAAACAACATGCTACAATCATTTTGTCAGCCATGATCATGAAAAAACATGAACTCACAGAAGAAAATCACCAATCACGAGCACAACGATCAATGCAAACTAGCAACACAAATAGAGCATGATCTAGAAAAATCCACAAGCATCATGAATCACCATAGAAGCATCCGCATCAATTTAGATTACCAGAATCACATCATCTTCTTTCAAGAACACCAACTAAAGCAACATAACAACTGTCAGAACATAGATACTCATAACTTGATCAAATATTCATACAAACCTCTAAATTTTTTGATGGATAAACTAGATATACTTTTCAACAAACCCTTTAATCCACAACTTCTTATCCTCAATATACTGAGCTAGCCATCATACTAAACTTCATTGTAATCACTGACAATTTGCAACTTATTTTTATTACAATTTTCTCAATATCCTCAACATATATAGCCTTAAAGACATTAATGCCAATAGTTTTGACATCAATGACAACCACATATCAGTAATATCCAACAATAGAGACAATTCTTAGGGATTTTTCAAGATTATTAAGAGGAAGAAGCAACTTCATACAAAGACAGGATCAAGGCTTGTTATGCAGTTTGGCATGATTGATCAACTTGGCTACATGATCTTGGAGATGCACATTTTTAATTGATTGAGGACAAGAAATTTTAGGAAGGAAAGAATTTTCATGTCCCCTTTTTCTAAAAATATCCTTTTTTTTAAATAGTAGTTTCTATTTTTAGTAAGTCAGGTTGTCCAAAAATAGTAAGTCGGGACTCATGGACAAACTAGGAAAAGTGTCCTTATCAAGATAAATTAAATCAAATAAATAATATATTTGTTTTATCACCCCTACTTGGGAATGGGTTTTGATAGAGCACTTTATGGTTATAAAAGAAATAAATTATTGCTTATGACAATAACTGTCAAAAATCAATAAGTGTGAGGAATGGATAAATTTTTTAAACCAATTGGGAAAGAGGAGTTACACAATTTTGGCAGAAATTATTTCCCTCATCTTGGCATGAAAACTTAGCACTCAACTTTGGATTTTTCATTTGGTTTACTTAAAGGGAAAAAATCTGATTTTTCATTCATTCATTCATTATGTTTTTTAATGCAATTTTGTTTTTCTTCAGAGGCTGTCAAACCTGTGGAGAAGGAGGCTCAAGAACGAGATGTTTGAGGAGTGTTTTCAGGTGGAATAAGGATGTGTTGTGCAGTTTTTGCACACATGCCCCACTAAAAGTAGGGACCCTCATTTTTTCACTTTTTGGTATCTTTTCCTTTCTATTTTGGAATTTTTCTTGCTTGGGCATATGCTTTGATGTTCATCATGTCGGTTGGAATGGCCCATTTATGATTTATATTGACAACCTTAAGTTCTGGGTGCATTTCAGGCTTTTCACTATGTTTGGGAAAATCCGCCCTAGCCATAATTTCTTGGTTTCCCTTTGGTGCTCGGTAACCGCTGCCATTTTGCTCAAGTCCGAGGAAATCTGTCATGTCCAAATTTTTCCAAAGTTCATTGCTCTGTCAAATTCCCGGATTTTGGTCTCAGTCGTCTTGTCGATTGCATTAATGGCGATTGCATGACTTTTGCGGCAATGTTATATTGATTTTTGGGAAGTGATTTTCCATTTGAGCTTGATTATTTAATTGCCATTTGAGTTTGGAGTGTTGGAGCTTGAGGTGTGTTGTTGGATTGTGCATTTGGAAGTGATTTTGAGTGTTGCATTCAGATTTCTTGAGCATTATTTGTATTTTTCTCATGCGTGAAGGTTGTTTGTTGGCATCCCTGGTTTCAGCTCCTTCTATTCTCATGGTATGTAGATATCCTCTCTGTCTCTTTTGGTTTGGATTGCTTTATTGTATGCACTTTCATGTTGTTCTTTGCTACGTTCTTGTTGGGTGTGCGTGTTTCCTTAGAATTTCAGGGTTCCGTGTCTTTCGATTCTGCTCGAGTGCTTGTCTTGAATGGTTTCTTTGGGCTGGTCTTTCGTTATTGTCTTGGGGCTTGCTTGCATTTGCCATGAATTTCCTATCCTTGTTTGCAAGCAATTTTTGCCTAGGCTATTCCGCTCTTTCATGGTGGAGGTTGTAGGGTTCTGGACCTAAGGCATAGCCAATCCATCTCAAATTACTGAGAGGTGAGTTTTGAGTTCGTGGTTGATCCATTGGAGGTTTAGGTCAAGTCATTGTCAAGTTGTAGGCTCTTAGTCCATGTCCATTCGATCTATTTGAGTGAGGATGAGAGAAACGTGGATATGTTCGGGTTTCCATTGCCTTCGCAGAATTTTGTGTATGTGGGATTTCCCCAGGTTTTCTTGTTTTCTCTCTGTTCTTCATAATTTTCCCTTTTTCCATAATTTTTCTTGCCTCGCGGAATTCCGCTTCCTCTGGATTTTCCCGATGTTCGTTGCCTGGTCAATCTGCCAAATTTGGGCTTTCATGGTAAATTTGTCTTAGTTCCACTGAAATCCGCGTCTTCGGGATTTTCCCGGATGTTTTGTGCCTCCCTCATTTTCTTGGGTTATTGAAATTGTTGTTGTTTTTGGGGATTTCCGTCTAAGGCGGATTTTTCCGAAGTTTTGTGGGAATGAAGGAATTCGATGACTGTATAAGAAGTTGCATATTGATGATGAATTTAGATGATCAAATGAATTTGTGCTAATTAGTTTCAAGTTATTCCTTCGTTATATTGATGGCTTAAAATGATTATGTGTGGTTTATATGTTTGTTTCGCTGGATTCCACCTGGTCCAGATTTCTCCAGAATTCCTCTCCAGTCTAGATTCTGTGAAGGGGTCTAAATCCCTAACTTTGAAATAGTTGATTTAATATGGATTTTTGACACTTGTTGATTGTCTTGGATCTCATTTTGGTTTTCTTTACTTGTTTGTAGGTAGGATTGGGATAAGATGTTGTTGGGCATGGCAAGGGAAAGGCGACAGATCCAAGTGCTAAAATTTTTGCTATCTGTGAGGCAGAAAAGGTGAAGATGGACATAAAGAGTAAGATTCCTGAGAGCATATTGACTTTCGTTTGGTCAGGAATTACCGATACCAATGTGGGTATGTGGGACTACAAGGAGTTCAAGGCTAAAATGGTAGCACAAAACCTCCCTTTGCTGGCCAGATGAACTTTGGAATCTGGATTACCACATGTAGTTGGTTTCCCCTCCATAGTGCAATGCTATGAGTTGGTGTTGGAATGTGCTAGAAACTTTGACAAGGGAACACAAAGAATAATTGGTCCCCAAGGAAGGGTTGCGACAAACTTTGACCTTGTGTCCGTTGCTAGAAATTTTGATATACCTGATAGGTCACATGTGGTGGCCTTTGATATGGATGCAACAAAGAAATACTATGAAGAGAATGTGGTTAAGTCCCAACAGGTGATCAATTCTTGGTTGGAGAAGCCCAAGTCTCACTTCTCCAAGTTTCCTAAATAGTTATTCAAGCTTAAATTCAAGAGGGAATACTATAATGCCATCACTCTCTTTAGCAGGTTGGTAGGACTAAAGAATACAGGAGTTTTCAAGAGTTGGATTTTTAATGTTATTGTTCGAATGGAGCAAGGTATAGATTACCATTGGGCAGGTGTCATAAGTGTAGTAATCCATGAGTAGATGTGTAATGTCTTGCAGACCAAGACTTTCACCATGACTTCCTACCTAGTGTATGCATTGGCAAGATTCCACCCATACAAGGAGTTGAGCACTACAGGTTTATTTGGGCAAGATGCAATCTATGAGGTGTATCCACAGCTTCACTTGGGATGAGGTAGCTATAGAAGGGAAAATGATGCATTTACTATGTATATACCAAGTTGTTGCAGGGTGCAAAGCATGTGAGAATTTTAGACAAGGCCAAAGAATTGATAAGGAGGTATGGGGCATGGTTCATTCAATTCCCTACTTTCTCCTACATTAGGATTGACGGTTGTCAAAGGGATCCTTATAGACTCCCAAGGTACCCAATGGGCCATGTCATACTATTGGAGGTCACAAGGAATATTTGTGACTTTGATGTAATTGTGAAGGGAGATAAACATAAAACAAGGTTTGGAGATGACTTCCCCTTGAAGATAGGCACAAATGAGGTTTGCCCTTCCATTCAATCAGCTCATGCTTCTAAGGAAGAGATGAGTACTTTTGGTCTCTCCTTTCACTCCAAGAGGGAAAGGTTTGATATTACTGGTGAGGCACAAAAGAAGGCCAGCCGAGAGTACAACCACAAAGACAACATTGAAGACTATTGGGATAACCTTGGTGATGAATTTGATGTAAGGAAGAGGAAATTATCTAGGCTTCCAGTAGACCTAGTAATATTATATAACATAAAGGCCATCCCTGACCAAGTAGAAGAAGATGGAAATTTGATTCAGGGTCATATCTTCGAGGCTATGAAGGACAAACTAGTTGGAGAGATTGACTGGTTGGAGGAAGAAAAGATAGAATTGGAGCAAATTATGATTCCTATGATTAAATATACTAAAATGTGGTTGAAGCACAAGATGTTAGAGTTAAAAAGTGAAGGTGTCCAGTGCACCTATGATTTCATGGGAGACTTGGAGTCTCATTCTTCTTTTGAGGAATCACATGAGCAAGATCCTAAGGGTAAGACCAAAGTGGACTCTCCCTTCAAGATTAAGGTTAGGGATGTTCAAGCTAAAGAGGTAACAAATGTAGGTAAACAAAGAAAGCATATTTCCAAGAAGAGAAGGCATGTTTCAAGGAGAGAGGTTGAGAAAGATAAAGAGGAAAAGGAAGAAGTGGATGATGTTGCTCCTTTTCTCAAAAGAAGAAGACTTGTGAGAATGTCACAAAAGGAAAAGGGAACTTCCAAATCAGAAAAGGAGGTTGAGCCACCTATGGTAGAGGTAGAAATTTCAGGGGATAAAACACAAGTATACATGAGGAGGTCAAGGACTCCTTCCCCAAAGGACGCGACAAAAAAGGAGGATGTTCCTATTATTGCTCCTATCATTGAATAGGAGAACATTCCCCCTCCTCAAGATACTGGCAGTGTGCTAGAAGATCCAAGGAAGGATGAAGATCCTAAAGACTTGGGTGAAGAATAATTCTAGGAGGGAGACCTCTACAATATAGAGGCACAAATTTATTAGGTAATCCAGTCTCCCTTGGTAGCCTATGCCGATTCACCTACAGAAGAGAAATTGGGAAAATCCCCTCAACAGGAGGAGATATTAGATAAGATTCCTTCACCGGCATAGGTTATTATGGAGGAGAAATATCTAGAGAAAGAGGATCTGACTAAGGAGATCCCTAATGATCCAAGTATTGAGAAAGATGCACCTAGTGTCCAGCAGGAGCAGGATAAATAGGATAAAGTACCAATTAAATCCACTGTTCTAGGCTGACTGGATAGAGAATTAAAGAGTGAATTGGTAATAGTGGAAGACACTCCTCCTAGTTGGGATGACCTAATGGATAACATTGGGAAATGGAAAACCAAGAAGAAGGATAGGTTTGTATCCAGGATTGAGAGGGATAGATTAGGCAACAGGGTGGCTCACATTGCTACCCCTGCTCTAGAAAAATATAGAGATGGGGTGACTACAAAGGACTATCATGTGCAGACCATTGATTTAGGGCATGCTTCTATGGAGTAGGATATTGAGGAGTATGAAGGCTCCAGTGCTATAATTGTAGGTATATTGAAGAAGGAGGTGCAAACAAGGCATGATTTGGAAAGGGAGAATGAGAAATTGAAGAGGTACTTGCAGGACTTGATGAAACCCTTGCAGTCCATTGGCTCTTCCTCCTTTGTTGCATGTTTCTTTCCTCAAGAAACAATCTCTGATCTTGAAAGAATGAAAGGCACTACACATGCCACAGTTGGTTGGTTGCAAGGATTCTAGACTAAGGGATATGGTTTCATCAAGGATGTCTTGTCGACTACAGGGGATGCCATGAGGTCAATGGATTGGCTGAAGACACTATTAGCCTAGGACAAGGAGGATATTGATCTCCTGTTGCAAAAAACAAGAACCATAATGGAGTACACTGAGGATAAACTAGTGAAGAGTGGGATTCTTCCTTTCCCAAGGGTTTTTGAGCCTTTGGAATGGTACGAGATCTTGCAGATGAGGCAAAGGGCCTTGAAGAAGATTCATAAACAATGGAAGCATATTGAGGACACTTTGACTAGCATTCATGATAAGTGCATCTCATTCTTTGAAATCATGACAGGGAGGAAGAAGTTCACTCCAAAGCATCTCAATTTGGAACAACTAAGGAAATGGTGGAGAGATGTCTATTCTCCAGTCAGTGAAGGTCCAATCATTGAACATCAGCTAGATGATGTTGCAACCTACATTGTAGTTATTGACAGGTATTTAACAAATAGGGCTGATTGGGATGGCACAGTAAGACAGACAAGAGATGACATCAATTCTCTTGAGAGAAGAGTTAGGGTTTTTCCTATGCCACCTATTGCCGAATTGGATAGAGTGTTGTCGGCAGTGCATGGTGAAGTGGAGCGTGCCAAAGACAAGGATGGGAAGTAGTTATATAGGGCAACATCAAAGTTTGTGCTTCCCATTATCCACATGCATTGGGCCAAATTTTTGAGACCCCAGGCCGACTTGGATGATTTTGGTGCAAATTGCACATTTCATGTTGTATTCAAATATATTTTGAGGCTGACCTATTGTGTGGCATTTTATTATTGCAAAACTCTTATTTGGACCAACCTATCTTGGGGGTTCTCTATAAATTGGACATGTTGCCTCAATTATAAATGATGATACAAAGTAGAATACATAGACATATAGACATAGAATAGAGATTTCATATTTGAGTGAATTAGGGTTTATCTTCAAGCAAGTATTAGAACAGAAGACTAGAATTGTTTCCATTTTGGATGACTTAATATAAGAAAGGATATTGTAATTTGGTATCTCTCTTGTGTTGATTTTTATCTAGCATTGTTCTTGTTGTTCTATGTTTAAAATTCCTTAAGTTTATTGTTAGATGGTTTGGTGATGCTTTGGGTTTCATGATTGGAATGTTTGCAGTGATCTCTAGTCCATAATTTTTGCAGTTAGGTGATTGTTAGCTGCTTTGCAAAGTTAGCCTAGACTTAAAATTGTGCTTAATTCAATTATGAATGTTTGTTCATTTCAGTTGCAATAGGATTGTTGTGAATGAATGATTATGATTTGAAAATCTTTAAATACCTCAGAAGATTGCACTATTCCTGTGAGATTGCAGATTTATCTGGGTCAAACAGAAAGTAGTTTATGAGAGATCGGTCCATTTTGAGCATCCTATCTTTTGGAATTGTCAATCTTAGGGTTAGAATTAGTCTTAGAATTATCTTTGAAAATTTTATCTTTTGTTATTTTCTTGATTCTCTGAGTTAAATTAAGGATTTGAAGTATCAATTTGTTGCTAGATCTGATAAATTCAAAAGTCTAGTGTTTGCTTGTAGTAAGGTCCCTTTGTGATTACCAACATTTTCAGATTATCTCTGAGTTGTTTTATTTGCATTGTCAAGACTTGACATTAGAGACCTTGGGGTTATCTCTTTTCCATAGATATTTAACTTTCAAGAGAGATAAGATATAATATTTTGTTTGAGTTGTTGTTGTGCAGAAAACACCATCAACAGGATGGGAGTCATAGTTTCACTTGGTGTAAAATCATGTATATATTACCATTGTGTTGAGTGGTGTAGTTTTGATTTGGTTTTCAGTGTGTTGTAGGTGTGATGTGCAAGGGTTTGGTGTGAGTGTTTTATTCATTTTTTTTGTAGCTTCTATGGCATAAATGGACCTGTATTTTTCTGATTTTTATATTGTTAAACATATTTTGTTTCATTCTTGGCAATGGTGCCATGTTTGGTGTAGTCATTAGCATCTCCTAGAAGTAAGTTGTAGAGTTTGAGCTCCTGTTTTGGAGAATTTTATGATCTTCCTTACCAAATATGGAAGTGCCTCTTTATAGGCCATTATCCTATCAAATTATTTTAGAAAAGTTATTCTAATTTTTCAAATAAAATTTGGAGTTTTTATGGTTATCTTGGTGACAATTTATGCATACCCGATTTCACCATTTTTTTTTGTTTGCAAAATTAAGTGGAAAATTTGTTAAAGTAATTTTAAAATATGATTTAAATATTTTACCATGGATATTGCAGGGTACTCAGGAGTACCTTGAGGGATGGGAAAGTCATTTGACCCATGTGGCATGGTACCAAGGCCATATCACATGTACAAAGGTCCATGCCTTGTGTACAAAAGGCCATGCCTCATATACATGTGAGGATGTGCATGATTTGAGAGGGGGGTTGAATAGGATTAGGTTGTGCAAGTGGGTGATTAGTGGATTAGCTAGATTATCCCACTTAATAGAATGTGTAGAAAATAAGGAATTAAATAAATATTTTATTTATTTAATTTCTGGGAAAGGGATGGGTACTTAGGTAAATAAATAATTGGATTTGGGGTGGGTGTCTTGGATCAATTGGCTAAAGCATCCTATTGTAGGCAAGAGGTCATGAGGCTCAATATCCCCCAATCCCCATGGTACCAAAGTGCATGTCATGCCAACATCATCAGTCATGTGAAAAAGGAGGTCCAATCTCCCCTCATCCCCATGGTACCAAAGATCATGTCATGCCAACATCATCGATCATGTGAAAAAGTTTACCAGGCGCATTGTAGTTTATAGGGGGCTACCCAATTCCTACAGTCTAAAAAAAATAAATAGATAATTGGATTTATTTACCTAAGGTGGACTATAGGAGGAATGTGGTTAAATGATTTAGGATAGAAAATAGGTGCAAGTGAATAGTGATTTTATTAATGAAATAATAAAATATTATTCAATTAATAAGGGAATGGAAATGTGATAATTAATTGAATAATAATGGTTGTGTTCAATTGATTATAGAAGAAATAGTCAAGGAATGATGACATGTCAATTATAGGTGTCTAAATTTTACCCATATTTGATATGGTGTTACAAAGTAGCATCATTTCAAAGAAGATTAAAACATAGTGCTTGAAAGAAAATTGTTAGAGGGAAAGATTATGAGAGTAAAGATGAGGATGAGTATTCCCTTAGAGGGGACATGTTGGCTCAAGGGAACATGATAGATAAGAGAATATGATTCAAGATGGTGGATGGAAGGGACAACTTGCATGTCATGAAGCCATGTACAACTAAGGAGAAGATTCTATGGGAATTCAAGATCAATGATGTGGTATCATACTATAAATCTAGACCCACTTGGGTAGGAAAACATATGGTACTCTCTGAATCTTTTTCTGAATTATCATAAGCCTTGATATTAATGAATTGTGGCTCTAAATCCATTGTTGAATATCCCAATTGTTTGATGAACTTTAAAGTAAATAAGTTCAAGGTAGAACCATTATCTACTAAGACTCATTTCACTTTGTGTTTTTTGATGAAGAATTTGATATTTAAAGCTTTGTTTTGAGATGGGTCTAGTGGGGGCATATCATTTTGAATAAATGCAAGTTGATATGTGGTAGAAAGATGGATCACTAGTGCCTGGAATTGTTTGAAGTAAATGTTGTTGGGGACTCACGATTTTTTCAAAGCTCGGTCCAATATCTCTCTATGGATAGGGGATACTTAAAGAAGATCAAAGATGGATATCTATGTTGGAGTCTTTCCAAGGTATCTTAAGAGGTTATATTGGGAGCTTTGAGAGGTTATGGAGAAAATGGTCTTGGGACAATGACCTTGCCATGTCTAGTAGTGACAACACATTTGGAATCTTTAGCTTTGATCTTGATCATGGAAACTTACGAAGGAACATGAGTGATACATCCTTCACCATTTTCATAATTATGGGGGACCTTTCTATAGCTAAGATTAGTAGTGTGATTGCATTGGGTAACCCCTTGGTTGAAGTTGGTGGATGAGGATGGTTGAACTTGAGAATTCTTTGGAAAAGAATATTGATATACTCCCAATTGATGATTTGGTGAAGTGGAATAGACTCCTTCTACCTCTATGTATCCTCGATCGATAAGGGCTTGGATGTAATTCTTGAGCTTCATGGATTTATTAATTGCATGACCTTTAATCCTATGATACTCAAATTATTAATTTTCTTTGTACTAGGATGGTTTCGGTTTTTATTCATCAAATGGTTGTGTCATAAGAAACATAACCATGTTTACTTGCACAAGTTTTCTAAACAAAAAATTTAATGGTTACTATTAAACATTCATGTCACCTTATATGAACCGTCAATAAAAATCGATTTGAGAGATCCTATATGGGTCATCTTGCATGAATTATACCTTGAAAAAATTTCAAAATTAGCTAAGTGTTAAAGTTTTGGACTTTTGGGCTTTAACTTACATACTTGCATGCCTTCTCTATCACTTCTCTTTCACGTGCCATTTTTCCCCCTGATCACCGAAGTCCTAATGAAATCTCCCCACCAACCTTCAATTCTTCCTCACCTTCTTCTAGCAAGCATTAGGCTTGAAACTTGATAAGTGTTATGTAGTATGAGGTATACTAGATGCCTGATGAGGCTTCTCCTCTATTTTTGGGGATTGTGGAATTCTTCTATCCACCCTTTTGACAAGTGTTTCTTGGAAATCTTGACACCCTAAGTTCGACGAAGATTCTCTTTCAAGGATCTGGATCATTTAATGTTTTGCTAAGTAGTTCTTTTAGGCCCAAAAGTTCAACAATACTCTATAATGGCATTTTTTCTAACCAAAAAATATCATTAATGTTTGAACGACTTTCCTAATTGCCTGATCTAATTTTGGGGCTTCAAGGATGACATTTAATGCACCTCCTAACTACTACAAGTAGATCTAGCAGTAACCATACCCATTTAGTGCTTGCTATTGTCCCTTTTGACATGATTTATGCTCAAATCATTTTTTCATTAGAGATTTTGGACCATGTTTGGGACAACATTTAATGCAAAGACATGGATGTTGAGTGTTTCTCTTTCTTCTTGGGCATGATTTTTGAGTTATACCTGAGCTATAAAAAATAATTGTATTCATTTTAAGGGTTCTTGTATTTTTTCTCTAGAAGACTTATGCTTCTTTTGCATTCTATAATTGTAAAATTCGCTTTCATGCCTTTATGTTAATAAAGTCGCTATTTTTACCTCTTCTCAATGCTTGTACCTTGTGTAATATTTGATACCTCTATGAATGTGTTGGATCCCAAAATTTCAGATTGCAAGCCCTAATAGTATGCCAAGCTCTATGGTCAAGTTTACAAATGTTTTGGCCAATGAACGAAAATAACCAATATGGTTAGGGTTCCCTGCACTTCAGGCTCTACTAGACCTAGGTGGGTGTACCTTGATAATGGAGTAGATTTAAAGGTTATGTGAATTCTTTAACTTTGGAAATATATCCACACTAGCATGTAAATGTGAAATAGATGCAAATTAACAGCTAATCCTACTCCTAATGTTTGAATCAAAATGTGTAAATAAGGATTTTGTGAAGTATCATTTTATAAAGAATATGACCAGTGCTTTCTATCTACTTGGGGCAACAGATTCAAGATGTGTATGATAGATGTGTCCTCCCTCCTGGTTTAACTCAAATTATTTGAAACTTTTCAAATGTTTATACCTTGTATAAATGTGCAAGGTTGTCAGTTACTAGGCTCTTCTTACAAATCCCAGTGATATCTCCCTAGGTTACTATGATATTTGAAAGGATTTTAATTATTGCTTGAAGGAAACCATTTAAGATGATTTATTTATGAGGATTTTAATTCTAGGTAGAAACCAATTAAAAGGAATCACTTAAAAGGAATGTAATTCTTTCTGATAGAAACTAATCAAAATAGATCACACAGAGGTGGAAAATGGGTTGATAAATCAGATATATACTTGATATAATGATTTAAATAACTAGGAAAGACCACTCTAGAGCCAACAAAGATAAAATTTATGAATCAATATCAACAAATAATTGAACACCAAAATGTTGACTACCAGTTTATATCTTCTACTTTGTTAAATTGCTTCAAAGGATTTTATAATTTGTATTAGAAGTCTTTATTTTCTGGCATACTCTACCTACTACTGTCTACTGATCACTATCCTAACTATTGATTGATTGATTTTATTTTGATTTTTGTCATATATATGTTGCACATTTCGAAGGTTCCTTCCAATATCTGTCTATGCAACTCTTCCTTTTAATTAATTATCTTCAACAAATTAAAATATTTTAATTTTAATCTCCTTGATCTTTGCACTCCATGAAAATAATTTTAATGATTATTATAATCCTTCCTTTGATTACAATTTCACTTCTATTTATTTTGTACACTTTCACTAGATGTAATAAAATACTCTTTGGGTAATAACTCCATGATTTTATATTTTCTTGATTCCTTTGGTGAAAAATATCACATTTCGGTGAAAATATTTTACAACTACACCTTACATTATTACCACAAAATGTTATGATTCTTGTTCAATAAATATTTACTTTTCTCTTTTATGCATTCATGTTTTGCTTCAAAAACATTTATTTTAATATTTATACCAAATTTTAGCACGCAATTTATGCTTGTGAATTTAATAAAATCTTCCCTCACAAATATTTACCATACTTTAAAAACTTTACCTTATACTTTCGTCGTGATGTATCTTCTTCCCTTTCTATTTCATTACATCGAAGTGACCTGGAAAATAGTTACTCTAAAATCATTTTTCATTCCCAATAAATTTTTACCCCTCTTTGAATGTGTCTTCCCGATAAATTTTTACCCCTCTTTGAATGTGTCTTCCCAATAAATTCCTTAACAATGTGCTTTTCTAGTCTTTTCTAGATTTTGAAGAGACTAATATTTTTAATTTTTTTGATGAATAGGCAGATATCTATATTAATTTAGAGATAAGAGTACATATTCACAAAAAAGGGGGTGGGTGGTAAGAAGGAACACCCCGATAGTCACATGGGCAAAGCCCAAAAATACAAAAAAATAAGATCACATGGGCCAACCCCAGAAGTCTAAATGCATGAAAGAAAAAATTAAACAAACAGGCCATTAAGTGGCCAAGGCAGTGCTAGCAGAGTCTGAGGGGTCTCTGTCATCCATGTTTTCCCCCCCATACATCAACGGGGTATGGAGTGACATTAGGAGGAGCACCCCAACCATCATCATCTTTATGTTTATCTTTATCTTCTTCCTCATGTCGGGGCGAGATTTCAAAATCCACCCGTGGAAATCTTTTACCACTGGCAGGCCATCCAAAGCCAAATGTAGCCAGAGTATCAAAGGGCCGCCTAAAACCACCACTGTCGCTCCCAGTTGCACCACCAGAAGGCCACCCCTAAGCAACCTGCAACAAAGGAGAGTGGGCATGCCGAGGAGGGTGAGAGTCCCGTCGAGCAAGGGGATGAGATTGGGGGTGAGCGGAGCCACTCCGCTGTCGGCCTCGAGAGGGAAAACGACCACGTGAGGAAGAGAGAAAATTAGGGACCCAAGCCACAACACATGGGGCATTTCCCCAGTGGTCCAGGAGGACCTAAAGGTGAGCCACTTCCAATGCAACTTTGTTAGCTTGCACTTGAATCTGTAAAAGAACATTAGAACAAATAACTGTTTTAGCATAGAGAGAAATATTAACATCTAATTGAGAATGATAAAAGATGCAAGGGTTTCTATCTTTCCAGATGCTAAAGAGGATTTCCACCCTAAAAGTGTGCCAAAGCTGAGTGATCCCTGATGGATCCCCAAGCAAAACCATATACCAAGAAAAGGGTTCCAGCCAGAAAGGCCAAAAAAAATCATGTATCGAAGTCTAAAGTTTTTGAGCTTTGGGACAAAACCAGAAAAGATGCTTGAAGCTTTCTGGTTGCCTATAAAAAGGGCAACAAGGGTCTTGAACACCCAAGTGAATAAGCTAAGATCCCATAGGAAATCCTTGGAAATTAATACACCAAGCAAAGTGGACCAGCTTGGGATTATCACTTGCAGACCAAACGGCATCAAATCATCTCCGCCAGACATGAGCGGAGGAATTAAGCAGCCACCTCTGGTTTAAATTGTTGACCATAGGAAAATGGGGTGAAATCCACCTATAGCCAAGCCATGGCTTGTAGCTCCAAAGAGGAGTAGCTTGTAGCTCTGAAGAGACTAATATTTCACTCCTGTCGACATTCATTTCTCCCTTTGATAGATTTATTTATTGTATTCCCTTTTTGTGTTGTTGCATTGAAGGGACTAAAAATATTCAGTCCAATATCAATAGTTCCCCTCGATCTTTCCATAGTCACTCAACTGGGCATTCCTTAATGGCACATGAACCAGTCAATGTGATAGTGTATCATTTGATGAATCTACTACTAGTGTAGGCTGCCAAGAGAGCCTTGATCCCACCAATGAAGAAGAAACATTATCTTTAAAAGCTTGAGCGCTAAGAGTAACAATCCCATCAAGGTCGAGTTTGAGAAAACAATGGAAGAATGATGGAAGAACGATGGAGGATTTGAATACAAGAGATTCCATCAATAAATACTTCACAACAAATAACCTGCCCATTGAACATGTCTAAGGAAAGAATTGTTGTTGGCCTTCATTTTCTCCATGAGCATTTTGTTGCTATTTTCATCCATTGCTAATACACATTCCAGTCCTTTTGACATTTTTCAACCCCACATTTCAAACGCACACACACAACTAGTGTAGATCATAGGTCTATTACTAAATGGCTAAATGTTAATGTGAGTTGACTATCTGAGATGTAATTGGGACCACCAAGTTGTAGTGGAGTTATTACCCTTTGAATTAGTGTTTCTCTTGTAAAATAGGGAAGCACGCTTGTGTTCTGAATTTGTCACACACATCTTGTCTATGTTTTTTTATTGCAACTTCACCATCTATCAGATTTCCTTTAACCCACAAGCTTTGGTGGATGTTTATAACCTACTTTGATGCTCCCATTTGATCACACCATTAAATGTAGTCCATTTTGAAGCACTTTATCTTGCCTTATTTAGCATTATGCCTCATTTCTTCTGGAAGAATATGGGTTTTTCTTTATACTGGCTGAGCACATATGTTTTGAAAGTTTCTATGGCCTTTTCAATAAATCCATTTTATGTGCATCTCTTTAACCATTGCAACTCGTGAGAAAGAAATTTCTTTGAGGTATTTTATCAAACGGTTTACATAATTTTTTATATGCCTCAAATTCACAAGCATCTCAATCATACTTGTCTAATATTTTCTAAAACCCCTTTCAAACAAGTTCATTTTGTATATAGCCATGAATCATTCTATTCTATGATATAACTTAGATCGAGAGGTAGCTTCAACTAAATTTTTTGCAAGCATAGTAATCAACTATCACATTATAATTTATCATATATTGCCTGATCAGATAAACTACATCTTTTAAATACCCTTGATTCCATTGGAGTTTTCTTTCTTAATATTATTCATCCCACCTTGATTTTGCACCGATTGCACAAATTTATCCACAAATTTTTGCACTATGTCATATCCTTTGGCCTTTTTATCGCATCACCAAGAACAAAATGCATACTATTGTCCCATTTTCCTATTAATGTAGCTACCTTTTTCCTACTCCTATCTTTGAACAAACCCTTGTACCTTTCTCCACTGAGAAGATTCTCCATCATCGAATAGGATCAAGCTAGTTTGAAAGGCCCCAAGTCTTTCCTTTAAATTACTATTTCCCCAAAAATTTACTGTTAAAGATGGAGGTATTTTATTTCTCAACCTTCATATGTATCAAGATAAATCATTGGCCATGTACTGCATATGTGGATAAGTTTATGGAAGCTTTATCCATTAGATGACACCCATTCCATTCTTTTCTCTATTTTCCATAATTATTTGTAACTTTTTCCTTGGTTTTCCATCCTTTGGCATTCAAACTTATCCACCATTTCAAAGACCTTCCCTTTTTAAAAGAATCCCTTCTTTTTGAGGTACTTCTTTTTCTATTAGTCATCTAACGCACCAGATTTTAATTGAGAAGCATCAGAAATTAATTCCAAAGAAACTTTGTTATCTTCATCATCAAGAGACCTTTCTTGAAGATTACATGAGATTCTAGCTCTATTTGGTATTGTCAGATCAATACATGCTGCTCCTTCATTCCAAGTATGAATCCCAATATATGAGTTTCATCAATTATTACTTTTTGCCTCTCTTTTGAGATGTCATTTGTTGGTATAGACTGCAAAGTAGCCCCATTGAGATTTTTGGAAAGCATGCAATTGGGAGGACCTTTTGAACCCTTTATCTCCTTTAATGTTATTTTTACTCATCCCATTATCTAAGTTTTATTTTTTGCACTTGGTTCATTTTTTTGCATTTCTTCTTCAAGACTTCTTTCTAATCCCAAGGGTATTGTTTTGCCTAATTAAATGAGCATTCCATCTGATATTGTTTCTTCCTTTTTATTTGAAGAGTAACCTTTATATTGCCTCTTCTCACCAAATGATAATTCCTGTCGAGAATTTTCTTAAGCACTAAGTCAGACCTAGGTGATAGGCCATTTTACATGTTTGTGTTTTGGTTCTTTCTGATGTCTTAAATTGGTTACCTTCATTCACTCTCCCTTCTTCCCGATATGGAACTTCTAAATCAACAGAAAAACTTCATTAAGGTTCACCCCATTTTCTTTTTAATTCACATCTCCTTTTGTTAAATATTTATTTCGAAGAAAAAATCCCAAGTCATATTTTGTTGGGCCAGGCATATTTTACTCTACACACCTATGATTTCCTTGTTTATATGTTTCTCCCCACAACTATTTGCTTTAGAGAGAACTTTGGGAAAATATTTTGGTTTACTTAACTATTTTATTTACCTACAACAATGTTGAATTCAACATTCCAAGAGATTTAATAGGGTTCCTAAAGTACTTTCAAGTTTAATGGTTTTCCTAGATGGAGCGGGGATGCCAATTTTACCTACCCCATCATCTTTAGAGTCCTCAGCCTTTGTCTCCAAGATTTCAAGCTCCCATCCACTTTTCTGATAGATGTCTTTGGGAAACAATGTCAATCACAATTATCTCATCAAAATCCAAAATGCATCATGAATTGAGTTGGGTAATGATCAGTATTTGTTTCTTGACATCTTGCATATGATCAAAATGAGTCAGGTAGCCTCCAGAATCACCTTGGAAAACTGATCAAATATTCTCCTCAAGCCACAAAAATGTACTAAGGTGTTAATTGATGACCTAGGAGCATGGTTGCAAAATAGATTTACATAAATCCATAAGGATTTTAAGATATAAATGTTCAATTTAGCTCACTCAACTTTTCCTGGAACTGCACCTATCAAAAACCAACTGAACTGACCAAGGCATCACCGTGGAAAAATATCAAATCTCTTCTTGGGAAGTTGCCACTCGAGGAATTAGCTCATTTAGGTCCCATGAACATGAGTGTAGAAAGGTTTTTAACCAATTTACTTCCTTCACCAAATATTAAAGGTCAAAAGTAACCCCTTTGAAACCTTCTGGAAATGCAAACAACAAAACTATGAAAAATCCTTTTTTTTTGGCTTTGAAAAAATATCAAACGAAATGTTAGGGCTTTGAAAATGGACATGGGAGCACATTATTATGGGGGTTATTTGAAACACCAATTGGTTCATCATGAAAATAATCTAGCTCATAAATATTGTCCATCAAATTTGATCTCCCTCACAGATTTAACAGTGTGCGAACAACTAACTCTTCCAAAACCCTTCAACTTGATGCTTTAAAACCCTATCAAATCTAATCATAGGAGGCTGAAATTGAACATACACACTAGCATAAGGTAGATGAACATGTTTGAAAAGTGATTGGGCACAAAAGTGAATAGGTTTCAAGTTGTGATTTTTCAAAGTAGGCTCTTGGGACAAATTTTATAGGTGCATTTCTAAGTGTTGCGATCAATTTTTTCATCATGGATACCTCAAATTTTGCCAAAATTTAAAGGTTCCAAAAAAATGCATGAAATTTCATCATTTTAAAAGTTATATGAGTGTGGTAATCTACTATAAGTGTTAATTGTGGGCAATCTGTACCCCCTTTAGGATCTTTCAGACCCTAGCCTTCATGTTCTTTTATAAAACTAGAGAAACAAAGAACTGTGTGAGACTTTCGAGTGGTTTTTTTGATACTCTATGCAATCATAGGCAGGAAGAAACATATTCAATATTGGTGCATCACCATATTTCTAATTTTTAACATCATCTTCTCCCTTTTCCTTCTGCAGTTTGATAGTTGAGGATTAGTGTAGAGTTATCTGGTGCTAGGTTAGACCAGTATTGTTACATCTAGTTTTGAGAGGAAGTTGACCTTGTCCAGATATCTAACCTTAAATAAAATTCCCCACACCTTAAGGTTATTTACATTGTTTTATTGGAATGTTGAGTCTATGTTCAACAGGGTGCAATTCCATGTGACAATAATTTTTGGCACACCCTGTGAGACTAGTTTCATGGACTTTATTTCATTCTACTACGAAAGTGGTGCTACTCTTAGAATTTTCAACCTTAAAGAGGAATTTAACAAAGTACCTGGTAACTCCACAATCAAATTTGGTGACTTTGTAGTAACTCAGTAAACTCTGTTTTGGGTCGGATCTGTAAATTTATACCCAAAATTTAAACAAGGGCATCTTCTAGAGGTAATTTTCAATACATTGAACTATTAGTTTTTAATCCTAGAATAAAAATAGACAATATTTATCAGTAGTAAGGAGGCCTAGGCATTTTGTAACTCCATCTCCTAGAGCTCATTCCACACCTCCATTCAGTAGATTGCATCAACCTAGTACTCCTATCACCTAGATAAGTAGACCATTATTTTGTATGGTTGTACCCATAAATTAAGCATTTGTCACTTTTAATGGTAGTAGACCTCTTGTATTAGCCCAAAGGGATGACATATCAGTGAATGCTTTAAAAATTATTCCATTTTTCATTAGTGAGACAACCACTACTCCAATAGAACACATTAAATATGTGACCAATATATGCTTTGTACATAGTATCACAATAGATAATGTGGTTGTTAGGCTCTTAGCCACATCCTTGAAATGAAAAGCATTATAATGGTACAAAGGATTGTAGCCTAGCTCCATTCACAACTAGGATGAGTTAGGTGAAAGGTTATGCAAATGATTTGAAGATAAGAGTGATTACTTATCTTTGGTGGAGAAATTAATGACAATTAAGAGGGTCCCCATGAATTCATATGAGATTTCAACTTTAGATTTTAGAAGACTTGGGATAGAATCTTTGCCTTGGTGAAGCCTTATCCCAATCTAATCTTCCTATACTATTTAAGAGATTTGAATATTAATGTGGCTATTGTGATACAATATATGGGTAAGGTGACTCTTCCAAATGTATATGACATTGCCATCAGGGAAAAAAATTCCCATACAAGTTGGGAAAATAGCTCCAAGGACACCAATGCCTCTCTTCCTTGATATTCTTCTTCAATAACCCACATTGGATCCTATTCCCATTGTATCTACCAATCAACCATCTATTTCTATTGCACCTTCAAAGGAATTACATGAATTGCTAGCCTCAAAGTTAAAATTATTAGCAAAATAGACACCATATTAAGGGTAAAATCAATGGAATTATGCAAATCCATTGAATAGTATAAATCTAGTCACTACCAACACTTCAAAGGATCTTATTCTAGTTCATAATAACTTAGCTCAAGAACATTATTGGTGCTACCCATGTAATTAGCCATATTATCAAAATGCATGTCAAAATGGGGAGTTTATGAAAACTCTAATGGTTCAAAATAAAACCTCAATTCTAGGATATCAATTTGATATAAATCAAGCAACTATTATTAGGAAAGATCACATTCTAGGATAATTTACATTGGTCAATTTTCTTGAGGTATATTTGTGTGCTCTAAACCAATTAAGTGTTGATACAATAGACCAAAATACAAGATCAAAGAAAAGAGTAGTGGATAATGGTATATATTACATATTTGGTCAAGCATCAAACTCCCGACCATCTAAAAATACTATAGTTTTTGAAACTAAAAGTAGGATAGTTGCGCTACAACCAAATCAAATTGTTGGTAAGAGTAACAAAGCACAAGAATAACCACTATTCATCCAATCAACAAAGTTGGACTTTCTCTTCCAAAGGTTTCATCTAAGGTTTTTCATCCTCCTTTCAATATAGTTGATCAAATGAAGAAGATTAACCTAAATTTCACCATGTGGGAAGCTTTTCCCATTCAATCTCGAAGGGATTTGTTGCAAAAATCTTTGGAAGGACCTAAGAAACTAAATAATATGACAACAAAAGAAGAAACTACACCAACCAGCCTTGTGCAACCCAAGGAAGAGGTAAGTTCAAGTGAAACCAATAAGCCAACCCCTTTCTATTTGTCCTTAATTATTAGAGATCATATATTACATAATTGTATGATTGGTTCGAGGGCTAGAAACTTTGTTATGCCAAAAAAGGTACTTGATACTCTTAGAATTTAGTATGAATCTATGGCTAAGGGAGTTTTTCAATTGGATGGTTATGTTGTCAAGATAGTGGAGATTATTAAGGACCTAAAATTGACCTTGCATGCATGCCCCAACTACACTATTTTACAATATATTTCAGTCATAGAACTCCCTACCTTTTCTTCCATTTGTTTGTCTAGAGAGTTCACTGCTTAGATAAGTGGATATCTAACTTATGATTGGTCACACATGTTATTTAGGACCAGTTATGGTACCAAAGTGACCATCAAAGTTGAACCCATTGCAAAGGATCATATGTAACCTTACACTCCTAGCCCCATAAATATGAATTGTACATTGCATGATCAAAAGGATGAGTGTTCTATTTGTGATATTGATACTCTTTTAGATTAGGTTCTTGATTGTTTTCTAGATGAATGGGGAAATGCATTTAAGTTTGACCCACTCACTAAAGTAGAGGAAACTAGTCTTGGCACTTACTGCATTCATGAAGAAGATACCTCTATCCCTAATCTCATGAAAACTCAAGGAGATCTAGAGGGACTATGAAATATATTTTTTGATGGCTCTAGAAATAAGAATGGTGTAGGTGGTGGTGTATTTTTGGTATCCCCAAGTAAGGATAAGTATTAGTACTCTTTCAGACTTTAGTTTAGTTGTACTAACAATGTGGTTGAGTATGAAGCTCTCATACAAGGTCTCCAACTTGCACAAAAAAGGATAATCAAATTGTTGTAGGTCATTGGGGATATTGAATTAGTTGTCAACCAAATTAGAACTTGACACATAACTAAGAACAACTTGCTCAAATCATACAAACATAGGTTTTGGGGTTTGATTGAGGGTTTTTTATGGATTTGGCATCCAAACTGTCCCTAGAGGTTAGAATAAGCATGTTGATAAAATTGCAGTGTCTGGTTCTCAATTTGATATACCAACACATATTTCAAGAAATAAGGAGAAACATATCCGGCTTTTTTTAAGGCTTCATATCCCAGGAAACCAAGTAAATTGGGATGTCTTTGAAACTGATCAACAAATTGTCAATTTTCTTTAAGAAGAGGTAGAATTTTCTAGCAAGAATAATTCTAAGGTACACAACCAATATGGTGATTAAATTATGCAGCTAAAAAATAAGTTACCAAAGGGTCTCATCACCCTTGAGGGTATCTTTAATTCAGATGACCGGCTGAAACATAAGAAAATTAACCTAGCTGCAAAGAAGGGTGACTACGAACTAGTTGTAATTACAGAAGGAAGATATTTGAATTTGGGAAAGGTATTTTTTGAAGCTAAGAATGAAGCTATCATTAAAAAAATATAGGTTTCTGATGATGTGATTTCTTGGACCTATGAGGATTTAAAAAAAAATTATCCTAACTTGGTCCATCACACCATTAAGCTAGACCTAGATGCTAAGCCTATAAGAGAAAAACAAAGACTTGCCAATCCTATGATTGAGCCTTTGATGAGGAAGGAATTGACTAAGTTAATAGAGGATAGGACCATATTCCTTATCAAACATTCTTCATGGGTGGAAAAATTAGTCCCTGTCATAAAAAGGATGGGGAAATAAGGCTTTGTGTTGACGTTCGAGACCTAAATAGAGCCTCCCTAAAGGATCACTATCGTCTTCCCTCCATGGAGAAAATTTTGTAACAGGTTAGTGGTTTAGAAATATTTTATTTCTTGGATAGCTACTCAAGTTACAATCAGATTCTAGTCTAGTAATCAGATCAACATAAGACAACATCTACCACAAAATGGGATTCTTGTGCTTATTACAAGATGCCTTTTGGGTTAACCAATGCTAGTGAGACCTTTTAGTGAGCCATGGACATAGAATTTCAAGGTGTATTAAATTTTTTTTTGTTGGTATACTTGGATGACATAATATTCTTTTCAAAACATGCAAGTGATCACTTTAGCCACCTTGAACAAGTCTTCAAAAAGCAGGGAATATAATATTTCCCTAAATCTAAACAAGTGTGCCTTTTCCACTGATCGAGGTAGATTACTTGGGCACATTGTTTCCAAATATGGTTTATATATTGACCCAACAAGAGTGTATTACATCCTATCCATTCCACTCCCCAACCATAAAAAAGGATCACAAAGCTTCTTAGGAACAATTAATTTTGTGGGAAGATTCATTCCCAACCCTACTACTTTATTAAAGTCTCTCACCTCCATGCTAAATAAAAATATGGTCTTCAGTTGGACCAAAGAATTGAAGGATAGATTCAAGGCTATCAAAAAAGAAATTTCTCAAGTTCCCACCCTTTTCAATCCAAACTATGACATGGACTTCATTATTTACACTTTTGGAGGACAAGCAAGCATATCAACTATATTGATGCAATCGAATAATAAAAATTTGGAGTAGACCATTGCCTCCTTTAGTGTACTTAAATATTATGAGATAAAGTATAGATATGTTGAGAAGTGTGTCTTTTTTGTTGTTAGAGAATTGAAAAAAATTAGGTACATGTCTAACAATAAGGTCTAGTTGATGGCCCCTCATGCCAACATAAAAGAAAACTTTTGAGCAAGGATATCAAGGAAAAAAGAGTTGGATGGGTCACTAAGGTTATGGAGTATGATGTTGATATTAAGATCACAAAGCTTGTGAGAGATAAAGGGTTGTGCAACTAGCTTGTCTTGACATTTGCAACTCCTATGAAGGCCACCCTTGTGTTATAGGAGAACCAAGTACTCAACATTGACACTTAGAACAGTTAGGTGAATGATATGACTACCTTTTTACAAGAAGGTAGATATCCTCTAGGTTTGTATAGAACCAAAAGAAGATATTTTTTATTGTATTTTATCCCCTATATCTTAGTAAATGGAATATGTTTTAGAAAAGATCTCAATGGAGTTTTGTTAAGGTGTATTGAACAAAATCAGGTTAGTAGATTGTTAGAAGAATTCCATTATGGCTCTTTAGGTGACCATTTTTATGCGAGGACCACTACTACTAAAATAATGAGGGATGGATATTATTGGCCAACCCTATTTAATGATGCTCACAAATGGGTGAATAATTGTAGGAATTGTGCTTTCTTTTCTAGAAAGCAAAGGTTAGTTTCCCTTCCTCTTTATCCCATTTAGGCAGACCAACCATTTGCATAGTGGGGGTTTGATTTTATTGATATGATAAATCCACCATCTAGTGCTAGTCATAAATGGATTTTAATAGCCATAAACTACTTCACCATGTGGAAAAAGGAAGTTTCTTTAAAGGATGATACAAATACTTCAGTTTTGGAATTACTTGATGGAATTGTGACCATGTTTGGTTCCCCTTCCACCATTATCTTTGATAATTCCAAAGCTTTTGTTGGTACTCAAACCAGTGATTGGGTAGTTAGGAATGGTATGCACTTGAAAAAATCATCAAATTATTAACCTCTGGATAATGGCCTGGATGAGTCTTCAAATAAAAGCCTCATCAAGATAATTAAAAGGACTATTAAGGATATTAGAGGTCTTGGCATGGAAAATTGAAGATAGCCCTTTGGACTGACAAGATCACTCCCAAGAGAGCTATTGAAAATTCCCCTTTCATTTTTTTTTGTGGAAGGGAGGAAAGGCTACCATTATCACTATAGTTGTCTTCTCTCGAGTTAGCACATCAAGTGAATTAATAGAAAATGATTTTATGATAGTGAGGTTGGCATAACTAATGGAGTTAGAAGAGACTAGGAACAAGGCTATGGAGGTCCTTGAGACTCACCAAGCACAGGTCAAGAGAAATTTTGAGAAGAAAGGTTCACAGAGTGTTCTCGGAGGGAGATTCAGTACTAAAATGGGATGCAAACAAAGTTAAATTTGGAAGAAATACCGAATTTGATGTCATTTGGAGTGGTCCATATATCATAAACAATTATAAGGAGGCCAATGCATTCTCTCTCTCCAAGTTGGATTGTGAGGTTCTCCTAATTATAGTTAATGGAATTCATCTCAAAACTTATTTGTGAGAGGTTTTGAGAATTCATGTACATATTAGCTTAGTTGTTTCTTTTTCAAGAATTTTTGCTACACAAATTGTATTCTCCTTAAGGGAATTTATGTTCTAGGTGTCTTTATTTTCCTTCAAGTGTAAGAAGGCACATGTTTTTTGTCATGTCTCTTTTGAGGCAAGCTAATTGTTGTAGGTTCCCCTTATGACTTTATGCCTAGTGGACTGATAAGGTCCTCAAATTCCATGATTAGCAAAAAATCATCCTACAAAAGTCACCAAAATGTTGAAGTTTCATACCACCTTATATGACCCATTAATAAAAAACAATCTAAGAGATCCTATATGGACATCTTGTATGAATTATACCTTGAAAAAATCCCAAAATCAGTTAAGTGTCAAAGTTTTGGACTTTCAAACTTTCACTTACCTATATTCTTGCATTTCTTCTATAGAACTTCCCTTTCACAAGCCATTTCCCCCCTAATCACCGAAGTCCTAATGAAATCCTTGAAAATTTGACTAAGTCAAATTTTTAGACTTCAGGGATCGATCTTATTTCTTACTTCTTACCATCTTTCCATCTTAAGCGTTAAACTTTCCTCTTGATCCCTGACTCTTGGTGTCTCATTTTTTACTTTTGGAAATTATGCTTTTCCTTTAAATTTGGTCTTATCTTTATAATAAGACATAAGTCTTCCTCCTGATCTTTGACCTTCGATGTCTTACCTTTGAACATTGGGTATCAGGTCTCCCTCCTATTCCTTATCACATTTTGTGATAAGGCGTAATCCTTCTCCCGACTCTCAATATTTCTATTTCTTCCAGAGTCTTCCAAATCTCCCCACCAGCCTTCAAATCTTTTAGAATTCTTCCTTACCTTCTTCTAGCAAGCGTTAGGCCCAAAAATTGACACACGCTAAGTTTTATGTGGTATGGTGTACGCTCGATGCTCAATGAGGTTTCTCCTCTAATTTTTCAAGATCTTGGAATTATTCTATTAATCATTTTGACAATTGTTCCTTGGTAGGCTCAATGCTTGATGTCTGATGCAGATGCTCTTTCTGGGCTTTGAACCATTTAATGTTTGTTTGAGTAGTTATTTTGGGCCTAAAAGTTTGACAATACTCTGAAATGACGTGTTTTCTAACAAAAAATGTTATTAATGCTCAAATGACTTTCTCAACTTCTTGATTTGATTTTGGGGCTTCAAGGATGTTAATTAATGGACCTCTTGACTAGTACAAGTAGATTTAGCAGCACCCATACTCATTTATTGCTTTTTGTTGTCCCTTCTGATGTGATTTATGCCTAGATTACTATTTTAACAAGAGATTTTGACACACATTTGGGACAATATCTAATGCAAAGGCATAGGTTTTGAGTGTTGGTCTTTCTTCCTAGGTATGATTTTTGAGTTATGCCTAAGCTATAAAGGCAAGAATTGTATTCATTTTAAGGGTTCTTCTTTGGATTTTTTCTCTAGTAGATTTATTCTACTTTTGCATTCTATAACTATAAAATTGGCTTTTATGCCTTTGTAATAATAAAATTGTTATTTTTAGCTCTTCTCAATGTTTGTATCTTGTGTAACATTTGATACTTCTATGCATGCATAAAATTTCATCATTTTTCAAGTTATATGAGTGTGCTAATCTATTGTAGGTGTTAATTGTGGGTAATCTTCACCCATTTTAGAATCTTTTAGACCCTAGACTTCATGTTCTTTTATAAAATTGGTAAAATAGAGAATTGTGTGAGCCTTTCCAATGGTTTTATGGATACTCTATGTAATCATAGGTAGGAAGAAACATATTCAACCTTGGTGCATCACCATATTTCTAATTTTGAGCATCCTCTTCTCCCTTTTCCTTTTGTAGTTTGATAGTTTAGGATTAGTGTAGAGTTATCTGGTGTTGGATTGGACCGGTATTGTTGCTATAGACACCAAAAATTGTCCATGCATTTTTATATAGATCCATGCTTGCATATTTCTTATATTTCCTATTAATTAAATAATTTTATTATTTAATTAAGCTAATTTTCCTCTAAATAATTAAATAATTTTATTATTTAGTTAAGCTAATTTTCCTATAAATAATTAAATAATTTTTATTTAATTATTTCCACCTTTCCTCTCCCATAATTAAATAATTTTCACACTTATTTAATTACCTAACACTCTCGTCTCCTAAATTACATAAATATTTAATTTTCCCCCCTTTCTTCTTAAATAAATAAAATAAATATTTTATTTATTTCCTCAATATCGACTACTAAAATTAAATACCTTTATTTAATTTTATCTCTTTGATCCATGTCTTTTCTCTTTCATTAATCCTCCACCCTTGATTAAATTCATTTATAATTTAATCTCTACCCTTGATTTCTTTCAAGTAGAGCATATAAATAAATCCCTCATCTAAGCCATTTAGATAACACATCTCATTATCTCACCTACATGCTACTATTTTCATTATAGCACTCTTATCTATCACATCTCTACCATTTTATATCTAGGCCTCAAGCATACATTCATCTATTATATCAAAATTCACACCATATCATATCAAGATCAAGGCAATATCAAGGTTATGCAATCAAATTCTGAGGGCAACAACTATATCAAGAGTCCATGTTCAAGGTGACTTTATTTCATTTCATGCATACATTATCTTCTAGCTCTTAGACACAATTGAGGTTTGATGTTGAATGTGGATTAGATCTAGTTTTTCCTTTGTTATCTATTTTTTGCATCATGCATTTTGGTGAACCTGATGTGGACCCCCTAATTGATTTTTGGTTCAATATTTTGAAAAAAACGAGGTATTTTGAATTTGGACCCACTTCACTTAATCTAGCTTGATTTTTGTAGGTTTTGTTAGCTTTTTGTTGAAGGTTTTGTATCAGTTTTGGACAAAACCCTAACTTTCAAATCTTTCACCATATCTTTCAAGCGACACAATTTTTTTATGGGTTCTTAACTAAATGTTATGGGCCATCTAAGGAAGCTAAAAAAGAAAAATTAAGGTCATGTCATTATTTTTGGGTGATTTATGATGATTTTAGGGTTTTCATAAATCTTCATTTATAGGTGCAAATTAGCATTTTTTTTTGGAAATGTTTGCATTTTTGGAAATCTCTTGAAATTGTAGTGGGATATGTTCTTTATAGTTTTATGTTTGAGCTGAAAATAGTGATAAATCAAATCTTTTTAATTAGGGATTTTCCATAATTCTACATTTTTTGGTGCAAATCAATTTTTTTTGGAAATTTTTCTATTTTTGGAAAGATATTGAAATTTTAGTAGGGATCTATTCTTTTTATTTTTTTTGGTGCCAAAAACATTTCTAAAAATCGGATCTATTTGACTAGGTGAAAAAAAATGCAATTACAATCTAGTGATGAGCATATTTTTCATATCCATCTATTTTGTTGCATCATAAATTATTTTCTCATCTTTGTATAAGTTTTATTGTCATTACCATATTTGAGTTCCTTTTTTTGGTTTTAATCTAACCCTCTAATATTAGTGATCAATTATCTTGTTAGGGTTTTTTGGTTTTGTTAATGTGCATAAAAATAAACTCTTCAAAGGGAAAATTGGATCAAGTGGACAAAAATGTTGAGCTAAATAAAATGTAGGTTCACACTTTTCAACTCATATCTTTAGCTTATTATTTTTTACAACATCATATTTTAATTTTTATCTAAAAAGAAAAAGTGTCTTCTCAAAATCACACTTTCAATTTGGGCTTAAAAAGAACAAGTGTTTGTATTGCTTGGTGATATTTTTTATGCTTGGAGGTTTATATGCACTTCCCTTGCATATCCATATTATCTTATGAATCAAAATCACTCTTCAAAACTTTCATTTTCACATCACATATTTCAATTTCTAAGGTTAATGAACATTGCGTGTGTGATCAAATACATGTGTATGCTCTCTCCTCACATTATCATATGCTCTTATAGATCAAAAGCATTATTTTCATCACTTTTGTGTAAACTTCTTAGGGGGGCTACATGGAGAAGTGATCACTCTAGGGATGACCTCAATTCTATCATTTTGATAGAGTATAAATAGAGGAGGGTGAATTAAAATACATGTCTTTCGGAAGTGAATCTCGCCAATCTTGGCTAAGCCCCAAATAAATTTATACATTTGGGAAGTGAAGGTGGAGTATGAGTTACCCTCTCCTCCCAATTTTTTGGAATCATTCTCCTTTCAAATTCATGGATTTGGGTCTCACGTACCTTCACGGTATATAGAGGAGATCCCTAGATCCTTGTGCATCCTAGTAAAATACTATTGTCCAATCTAACCAATTGAGTTGTTAGGTTGTTCTTGTGCTTGGAAGTGTCTTCTTATAATATTTGTTTTCATTGCATCTTGCATCAAACTTGTCTTATTTGTGTGAATTTTTATTCAAGATCTAAATTTTAATCAAGCAAGAAAAACTATAAACCTACCTAAAACCATGGATCCATATGAGCCTAACATATCCTCCATATTCCATCTCATACCTCAAGATCTTTTTGAATTTATCATCTCCAAATACTTTAATAATCACATAAAATCCATGGTCATGTGTCATGTAAGTAGGTTCCAAGATATCCTAAAAACCATCCAAGCCAACATTGAAACTTATAACCAAATCATGTCACCATCCATGTCATTCCTTCCCTCCATTGACAAGGGAAACCAAAATGTCTTCCATGTTCAACCAACACCCATCCATAACCATATCTCATGCACTTTACATCCTAGTCAATCCATCGTCAAATCAAAGAGGGCCATCAAAAGATCACAAAATAACACCATCAAAAGACAACCCAAAGTCACCCTCCAAGGAGCACCAAAAGTCGCTCTCAAAGGAATACAATAACCCATGCAAAATCTTATTTCACAAAATGCTAGTCCTAATCTTCTAGTTCCACCCACTTCCACCTCGTCCATCCCATGTTTATCCACCTCATCCATCTCATCCAACACATAGATTTTATGTTTTTACACCTTCATAGCACCTATAAAAAGTCAACCATATCACTCACTTGACCTCATTAATCCAAAGCATGACATCATAGATCCCCATTTATATCAAGATAAAAGTACTCCCTCTCATTATCCCATTCCATATCATGATCCTATTCCTTCTCATGATCCCATTCATTCTTGTGATCCCATTCCATTTTAATATATCATTCCATCTCATGACCCCATACCATCTCATGATCCAAGTATCTCAACTTCATGCCATAATCTTAGTCCATCAACTCTATTGCATGATCTTATACCAGCACATAATCCTACCATATCCAACTCATTTGATGATCCTATTATATCAAACTCATATCATGATCCTATCATACCACTTCCATGGCATGATCCTAGTTCATCACGAGAACAAATATTTCCATCCATTACCTCTCAAGACCCCCAATGTATAAACATTTCCCCTACATCAAATGATAATCATAATCCTTCACAAGATCCCATTCATGAACCAAAAACATATAAGCTTGGTTCATCCACATTTATAAAAGATAGTTTTCTCCTAGAATACCACATGTCTTCTACATCCAGCACCCCTCAAGATGGTCTTTCATCTTGCTTCACAAGTGACAAGTATCCCATTGGTAAGAAGATTCTTCAAAAGATGAATTATCAAGGCAAAGGTTTGGACCTTCATGATGAAGGTTTACTTCAACACCCTAATATTAAAACACATCTAAATTCTTATGGACTTAGCTACATAACTCCTTCTCAAGATGTTGGTAGATCTTTCAAACCCAAAAGGCCTCCCTTTAGATCAAGACATCCACCTCTTCCATCATCTTTACCATCTATTCTAGGACCTCATCCATCAACCTTCCATCCATCTTGGTCCCATATGTTCCTAATGTATATCCTTAAATTTACTTTGAAGAACAACATACCTTTGAATTCCTTCCAACACATTCCACTTAAAAATCCTATATTTTCATATAATCCATCTATGGCCTCTCCAAGCAATTGGGATACCAAGCAAGAAATGCATAAATCCAAGAATCTATAAAAACCTAAAGATCATCATGTCTCACTAAAAATACATGCCAAAACAAAGAAAATATGCTCCAAAATCAAAAGAAAAAAATATCCAAGAAAATGAAAAAGCTAATTAAGAAAAAATCAAAAGGCTATAAATAAAAATCAAAAGTCAAAACAATGTGCGTTCCAAAGAAAGCAAAAGAATCCATATATTCAAATGAAAAATCCAAATTGGTATCCTAGCTTTATAATCCAAAATATTTCATTATTCCACCATCATAAAATCCTCCATCTAATTATATTCCATCTCATAATCTAGTCATAAGTCTTTCATCATCCTCCAAATCTATTTTGGGTCCTTGCATGTCCAAGTTTATTATCCCAACCTCCCCATCTCAATCCTTCAATTTTCACCACTATTCAAGGTGTGTGTCAATTTTGTTCTTATCCACATTCCCTTATAATGACTCCATTCCATATGTGCACCCAACCTTCATCCCTCATTCCATACCTTTAATCCAATCCTTTGCATGAATCCTTGAGCCCCTTCTCCCTACCCCTATCCATTCCATTATCTTTACCAATTTTACTACCAACATATTTGAGTGGGAACATGTTAGCCATGGTCTATAAGAAACATTTAGTCAATGGGCTACTATATTCCACAAATATACACTTTATTTCTTCATTCATATCCATACACCTTCATTAGCTTCCATTTCCATGAGCTTTCATATCCACTAGCTTTCACATCCATTCATCTACCCTTTATGTTATTGTTTATATTTTTTATTGTTACATAATTTCTTTATGAAGTGATAATAAAGTTATTATGGATATAAAGTTATTTGTGTATATAAAGACTCATGTTATTGTTTATATTTTTTATTGTTTATATTTGTGATAATTACATACACAAATAAGGAATAAAACCCATCTAGCTATCACATGAAATCACAAAAACCACTAGTTAGTTAATTAACAATCAAAATATAAGAAACTTGATGTATAGGAACAATAATCACTAATGTATATAAAATAACATGAAATATAGGACATGAACCATCAATGACTAATAGGATCAATAAGGCCACAAGAGATGGGTTCTTACACCCTCTCCCTTGGATTGGGCTTCCTCCTGGAAGTCCCTAGAATTGAAGGTAAACACAAGCACTTGTCAATAATATTTAATGCAAAAATTCCCAAGTATGACAATAGAAAATTTTATCCTCCAAAGCATTCTAAAATAATGGGAAACTTTACAATTTAACTGTCTACTCAAAATATAACCCATCCATGTTAACACAAAAATATTGTAGATTTCAATTTCATGTTACTTGTACAATCATAAAGGACTATACTGTACATATATAGGTTCACTTCAATCACCATTTCTTTGAAAAATAGGTCAATCATTTCACAAAATAAATTTACATTTTAAGTGATCATTCATTTCCTTTTATTGCAATAATCCCTTTAGTTATTCAATAAGCACCACAAAAAAAAAAATTGTTTACAAAAAATTCACCATTGACACAACATCGAAAGATCACACAGTTCAGGGAATGAGATTTATGAGGAGGAATGGTTCTAAATGCCATATCACAGATCTAAAGCAATTTCCATCATAAATATATTAGGAAAGATGGTCTCAAGGCCCTCTCTAGGACCCCTCCATACGTTTCCTAGTACCTTCCACTTGTTTGTGTAAGGGGATTAGACACCAAGAAGGGAGGTACACAAGAATCACACACTAGGGGAGAATGGATTACGACCATCCCATACCGGTCCCATTTACATCCCCATCCTCACAAGATAAAATTCCACTACACATCTACACTCCCATATGACCTACTGAGGATCCCTCTTGGATATAGTAGTTTATAGAGTTCACATCATGACACATATGCTAGTAGTTCAAAGAAGCCTCAAACATAAGAAGATAAAAATAAGATTTCCAAAGTTTATAATAAAATCTTGAGAAAGTAAAGTAAAAGAGTAAATAAAGTACAAAGGAAAAATTTCAATCCAAATAAAAAGTGTTTAAATTGAATTAAGTGCTTGAGGAAAAAGGACTACACAGATTAAATATCCAAAAATATAATACTACTGGCAAAATATTAAAACAAACTTCAAAATAGTACACATTATATAAATATTGGCACATTACATGCACTATGTGACTTCTTCAAGCCACTCGAGGGGTGGATGGGAATGGTGGTTTTCAAATCACATAGTCGATGAGACATAGTGGCCTCAAACCACAAAATAATAATATGGTGGTCTCAAACCACAAAATATCAATATAATAACCAAGCATAGTTCGTCATGACTCGGGACATGCCATCCAAGTAGCCATAAATCATGTATTTGAAGTAGCCTATAAAAGAAGTGATCAATACACTAAATCTTACCCAAGGGGACATCATTCACTAACACATATCTCTATCACCATCCTTGTATTTTTGTATTCCAAAAAATGTTGTAATACTCCACTATAACAAGTCTCAAATTTTGTACTTCATATTCTTTCAGAAAATACTAGATAATAAAAAAATTCATCTCCCTTTGTTTCCAATATTGCTCGTAGACCATGACTAGTTGAAGAATTACCTATATGAGAATAGACCAACAATGATACCACAAAAACACTACATCTAATACTCATGTCTCTGAAACCAATCTCTGTAATATCCATAGCCCAAATGGAAGCTCATCCAAAGTTTGGCACACCAGATCCATCCTCAACCCATGGGATACAACTCAAGGAAGAAAAACAAAATTACACTATGGACCAACAAATGTAGTCCTCAAAGGGGGAGTTGATCTAGCTCAGCGTTCCAAGGGAGAACATGATATTGGTGTTAGAAATCTTGAATAAGATTAACAACCAGGAACACCTACAAAAACAATGATAAATCTTCCACAAGAGGATATGCAAGAATGAGCTTGCTTGATATTAAGACCTCTCAAATGATGAGGTAAAAAGGATGTTTCAAATGATATAATAACCCTCCTTATATAGGAAAGGGTGAGATACAAGATGCATTAAGATTTTGCCATGTGTCTTAATCTAACAACTTGTGACAACAAGAAAACCCTAACAACATTATTAAGAGATTAAATGCAACCTAGGGTTAATATGACCTAAGTTAACTTATGCTAGTGTAATAAATAATATATTTACACTAACACCCCCCCATAAGTGCAACTTAGGGAGGAAATGAAAATGCAATGATTATGCATGATGATGATGGGTCCCGGCTGATGGCCATTTTAGGTACCCATGAACATAGGATGAAAAAAGCAACTGATCTCCCACAAATGGAGAAAAGGGGAAAACCCAGTGGGAAGAAAACCCCTCTTCGAAAAAAAGGAGATGAAATGCAGAAAGGTGATGATTGGAGGACTCCACATTATCCCCCCAAGGACAAAAATCATTGCATGGATACAATACAATCAATGGCCCCCCCATAGGAGGGAAATAGAGAGACAATATAGCCCCCCCCAAAAAATATATGATCACCTGCAAAAAGGTAAGTGTATATAGACAAAACATGATCCAATGTCGACAAACAACTTGTCTCCCTTTCAAAAGAAACAAAACCAGGTGAAAGTGCAGAGATGCTTCCCATTCTGGATAGGAATTGAAGGAAGGATGGATGTATATGAATGTTGATGATGTCTCTGAAAGCTGCTCATGTGTCTCCTTGCTTGATGAAGATGAAGATGCCACAACCCACTTAGGTACATACCCAATCAATGTAGAAGGTGACAAATCAAGACGATGCGGAAACAGATGCTGAACAAAAACCAAAGACTGCAATGTGATGGTCCTTTCATCAAAGGAATAGATGGAGACTTGATTTCCCCCCCATAATGAAGTGTCCTCAAAACCACTGAGAGAAGACTGAAGCCAATCCAATGGTAGATGCAGAAGAAAATCCAATGAAGATGGAGGAAGTCTCATATATGAAATCTCTGAAGAGAAACCAAGTGCCCCCAAGATAGTCTCAGGATTCCCAATTAAGGTTGAGATAATGAAATGTGGAGACTCAAGAGAATTCTCCATAGTCGGATCTGAATAGAGGAGTGATATTCCCTCAAGAATGTCCTAATGAATGATGATGATGATGGAAGCCTCAATCAATGACTCTGGACAAGGAATCACTGAATGTGAAGGGATACCAATAGTCTCTGAAGGAGAAGAAGGATAAAATGCAAGCCCCATAATGGACAAACAAATTTCTTCAAAAGTAAAAAGACAATGACCTTCAACAACAAATAGAAACTTCCAAAGTGATATGCAACTAAAGTGATGCCACCCAAAACAAAACCTTTTCCCAAGCTTCAGGATATCCAAGTTATTGAACAAATGCACCAAATTTGAACAAAACCAAGGCAAGAGTACTTGGAGCTAAAACTGATAAAAGTGACTAGATGGATGAAAAGAGCTTTGAATCACCTTCCCGATGCCACTGGAATTACTAAATTTCGATCAACGGTTGCGAAGATATGAGCCTTTATATCCAATATGAAGGGTTGACTTCAGTTGACTATAGAATTTTCTGGAAGAAAAAATTCCTAGAATGGATGTCACCGCTAGAAAGAGCACTAAATTACCTTTCTGACAGTATCTCGTTTTCTGATTTTTGATACCCTAGTGAAAAGTTATGGTGATTTGAAAAAATCTGCCCTATTAGGGCTTGCAAGCTAAACAGGTGCAAAATTTTAGCACCTCGGGCTAAAAAAAATTAGCCCTTGGTCGCTGATATGACCAGGGGGTGGGCTGGCAATTAAAAAAAACAAGCCACCGAATCGGTGGCAATGGAGCTGAGTTGTGGTGGCGATGGGTGGCAGCGCCGCTTGATGAAGGGGAGGGCTCGGTGGGCAAAGGCAGAGCCCGAGGTCACCGGAGGAATCGAGAGCCGGAGGCGATGACCCGACGAAGAACTCCCGGCGGTGGTCGGCGGTCGGTAGTAGTATCGGAGATGAAAGCCCGGCGAGAGAAGGGGCCGATCGGTGAGAGATGGGGCCGGAACAATCGGCGATCGGCGGATGGGACGGCTAGTAACGTCGACGGATGGGACGGCGGTCAGCAGACGTTAGCGGATGGGACGGGGCTGTCAGTGTCAGCGGATCCAAAAAAAACCCTTTTTTATTTTTTATTTTTTATTTTTATTTTTATTTTTAAATTTTTCACAGAACTATAGAAAAATGCCCAAAAAGATAATATTTTTTTTGAATAATTTTTCATAGAACGGAAAAAAATGTAGAAAATTTTGATATTTTTATTCTGCAAATATATCGTACCCTATACCTGGCGGGTTGTACGACCTGCTAGGTAAAAAAAATTTGCCTCACGAACAACTGATGCCAAATATAGGCGTGTTATATGTCGATTTTCGTCTCTTGGGATTTTTGGATCTGATGGCAAGGTCGATTTGAGGTGAAAAAGCTCCTGAAGGTCTACAATCTCTAGATCTTGCAAAACTTCAAATCCTCATAACTTTGGCATAAAATGTCAGATTTTGGCAAAACAAAAGTCGATTCTGACTTTTTCAACAGCCCTGGACTTGGATATGAGCTCAAATTTCCTCCAACATGCACCGAAAGTGACCTTCCAGAAAAAACCTAATATGGAGACAACCTCAAAGAGGATCTTACAACCATAGCTCAATCCTCAGATTTGGGAAGAGTTTTGTAGGAAGGGCTCTGATACCATGTTAGAAATCTTGAATAAAATTAACAACCAAGAACACCTGCAAAAACAATGATAAATCTTCCACAAGAGGATATGCAAGAATGAGCTTGCTTGATATTAAGACCTCTCAAATGATGAGGTAAAAAGGATGTTTCAAATGATATAATAATCCTCCTTATATAGGAAAGGGTGAGATACAAGATGCATTAAGATGTTGCCATGTGTCTTAATCTAACAACTTGTGACAATAAGAAAACCCTAACAACATTATTAAGAGATTAAATGCAACCTAGGGTTAATATGACCTAAGTTAACTTATGCTAATGTAATAAATAATATATTTACACTAACAATTGGACATCTCTCCACTAGCTAGTACATGGACACATCACAAAAGAATCATAATGTTCCAATGAACGAGGGACTCCCTCAACCCCTAATACACTAGAAATCTTATCATCACACATAAATTAACAAAAGGGTATAAACAAGTAGATCATCGTAGATGTCCACCACACCCTTATCCCAAGTTGGATACCTAGTATCCCAAACTTAAGTCATAAACATAACATTCATTGGTTTCTGACTCACATATAATAGTGCACTTTTTAAGCCTTCAACACACTCATTTAAACAAAAAAACACTTATCACTATCAATGCATGAATTGGTTTACACTCGAAATAGTTACCAATACCCAAGCACATTACCATCACATTGGATTTCCAAGAATCAATTCCATATAGGTGGAGTAGGGGCTCTACCAGACATGGGGAAACAATATGAATAAATATATAATCAAATCTCCACCAAAAATTCCACATAATTCCACACCAAAACCACAAAAAATCCACGTTAGTGTCACATCACAATTAGATCAACACCCTTATTCCTCCCAACAAAAAATCTATAAAAAGTAGAATGGGATACTCATATCCCCATAGGTACAAGGGTACTCATACCATGGTAGTAGCCATTTCCCCAAGGGATGCTCATATCCAAATAATGAAATGTCTCTATGTGTGGGAGATACACCCACTCAAACCCCTTGCACTTGGAGGACCCCAAATCTCATCTTCAAAAGAGGGAGGTCTACTACCCTAGAAGGCACATAATAAGTGACAAAAACACAAGGGACCACATAATTTCCAATCTTAGACACAACACTCAGAGAAAAAATTCACCATAGATCAAAACATAATACACCACTAAGGATAAACTCCTTATTTACAAACATTATTCAACTTATAGTTCCATTTCCCAAAATTAAGCATCACTATTAGAAGAGGATAATTACTAGTAATTGAGGCTAAATTTCTTCACACATAGCTATTGCATTTTAATTTTCTACTTGAATAATTATGATAAAATTTACATTTTATTTAGCAATGCTACAACATCAAACATTTTGCACTAGAAAACTTCAAATTAATATCATTAAGCAAGAAAACAAGAGTTTCATCCATAGCTAAAATTTTCATTTTTCAAACAACCAACATTAGCATTTCCAATCTTTGAACATGCCATTAACATGTGAATAACATTACATTCAATTCATAACAAAAGGTTGCACTAACTCAGCTAGATAAATTTCATAATCAATTTGTGACATTAATCAAGTACTACCAAATGTCTAGAGCATGTAATAACCTTAATGACTTTATGGTGAATATATTAGATTGTATTAAATTTATATTGCCCAACCAAGAAAGTATCCAATTATCATGACCATCTTTACTATAACAATCATCAAATAATTACTCAAAGAAATAACTTTATATCTCTATTATGAGGCAAGTTAAAGTGATGAACACAAGTAACTTTGATTAACTACCTCAAGAATGAGATTACCATAAACAATGAAATTAATTTGGGAGCCAAAAATCAATTTCATATAAATCCCTATCACTTTTCTAATTTTTATTATAGAAATTCATAAATAAATATATTCAACAAAGAATCCAAATAAAGAGAAACATTGAAAAATGAGGAATTAGAATTAACATCAAAGATTCTTCAAATAAACATTTCATAAGCTTGAGTGATTCAAGGAACTTTCCCTCCCTAAGTAAAAAACTTTCTCCTAACATGGACAAGGATACAATGATCACAAAAATCTTGTTAATAACCTAAGGCTTTTGAATTCAAAGGATGAGAAAATTGTTGCAAGTATGAAGGTGTTGTCATTGATTTCAACTAGAATTCTAGTGACTGGTGTTGTCATTGATGTCAACTATGGGATGAAGATGTTGAGGATATTAAGAAAATTGATAAACAGAGTAAAGTATGTTGTGCAAGTGTTCATAGTATTCCTTTGTATTGAGCTATAAGTTCTTTCTATGTTGATGCTATGAGTGTGTGGATCTTACAGGTTATTCAAGGTTGTTAGAAGATTCTATATTTAGAATTTGGGTTTCTAGATCATTGTACAGTGCGAGATATTTTCACCAATGTGTGAACCACTTGTTCAGTGATGTTTTATGTGGCATAGGAGAAATGTGTTTTATCCACGTTTCTCCACTATTTGGCTTTAGGTTGTGTGGATTTGGAAATTTTCTTATAATGCTTTTATCTTTATGTATTCAAGTTTTTACTTGATTTGGTGCAGTACAAAGTGATTTTCATTTATCAATATGCAAGTAAGGGTTACCAATTGTTCTAAGTTGAATTATTTGAATAATGTGAGGTTGATGAAGTGTTTTATGAATATCAATTAGTTCATGAATTAATCTCTATTGTGTTCAAGTGAATTATGTTGTCTGGAACTTTCATCTTTCATATTTCTTTAAGGAAGCATGTACTTAATGATTAATGTGTTTTGCACGGATGTTGGCTGACCTTGTGGTTAGCACTACATGTGAGGCTTGTATAAGCATGTAGAAGTGTTTTGGGATTTATTTGTGTCCTAATTAATGATTTATGTAGGTCGCTTTTCATTCCTATCCACCGTGAGAAGTCTAGGTGCTAACATATTTTAATTTTGTATGTATAACAGCTAGTTGCCAACCTATTTCAAATTTTTTGAGGTTGAGGATGATATAAATAAGTATGGTGTTGTTGTGAGTTATGGAGTGAATGAAATATGAAGCAAGATATATGTAATATCAATGTGAGAGAAGTGTGTGATGCGAATTTGAGAAGAGCAATGCAAATTTCATGTTAGGGTTCCTGAAGGCAGTGAGCTAAAGGCATCCAAAATCTATCATGTGAGACTTCAAGAAAGTGTGCAAGAAATTGTGGTGGATTCCTTGTTTCATTGATAGGTGTTCTCTATGTAACATTATTCTTCTATCTTCTTTTATTTCTTTCTATGGCAGTGATCCTTGACTGTGAGCCCTTTTGGACAGTGTTTCTTATTCTGGTAGTGAGATTTTGTACTAATTTTTCAATTACTTATATTGTAAGCTAATCCTCACTATGGTTTTTCCCTCATTGGGTTTTCCATGTAAATCTAGTACTCTCTTGTGTATGGTGTTGTGATTTTAGTTTTTGTTATGTGAAATCAATGCTTAATAATACTAACAGAATACGGGTTTAATGAATGCATATGGATCTGATTATTGTAGATGGTTTTGAAGGTTTAATTTTCTACAACCGATTCATCCCCCTCTCAGTTGTCTTGTTCATTTCAAAAATTGGTATCAGAGCAAGGTTCCCTTGAATAATATCTTAACCGCTTGAGGTAGATATGAGATGGTGAACAAGATTGCTTTGGAGTATCCTAGATTTCACTAGTAGAATTTGACTAATAAATGACTAGGTGACTAAAAATTTTAGTCACAACAACTAAAAATGACTAAATTCTACTTGTTACCTAATTTCACGAATAGCTCAATCAGGTAGAGCTTTTGAAATTTTTAAATGAAAGTAAGGTGCATTATTATTCTGATATATTGCATTCATGTGTAAACAAATAAGAAGATTACATTACTAAACTGCATTTATGTTGATGTATTTAACATAGGAAAGGTTGTACAAATATTTTCAAGAAAATTAATCTTTATTGATAATATAAATGTGCAAGGTCTCACACAAGTCATGAGACTGACTATTTCAATGCAAATAAAGGAAAAATTATACATTTTCAAAAAAGAAATTCACATATAAATAAGGGTGACCCATCATTGCTTGAATGATGAGTCCTTGTTGATTTTGTCCTACATAAGGTTCAGTCCTTCACATTTTTCCAGCCTCCAGTTGCTACTCCTAGGTTTCCTATATGAGTGAGATGAAGTTTGGTTAATGTAATGAAGGACCACTAATCTATATATCTGCAAACATCCGAAAACATTTAGCTTGACCTTTATTTGCATAAAAACAACTTACTACTAATGTCCAAGAAAACAAGGAGCATAATTAAACACATCATATGAGCATATTTATTTAACATGTTTTCTCACTGTGCAGGTATAGGTGACATCTTTGATGTTGTTTGTTTCATTTAATTATAGGACATGGAGTAAAATGGGCTACCACAAGGGTTGATCCCAGCATGTTTCCCCTCTTGTGTTTTAAGAAGGGAGGGGGTGTAAGTTCATCTCATTTGTTATCAATTGAATAGGTACACATCACTCATGATAGTGAGTCGGTAGGTCACTATCATAAATGACATATACCTACTTAATTGGTTCATCATGTTAAGGTTGGATAATGAGTCATGTTAAAAAAACAACTTATCTTATTAAGATGGTGGCAGTCACATCAAGGTGAAGTAATATGTATGGAATCATGACCACCAGTGAATGAAAATTTTTATCATGATGAAGACTTCAAAAGAGGAAAATGGAAATGGCCTTCCATAAGGATGGAAGACAACCAGTCATGCTTAATGAAGACAATGTATGATAGAAAATATAGATCTCATTCACCGAATAGATTATATGATGAACAATGCTTGTATAAATCAATGATAAAAGGGGCAGTGCCATAGTGTAGACAACCCTGGGTAGCTATGATAGAATGTAGTGATAGTACTATCAAGATAGTGGTAGCCTTTTTCAATATAAATCAATGAAGTCACATGTTTGTTTGAAAATAAATGCATATCATAGAACTAGAGTGAATGATTTTGAAACCCAGAATATAAAAATGAAATCTCAAGCTACAGTTTCCTAGAGCAGAGCATGGTGAACCCTTGAAAGGGTCGGTAGTTGAAGCACATAGGGTTTCGTAGTTGGAAAAAAGAAAGGAATAGAAACCCTCGAGTGGAGCACATTTTACACTCAAAAAATTGCATCGATAAATCCACGAAGGGCCAAGCTTGAATAAGCTCAGGGAAATTACCTAGATAGCCACGACCAAGTTGTTTAAGATGGTCAACAATAGAGCTTTTAGTACTTGCAAAGAGCCCTAGGGCCAAGCTAAAATATGTATAGAAATGCAAAAAATAAGCAAGCATCTGTAGAAGGTGGTGTCACGGCCTAGGGTGAGGGTTTTTGTTTCTTTCTTTCATAGAATGAATGGTATGATGTCATGGCCAGAAATAATTATTTTTTGTGTATAAAATACTTGAAACATTCAGAACAATACTAAAAAATACAAGAGCTTGATACCATATTTGCGTTCACAGGAAAAGATTAAAAGCACTTTTTTGCACATATAGAACTTACCCACTATTTTCTATGGAAGAAACTCATCAAAAAACCCGTGGGTTTGGATTCGGATGCTCAGATTACAATCTCCATGGCAGCCCCAAAGTGAGGGAAAATAAGCATAAAGGTAAAGCATATGGAGTGATTAATGAAACCATAAATGTTTTGGCCTTAAAGGCCCATGAATCAATAAAATGAGGGTTATTATTCAGTATTGTTTCCAGAAAAAGCACTTACCAATGATTCTCTGAGAGAATCGACAAAATTTGCAAGGAAGAAAAGCCATTGAATCCTCAAATCCACCATGAGAATGCACTTGAAACCTCCAGAGGAACCCTAACCCTATGGCGATAGAATGAGCTTTCTAGAAGCTCGATAGGGGAAATGAAAAAATGTCTTTGTATTTTTTCATGTTTTGCATATTCGGTCACTTAGGGTTTTACCCTAATTTGACGATGGGTAAAAGGTATTTTACCTTTTGTTTTAAAATTTTGCAATGAACTAATACACCCGTGGGCTAAGACTTTAGGTCTTATTCCTTGTATTATCTAACATCCCATGCTACTCCTTTTATTATTTTTTCCTTTGGATTTTGTCTCCTTTTGCATTTAGCCATTCAAGGTCAAGCCTTGTGTGTTGTTTTTGCATAAATTTCCAAATGTAAAGAATTTTGATTTTGAGTGATGTATTATAAATCACTTAATTAAAATTGTTATTTTTAATGCAAAACAAAGCATGTATTATGCAAAAATAAAATGTAAATTCCTTGAATGACCTTGTTGGGCTTTGGATGGTTTATGCAAGCATATAGGAGAGGTTAGAGGCAATTTACAAACGTGGGAAGAGTATATAGGGGGCATTTATTTTATTTTGGAGCACTTTGAGGACATTTTGGAGTCACTTTTTTGTGCCTTTATGATGGACTTGGTCAAAGTTGACCTTTTCAACTTAATGGAGCTCATTTGGAAGAAATCTAGTTACTATATTTTAGGCTTTTTGGGGACATTCGACCCCAACTGTTCCTAGAACCTCTTTTAGTGGGTTTTTGGAGGGAGTTGATGATGGTTATAGTCACTTGAGTGACTCATTTTGTACTCAATTCTTCTTATGTATTTTGTACTTATTGAATCTTTTGTAGTCCTTTGACAGAAAAAACATGCTTTGTAACTCTTTCGGGATATGAAATACATAAAACACCTTGGACACTATTGATTCGAGTTTTGCCTTCTTATTCTTGCAGCATTATGTATTATCAAGTGATTGATCAAGTTACTCTTGAAGTATTTTTATCTCCTTGTAGTTTTGTCTCATGTCTTTATGTCTTTTCTACAAAAGTTTGTTTATGTAGGTTGCAAACTATGTTTTAAAGTTTCATATAGCTTTTAAATTGTGAAATTTATCTTCCTTTTTATAATTTAATGCATTCAAACCTTTTTGTGAAATTTTTATGCATAAGCCTACAGTAAAAATTTGTGCAATTTAATTTATATCATTAGTGGCCAAGTGTATGCAAGTCTGAATTTTCATAGCCCTTGTTAGTTTGGTGTATCACCCTTCAATTTCATTTTCCAGTTTTCATTTCAAGCATTCCTTCTTCCCTTTTCTCTGCAAATTTAGTAGTGTTAGGTGATAACCATCTAGGAGCCAGCCTTATCTAGATATTTACTCCAAATTTTAGGTGACCCATAGCCTAGGAGTGATTCCATGTTTCTCTAGAGTGCTAAGTTTTGCAACTTAGCTGGGGTGCAACTTTAGTAGATAACATTACCAATTTTTTGCAACTCGGCTATAAATGAGTAAATAAATGACTAATTTGTTCGTTGACTAAAAAATTATTTAGTCACAGAAATAAAAATGACTAAATAGTTAGTCACCAAATACAAATTAGACAAAAAACATTTCGTCTCATTACTGGCACAATTCATAATTCATGTTTATTCATGTTCATTCCAAACCTCATTCATTGCAAATATTGAACACATTATTGCAGCTAGTTAGCTTGGCAGTGAGGCACATGATTTTGACTTATAGGAGCTAGGTGCATGAACTACACTAGGCTTTTTGAGTTACAAAACTTGCATGGGCAATAAAGATTGTTTGCAGAGGACCTAGAGAATTCTTAAAAGGTGGGCAAGGACTTTGATGTTCGCTACAAATTATTTGAATTCTATCATGAAGTCAAATTTTGGGATGCCCTCTACAACAAATTCAAAGGTAATTTGAAACCCTCATTACATTAAAGACAAAATCTATAGCTTTCTGATTAGCAACTTATAATAGTTACAATCTACTGCTCTTAATAATGTTCTTTTACAATCTCACCACTATTCTACTTCATAATGTGTTAGAGCTAAATATAATAAAATTTGGGTGAGAATTTTTTCAAACAATTTTGATACATTTTTACTATAAGCGCAAATTGTCCTTGTGCAAAGTAAACATGTGCTAGATTTACCCACACATCAGGCATTTGAACAAAGATGTTTCCTACATCAGTTTCTTATACCTATGTAAATATTTCCTTTGCAATATCAAGTTGACCCCTTTCAACTAGCATAATGGCTTCCCCATTTGTAGCATAAACATTTCCTGGTCTCTGTGCCAACACTTCACAATGGTTACCCCATTTGCAGCATAAACATTTTCACTGCGAGCACAAACTATCGTTGTGAAAAATAAACATGTGCTAGATTTACCCACACATTAGGAATCTGAACAAAGATGTTTCATGTAGTAACTTCTTATACCTATGTAAAAGTTTCCTTTGCAATATCAAATTGACCCCTTTCAGCTAGCACAATGGCTACCCTATTTACAACATAAACATTTCCTGCTCTTTATGCCAACACTTGAGTGGCCCCTTTTATGACATTAAGATCCACTTGAGTTATTATTATACTCTTATTTTCTAGGAGAAAAATCCCCAAGGCCTATGGGAAATGAACGTTGAGCATTTGAGTTTCAACTTGGTTCCATTTGAAAAAGGGGACTTTACATTGTATAAGATTTGTTTAACAACAAAATAATTTAATCCGCCTATTTTGGATTGTAAAATAAAAATAGATGAGTTAATCTATTTTCAATTATAGGTTCTTTTAATCTAGAATCTGGTAGAAAGATAAAGCATAATACATTGAAGGACACAAGAAATGTTCTAAAATAAAGACTAAAATAGGTTGCCCATAAAAAACAAGAAAGAGGAAAAATGAAAAGATAACATACATATGATTCACTTGAGGTTTTTGATAAGATCTCATTTAGCTATGTCAAATGGATTTGGAAGGGACAAATCATATTTGATTGACTAAAATTTTGAGGTAGCTTATTCATTGTCATTGTATGCATCATCTTCTCTTGGAATTTGTTTCTACAATGCACCAAGATAAGATGATGCATACAATGACGATGGATACGCTACCTCAAATTTCAATAAATCAAATATGATTTTTCCCTTCCAAATCCATTTGACATAGTTAAATGAGATCTTATCAAAAACCTCAAATGAATCATCTGTATGTTATCTTTTCATTTTTCCTCTTTCTTATTTTTTATGTGCAACCTATTTTAGTCTTTATTTTAGAATTCTTTTGTATCCTTCAATGTATTATGCTTTATCTTTCAATCAAATTCTAGATTAAAAGAACCTATAGTTGAAAATAGATTTATTCATCTATTTTAATTTTACAGTCCTAAATAGGTGGATTAAATTTTTTTTTTGTTAAACAAATCTTATACAATGTAATATCCCCTTTTCAAAATGAAACCAAGTTAAAACTCAAATTATCATCATTCATTTTCCATGGTCCTTGGGGATCTTTCTCTTGGAAAATAGGAGCGAGGTTTGGTTAAAGCTTAGGAAGCCTAGAAATCATCATCATATGGATCATCTTCTCTTAGACTCTGTTTCTGCAATGGCTCATCATCTTTGGAATCAAAGTATAAATGTCTCCTTTGTGATTTTGTTGAAACTAGAGAATTTATCTTGTCATCATTAGAGTCTTCTAGACCTACAGCTATAAGAATATCTTGGGAATTTTCTACATCATCTTGTGCCTTATCACTCATATAATTTGCCTCATCTTCCATGGAAACATAAGGTTCATCCATATAATAATCATAAGCCTTGTGGTCCTTATCCTTCTTATTTCTCTTCTTTTTCTTCTTTTCCTTCTTTTGTTTCTTCTCAAACTGACCAGCCTCATCATCGTCATCATCCATGTCCTTACGCTTTCTATTCCATAATTCCTTCACAGGTTCAAATTTCTCCTCTTGGCGCATCACCCATCGAAGTTCTTCCTCTTGATTTCTCCTTTCCATTTGAATCCTCCGTTCTTCATCAACTTTTCATTTTACTTCATCATCCAAGACAAGTTGGCATGCTACTTTAATTGTTTCTTTTTCTTTAAGCCAGACATCTATTTTTAGTTCCATGTTTCCAAGCATACATAAAGCATTTGATGAGTTTTTATCCACCTTAAGTGCATCCCCAATCAATTCTAGTCTTATTTGGATCTCATTCTAAGCCTGAGCCATGGTTGTAATAGGTAGATATGCATCCACATAATCAGGAAACTTGAACAATATTATCCTATATAGAAGATTTGATTTTTCAGCATCATTTAATTGTTCAAACAACCTCGAAAGATTAAATAGTATTGTTAATTTATCCCATGGTATCTCAAGTGAAACACCACCTTCTTCTAGTCGATGGAAGAATTCCATATCCTTAAAGCACACAAAAAAATTGCAGAATTGGCACCAAGGCTTTTATTTATGAATTCAACCTAAATGACATTTCCTAATGCCTCCATAGAAGTTTTTTGAGCCAACTCTAGTTCATCATGATCAAAATTAAGAACCCCAATTTTGTTTAACAATTCAATGGGTACTTATTCTCTACTCTTCTTCAAAAGATACTTTGTTGTCTTAGGAGAATCTAAGGTTGCATTGGGGTTTGTTGATATTAATAACTCACCCATCTTGATAAATGCATGGGCATCATGTGGATCTATGCAAGTTTTCTTTTTTTAAATTTCCAAAGCCTTCTCTGCCTACCCTTACTGAGCATATATATGGCCTAAAAAATTTAAGCTCTCATTGCTCTTAGGGTGCACCTTTGGAACCTATTCAAAATCTGAGAGAGAACTCTTAAAATCTCCCAACTTCAATTGAACCTATCTACAAAATCATGTGGCCTTTGGCTTTCCTTAACTGATGCCATGTAGTAGCAACCAATGGTTTCATAATCACCTTTACTATGAAAAGATCATGCAATATTATAATATTAATGAGATTTCATGACAGGGTGGTTAGTTGAAACAAGAGCTATCTCAGTCAACTGTTCCACAATAAAATGTTTCCCTATGAAGAAAAAATGGTTTGCTAAATGATTCAATGCCATTGCAGACATCTATGTATCATGAAAATGTCTTAAAAAATATTCTTGATTTGTGGCAATTGGGATGTTACATTTCTGCCTACTCATGAAGTACAATGCCTCTTAGGTCACAAATGCACCCAGAAACACCTTCTTGCATGTCTTTTCTTCATTCAAAATCTCATTCCTTCAACTCATTCTTGCATTCTCTTAATCTATCTTTCATTCTAATTCTCACTTTCTCATTCTCCTCTACACCATTTTCTTGGCACGTCTACAATGTCACATACTCTCCTTCAACATCACTAGTTTGCTTAAGGGAGGGTAACGACACTCTCTTCTACTTGCATTATCATACTTCTTTTATTAGCATATTATCTTTTAAATTTTCTATTTTCCTATCAATCTAATTATTCATCTATTATTTTCTCTATCTATCTATCTAGTTGTTTGTGGAGGTGGAAACACTAAACCGAGGTTTTGACTGAGGAAAGCCCCAAAATAGCCCTAAAATTTTTCCTTGATTTCATGTGTGTAGGTTGTTTATTTGGAACGTTATGGGGGGCTTCATAGGATTGGACCTCTTGTGAATTCATTCTCCTCTTTTCCATCTTGTCTTTTCATTTTGCTTTTTTTAATCTATGCATGTTAAATTTTTTATATTACTTATGTTATTTTTATCATTTTGTTAGTTTAGAAAAACTTCTATATTTTACTTTCTAAGTAGCAAGTAGACTCTTTTTGTTTTTGTTAGCAAGTTTTGTTCTTGAATCATACGAGACCACAATGCATCACGGGGACATCTGCAATCACACTATCATCCTTGGCTGAGAGCCAACCAAATTTCTCATGAGACCTCTGAAGTTTGATCTTTCGATCTCTAAAGTTCTTATTCTAAAATCTATCCTAAAACATAAAATATAGTCAAAACTTTGTGTATCTCCACCAAGTTGTCACTTGAGCTTTGTCTTTGAGGTAGCAGAGGAACACTCTCTCTTTGAGGAAGTAGAGGGGTATCATTTTTCCTCCACTATATTTTTTTTGATGAATAGGCAGATATCTATATTAATTTAAAGATAAGAATACATATTCACAAAAAAAGGGTGGGTGGTAAGAAGGAACACCCCGAGAGTCACATGGGCAGTTCCTAGAGAAAACAAAATATCAGATCATGTGGGCCCAGCCCAAAAGTCTAAAATCATGAAAAATTAAAACAAACAGGCCATTATGCGGCCAGAGCAGTGTCAGTAGAGTCTAGGGGGTCTTTGTCATCCATTTTTTCCCCCATACATCAGCGAGGTCTAGAGTGAAATTAGGAGGAGCATCCCAACCATCATCATCCTTATCTTTATCATTATCTTCTTCCTCACATCGAGGCGAGATTGCAAGTGCCAGCCGCGAAAAACTTTTCCCACTGGCAAGCCAACCAGAACCAAAAGCAAGTGGAGTATCAGAGGGCCACCTAGAGCCACCACCTCCACTCCTCGTCGCACCACTAGAAGGCCACGCCTGAGCAACCCATGGTGAAGGAAAGTGAGCATGCCAAGGAGGGTGAGAGTCCCGCCGAGTAGGGCAAGAGTCTCGCTAAGCAGGGGGTTGGGAACGGGGATGAGCGGAGCCACTCCGTTGTTGGCCCCGAGAGGGCGATTGGTCACAGGAGGAAGAGGGAAATTCGGGGACCTGAGACACAACACACAGGGCATTACCCTAGTGGTATAGGAGGACCTGTAGGTGAGCCACCTCTAGTGTAACTTTATTAGTTTGCACCTATATCTGTAAAAGAACATTAGAACAAATAACTGCTTTAGCATATAGAGAAACATTAATATCCAATTGAGAATGAGAAAATATGCAAGAATTTATGTCTTTCCATATGTTGAAGATGATTTCCACCCTGAAAGTGTGACAAAGTTGGGTGAACTTAGGAGGGATCCCAGGTGGATCTTGAAGCAAAACCATATGCCAAGAAAAGGCTTCCAGTCGAAAGGGTAAAAAGAAGTCATGTATCCAAGTCCAAAGTTGTTGAGCTCTAGGAAAAAACTAGAAGAGATGCTTGAAGCTTTCCAGCTGCCCACAAAAAGGGAAACGAGGGTCCTGGACCCCCAAGTGAATAAGTCGAGAACCCACAGGCAAGCCTTGGAAAAGAATACACCAAGCAAAGTGGGTTAGATTTGGATTAACACTTGCAGACCAAATGGCATCAAATCTCCTCCGCCAGACATGAGCGGAGGAATTAAGCAGCCACCTCTGGTTTAAACTGTTGATCATACGAAAATGGGGTGAAAGCCACCTCTAACCAAGTCATGGCTTGTAGCTCCTAAGAGGAGTGTCTGGAAACCATTTCCAGTCCTTCCACTAAGGTTTGTGCCCACAAATGCCAACTTTGTGGAGAATATCATCCGAAATGGCACTCATCATCCCATCAAAGGTGGCGTGATCTTAGTTTTGAATACTATGTTGGGCCTTAAAATCATCCCACTACATGATACGCATAGTGGGCTGGTGAAAGAGTTGTTGATGTGAACCTATTCTTACGTTTATCATTTTATCAAAAAATTATTCTCTTCTCAGGATGTGTATTGGATAGAGTGTTATGACGCTTTGTATGAGTTTCACAACCCAATTCACTACCTTCAAACATGTAGTTAGGAGAAGTTATCGACATCTAAGTATGATTTCTAGAAGATAGTTCATTCCTCCTCATCAAGGTCTTGAGTTTGAGGAATTATCTACTTGACTTTCATTTGGTTTTTCCCCTCCTTTTGGTTCCACCCATTCATCAGTTGAAATTCAAGCACATACCCCACCAACCTCTCCTTCTAACTCTTCCTCTCCCATAGTTGATGAATCATCTCTCATGATTCTTATTGAGAAGATCCATTCTTTCGAAGTGAGATGGAGAGTTCAAATATTTCTTAACAAAAGAAAACAAATACTCTCAAGTTTCTCCTCTCCTTAATGGTTTGAGAAATTTACTTATTTCAAATTGCAGAGGTCTAGAGTTACTTCGAGGGATTATAAATATAATGGAAACCCATGTCCCCTTGTACACTTCTATCTTTGGTAACCCTCAATATGTTCAATTGAAAATCGTTGGCCAACAATTGTATGTTATGATGTCAGGAGTGTTTGTGCATATGGTTGACATGGGTCCTTTCATTCCTTCTGTAAGCATGAATTAGGTGTAAAGCACAAAACACTTCTTAATACGACATTATATCAAAGACAAATCAAATTGAACTAATTCAAAGCAATAATCTACTAAAAGCGTCATATTGTTCTCTATCTCCAAAGATTTATTAAATCAAAATAGCTCTCAGTGAGTGCACTATGATTGTTAAAATGACAATTCAAAGAACGAGATGGATGCTAATGCAATGATATGGAGTTAAATAGATAATACTAGATGATAAATAAACTAAACTAGCATGAAATGACATGAAATAGATAAATGCAGCTATAGGAGGCAACCATGATGTGAAAGTTGGATTCCTTGATGCTTGAATTCTTGGAGAGTAAGAGTGCATAAGTTAGATTATCTGGGATCCTTTTCTTGGTTCAATGAGGTTGTATTTATAGAATTCTTGGTTGTAGAAATGCATAGGGAAGGCATTGAGAGGTTTGGATTCACTCTGGAGGATTGAATGATGAAAGATGGAGGAGATTGAGATAATTTTGGTGATTGTCTCTACCCATGAAAACACTAGGCAAGAGAAGAGGAAAGATTGATGGAAGAGGATTGAGAGAAGAATTTGGAATTTGTCTCCAATTTGTCTCCAAAACTTCCTGTGAAGTTTCAAAGCATTAATTTTGACATATTTTAAACATAAATTAGACATAGGATATCTAATTCATTTTTGAGGAAATGTAGATGAAATATTCTTTATGCTTTTATTCAAATATTTTGATTTATTTAAATTAGCAAAAGAGGGATAAATAATTTAATAAAACGAACTATAGAAGTTGTTTATTAAATTAAACAGAAGAATATGGCAATTAATTAATAAAGTGTTTGATTTTTATTTAATTAATTTAAGATTGATGTGATAGATTGAAATGGGGATTTGATAATTAAATCGAACAAAGTATTTAATTTTGTTTATTTAATTAAGATGAATTTAAATGTGAACTATATAAATAAATTTTTCTATTTATTCGATAGTAGATGAAATTAGGATAATTAATCAAATAATTTGTATTTAATTAATCAGAATTCTCCAAACCAATTTTAGGTGTATACATTTTGCCCCTCTTCGAAGTGATGTGTTTACGCGTTGCTTTGAAGAAAATTTTGTTGCTACTGCCAGGATTGATGATAAAAAAATAATTCTGTATGCCCCAAACATGCCCCAGCTATTGATTTTCAGATCATTGTCGATAATATGCCCCCTCAAGAGATAAATTAATGATGTGATGATTTTTAGAATTTTTCAAAATTTTATGATTTTCTGATGATATGATGAAGATACGATGATGAAATAATTTTTCTCCCGACAAATGATGAAAAAAAAGAGCCCACAGATGAATTCCAATTAATTTCATGAATAAAATTTATTTAAAGATAATAAAACCCACCAAAAATACCTTTCCAAAAATTATATATAGTCCAAAAGGTCATTTTCAAAGTCATTTGCACTATTCGAGTTTAGAAAACCTTGTGATAGAGACATTTCAGCCAGTTGGAGTAGGATGCCAATCCCTTACCACACTCACTATTTCGAGCGCATTCGACATCACTAACGGCCGGCCACGTATGCACCTCCGGTATGTACCCCTAATCCTCCTTGTAATTTGTGCACTTTTGTTTTTTATGCATTTTATGTGTTTAAACATTTTTTTCGTGTTTTAGCTCTATTAAGCCGCATTGTAGTGCTTTCACTCCGGTGTAGCGCTTTGAGTTTTAGCACTTGCGTTAAAAACTCTAGTGCTTCCATAGGGTAATGTAGCACTTTCGTTGATATGGCACTTAGGATTTGAAATTTAGCGTTTTGATGCCGGATTTTAGCGCTTAGAGAGTTCTAGCGCTTTGATTTGGTTGATTAGCGCTTTCATGATTTGTCTTAGCGCTTATGGAAAAGTGGTGCTTTAACGGACTATTGTAGCGCTTTGATGCGGATAAACATCCCTCAGGGTGAAATAGCGCATCGGAGCATTGAAGTAGCACTTTCGAGATTTAGCGCTTTGGATGCCTGATTTAGCGCTTTTGACTGATAAAGTAGCACTTTTGGGATTTAGCGCTTTGGGTGCCTGATATAGCGCTTCAATGTCAGAATTGAAGATTTTGACTTAGGTAACCTTGATTTCATCACTCCTGATCATGTCGATTCTTTGGATTGGTATGATTGATAATCCAAATTCCTGATGTTGGATTGTGGTGATTTTAAATAAGACTAATTTCTCACGATAAGCGAGAAGAAATCCTATTTGTGATGATCCTCAAGATTGGAAAGGAAATCATTCAATCTCTGATAAATCTCATGATAGGCGAGACTTAGATAATGTTTGATGAACCTCATGATAGGTGAGGTTTGTTGATGTTCGCCTATGAATTTTGATCGAAAATTCATACCAAATTTTTTTTGGAATAGACTTGATAGTAGAATGATTTTTGATTTCTTGACATAGTTCACTAATTGTAGATTTTTCATTATGATGATAAGAGGATTTGGGTACTCTCCAGATGTGAGAGCGGTTTCCATGGACCAAAGACTTGATACCTCATCTGACACCAGATGAGCTTCAGGTGATAGGTCGATGCAGCTTGACCAGTTTTCTTGATATGCCCCAGATTAGGATTAATCGAGGTCTGTTGACTACTTTGGCTGAGAGGTGGCATAGTGACCACAAAACCTTTCATCTACCCACTGGCAAGATGATAGTCACACCTGAGGATGTGTGGTGTATTTTGTGCATTTCGTTCATGGGAGAGTTTGTAGTGTATGATCCTATGGGACCGGCAGTAGAGATGCTCTTCGTAGAGTATTCCAGGATCAGGATATTGCGGGTCTAAGCATCTGATGGAGGAGGATTTTTGATTCCTACATGACACTACTAGTAGTGCTAGCTGAATTTATTGGAGGTTTCCTTTGCCCTGATCACATGTCAAAGGGATTCCTCATTGGCTAGGGTAGGACTCTAGAGAGCATGATGGTACATGGTACCAAATATGTGTGGGGGATATGCATGTTGGCACATCTTTATCATGATCTTCATTCGGTTGTGTACCTAGGGGCACGGAGCCTATTGGCAGGGATGACCCTGTTACAGGTGTGGGCATGGGAGCATTTCTTTATTGCTAGGCTATTTCCAGTGGCAGATAGACCAGCAAGCAGACCCTATGTGTTTAGATACAGCGGCCCGTTTACATAGGCCCGGATGGGCAAGTTAGAGCATTGGAGGCGAGTGTTTGATGACACAGAGACAATTACCTAGTTCCCATAGCTCAATTATGAGCAGTGGGACGAGGATGATGCATTGTTGGGATTTCTCTGTGATTCCATGTATCTCATCGGTTGAACACCGTTTGTGTTAGAGGGATTCTTGTTCCATCAAGTATACATACACTACGGCATTGTTCAGTGTATGCCATAGGGGGTAGCACACTATGCTAGGTAGCGGATGGATATTCCTGATTGGGGGCCTTGTTTATCGTATGATGCATTAGTAGAGGGATATAGGGCATTGCAACCATCACCCTGGGACATGCGGAGAGACATTGCAGAGGCACCAATTATTGAGGAGTATGTCGCATTCCTAGCCTTGGTTCCACATCCTTAGATTACTATCCCAGATGAGCCAGCACCACTACCAGTAGAGGAGGATGTGGTAGAGGGGTCTGTAGAGATCGAGGGTGATATGCTAGTAGGCAGTAGCACAAAGAGTGGCAGTGACAACAGCAGTAGCGATGACAGTGATGGTGGCAGTGGAGGAGACACAGGAGTAGGACTAGCTATTAGTGGTCCATCATCCAGTAAGCCTCGCAAGAGGCGAGCAGTGACAGTGTCACCTGTGGATCATCAGAGATAGATTGTAGGTCTCCAGGAATAGGTTCAAACATTGTAGGGGCAATTGGTATAGGCCAGGGGTATGCTCGTTTAGAATCAAACATAGATGCAGGCTCAGGCTCAAGCACATGCTCAGGCGTTAGCGCGGGTTCAGGGACAGTTGGTCGTTGTATAGACGCAGGTTGCCACGTTGACAACCAAGCAAGATAGTGCTCGGTAGATTGTCGAGAGGGAATAGGAGACAATAGAGACCCTACAAAGAGTGGCTGATGGCACCTCAGTAGGAGATTATATGAGGGAGGTTCTACGGGCTAGCCAAGAGGCAAAGTTTTATAGAGGTAGGTATCATGATGCAGTGCCTGTTGATCGCAGAGTCAGTTATGCTGCATCGAGATCCGGGTAGATGCATACTCGGATAGTTAGTGAGGGAGTGACACAGCCTCCACGCAGAGATCCCAGAGATCCTACTTCTTCCAAGGGTGGTGGTGGTACTGGTCCTTCTGGGGGTGGTGGTCGTATTGGTCTTGTTGGGCCCACACATTCTAGGAGTAGTAGATTGTAGATGCTATTGTGATTCTCCCTTTTGAGACATGATGTATTTTTATGCTCAAACTTCAATGTATACTTGGCACTTGATGATATATATATTAGATGTAGTTGATGTGATTTTATGATGGTGTATGATTTCCATGTGATGGATGCATTTATTATGTGATGATGTAATGATAAATGCTTTTTATTTTATGTAATGATTCGATGATAAATGTATTTGTAGAATATATGATACATGGATATATGATGTGATGTATGAATGATAAAAATGATGATTCTATGATGGAATGGTAATGTCATCAAAATGTATGGATGGATGGATAAATGCTTTTTATTTTTACATGTGATGATGATGAAATGATGATCTTATGATGGATGATAATGGATGGATGTAATGAGAATAATGACATGACTTACATTTACTTAAATGTGATAGAATGTATATATGGGTTTAATAAGTGATTAAATGCATATGATGTTGATGGATGATATTGCCATGATTTTTTTTATGGTAAAAATGAACATAATGTACTCATGGTACAATTTAATTCATAATTTATTTGATGTATGATGAAATGGATGAATAACTAAATGATGAGATGATGACTCCTACATGTTTTTGATGATTTTTGGAATTATGTCAAGTATACTCACTCCTATTTTTGTAGATTAGATAATCATTGATTTGGAACCCTTCATGCAACAAGTACTCTACAGATAATGAATATGATGAATGCAATCTAATTTTAACATGCAACTATATACAAAACGATTGTCATTTTAACCATCTCTTTGTGCTTTTTTTCATCATAGAGCTTTATTGGATGTTGAAATTGAATACAAGCGTCAATGGTATGTGTTAGACCAATGACGACCTGAGTATCTCTTTCATGATTTTTGGATATTGCAAGCGAACACAAGCATCTAGGTATGATTTAACTGAGATGACCTGAGCATTCATTGTGTAAATAGGCAGTGGTTAATCATTTTAATGTGTGAATTTTGAATTTCATCGGTGATACATTTGCATAGCACATCCCCCGACAATTCATACATTTATATGATTAATGTACAGACAGCAGATAATTTTTAAAAAAAAAAATCATTCTTCTTCCTTGTTTCTCTAGTTCAATACATCATTGAGTTACTCCAAAGAAATGATAATCAAAAATACAATTTATCCATTGTTGACTTAGAGTGTTTCATTCATTATTCAGATTTTAGATCATCCATCCTGATTTTTCTAATGTTTTTGTGATTTTCGAGATTTTGACCAAAGACCTAACCTGCTAACCTATCCTAGGGGTCTTGGGGGCTGATCAAAGATTAGCCTTTCCTATGTTACACATGCAGAGACCACATAGTTTGATTGACTCAAACCTATATTTTTGGATTTTGTATTTTCAAATTTAACTTATTTTGACATGTTTTTGGTTTTTCTAGAATGATACGGATGGGTGATGACTTTCTGACGATGATTGATGTTTCACTTTGATTTTTGTTTTTGATTTTTTGCTATACTGTTGTGTGCCCTTTGGTGAAATCGATGTTTTTGTTGCCCCTAGTGATATCCAAATCCTGCCCCCAAGCTTTGGAGTGATACTTGACTATTGAAAATGATTTTAATATGGATGTAAAGATGGCAAGACTATTATGATATGAAATGGTACTGACTGCCAGACTAATGATCTTGATATATATCCAAATAGATGGGACAGTTGATCTTTAGAATCACATACGACACTTGTATCTAGGTTTTCACCATATGTTTTGATTACTCTTTTTTTTCTTCTTCTTTTTTGTATTTCTCATTTTTCTATTTTTCTTTCTTTTTGTATTTTCTATTTTTTTTTTGTATTTTTGTGTTGCCAAGATGCCTATTTGCCAGGTTTTCACCAAGGAAACCATTTTTCAAAATTTTGACTTGTGCACTAGGAGATTCAAGCATAGAATTTTCTGAGATGGATACTGTTGATAGGTTCATCAAACAAATCCCCTTCTGACATTGATAACTGATATGATCCCAATCCATACACTGATATGATGACAAAGGGACCAAGCTAGTTAGGCTCAAATTTTCCTTTCTTCTCCCTATCTTGTTGATTCCTAGGGTTTTCTTTTAGAACCAAGTCACCAACCTAAAAGACCCTTGGTTTTACCCTGTGGTTGTAACTTCTTGACATCCTCTGTTGATAAGTCGTTAGATGATTAATAGCTTATTGACAACGCTCATCCAACAACTCCAGTTCCTACAGTCTAGATACCCTATAGTCTTCATCTGAAATGATACCTCTGAGTGATACACGAAGGGATGGAATTTCAACCTCAATGGGCAATATGGCTTTTGATCCATATACCAAGGCATATGGTGTAGCTCCTGTTGGTGTTCTAACACTTGTTCTATAGGCCCATAGTGCAGGATTGAGTTGAACATGCCAATCACGTCCAACATCTTTAACCGTATTTTAAATAATTTTGAGTATTGTTTTGTTTGAGGCCTCTGCTTGGCCATTCCCTTGAGGATAGTACGATGTTGAAAACCGATGTTGGATATGAAATTTATCACATAGTTCTTGGACATCTTGATTCTTGAAAGGTCGTCCATTATCAATGATAATGGATTGACGGATTCCATACCGACATATTATGTAGTTCAAGATGAAAGAGGAGATCTACTTCCCAGTGATGGTTGTAAGAGGTACTAATTCAATCCATTTTGTGAAATATTTTGTAGCTGTTATAATGAACTTGTGTCCATTGGATGAAGATGGATTTAATTTTCCTACCAAATATAGGCCCCATTGACAAAAAGGCCATGTCGATGTGAAGGGATGCAGTTCTTGTGCTAATGCATGAATCATATTGTTGTGGATCTAACACTTTTGACATTTCTTAACAAACTGGTAGGATTCTTTCTCCATGCGTGGCCAATAATATCCCAAATGGAGGAGTTTCTTAGCTAGAGTTATCCCACTCGAGTGAGTGCCAAAAATACCCTCGTGAACCTCTTGTAGGGCCATTTCAAATTCGTTGTGTTCAAGACATTGGAGTAAAGTACCATCAAGACCTCGACGATAAATTATGTCGACGATTAAAGTATGTTGTGCGGATTGGCGGATGAAGTTTCGTTTTTGGTTTCTGGATAGATCGGGAGGAAGGACATCGTTCTTCAGGTAAGAATAGTTCATTTCATAGATGGATGTCTCTGTGGTTTCTATATGGCAGGTGGTAGCAAATTCTAGATTATTATGGGAAGGACATGATACTTGTTCTACCATAAACTCATAACAAACACGCTTCTCAGGCAACTGTAGTAACGAAGCAATTGTAGCCATAGGGTCCATAGCTTTGTTCTCGGTTCTTGGAATTTGATCAAACTTGATACTGACAAAGGACTATTTTAGATTATCTAATTGTTGCTTGTAGGGCATCAACTTTTCATCTTTTGTTTGATACTCATCATTTACTTGATAAATGACTAGTTGAGAATCCCCATATACCTGCAAGTCCGTGATTTTCCATTGAATTGCTATTTTGACCCCAATGATTAATGGTTCATATTCTGCCACATTATTTGTACACTGAAACATTAATCTATATGATTTTGGAATGGTGTGTCCTTGTGGAGAAATGAATAAAATTCCTGATCCTGATCCTCATTGTGTATACGATCCATCAAAGTATAATACCCATTATTGGGGAATCACTATCAGAATGTCTGCATCTGGAAACTCCATGGTCATTGATCGATCATCTAGTAAAGGAGCCTCTGCTAATTGTTCAGTGATTGTCTGACCCTTGATTTCCTTTCTCTCTACATATTGAATGTCAAATTCACTTAATAGCATGACCCACTTTGCCAGTCTGCCTATTAAGGCAGCTTTACTGAGTAGATATTTTAAAGGATCGATCTTTGCTATTAGCTTGATTGTATTAGTTAACATGTAGTGTCTCAGTTGTTGAGTGGAAAATACCACCATCAAGCAATATTTCTCTATGAAAGTTTATATTGATTTCATATTCGTGGCATGAGAATGGGTGGTGACATTAGATACTATTTGATTTTATTGAATGTTGTTTCACACCCCTCATTCCACTTGAAAAAAATGTTTTTATGTAATAGATGATTAAAGGGATGACTTTTGTCGGCCAGTTGGGAGATAAATATTCTGATCGATTGGAGCCTTGCCTGTAGTGATCTGAGTTGACTATATTCATAGGAGGTAGCATCTCCATAATTGCTTTGACTTTCACTGGATCCACTTCAATGCCCTTTTCCGAGATAATATACCCTAATAGTTTTGTTGATGTGACCCCGAAGACACACTTCTTGGGGTTTAACCTGACATTCAATTTCTCCATCTGTGTGAAGATTTTGTCTAGGATATGCAAATGTCCTTCCCTAGTACTAGATTTTTCCAATATGTCATCCACGTAATCCTCCATGAAGGTGTGCATCATATCATGGAAGATTGTCGGCATTTCTCTTTGATAAGTGGCTCCTACATTCTTTAGACCAAATGGCATGGCGTTCCAGTAGAAGGTTCCCCATGGACATGTGAAAGCAGTCTTTTCTTGATCTTTTGGAGCTATTTTTATTTGATTGTACCTAGAGAAACCATCCATGATTGATAACATGGCATGCCCTGCTGTCAAGTCCACGATGATGTCTATATTTGGTAGTGGAAAATCATCCTTCGGGCATGCTTTATTTAGGTCTCTGAAATCCATACATATTTTGATGCTATTGTCCAGCTTTGAAATAAGTACAAGGTTTGATATCCATTTGGCATAGTCTATAGACTGTATGAATCCAGCATCCAATAATTTCTTTAGCTCTGTCTTTACCATCAATGCGATATGGGAATGCATTTTTCTTATTTTTTGCTTGACAGGCTTGATTCCAGCGGGAAAAGACAAGTGATGCATGAGCAGATTTGAGTCTAAGCCTGGCATATCAGAATATGACCAAGCAAAGTTGATGCTTCTTTCTTTAAAGAATTTGATGAATTCTGGTCTTTCTTGTTCTATCATGGACTCCACCAGATGTAGGACTTTTGCCTTTATCTTCAGTGTCGATATTCACAGACTGTGTTGGTTCCACTAAGACTGATGATCGCTCATGATAGTGTTCTGGAAGAGTGTCAAATCTTCCATCCTTCAGTACCTCAGAAAGGTTTTCACCGTTAGATGCATTCTTTATTTTTACTTTTTCCAGATCTAATGCTGCCATAGAATGGTTTTCACCATGAGATCTTTTTTCCCTGATGTCATTTTTGCAACTGGAATATTTGACACCCTCCTACCGAGTCGAATTGTTATGACTATTACAGACAGAATTTGTACCAGGTTCAGTATGACATAGGAAGTTTACCATAGCATCATCGTTTGTAAATATTGGTATATTCAAAGGTTCGATAGGTTCCCAATCAATGAGTTCAGGATGGATTAATGGCATGAGGTTATCAGATTCATTCAAGGTGATGGATGTAAGGGTTTGGACAGCCATTTCATCATAGTCATCTATTGGAATATCAAGGTCCATGATGGTACTTTCTTCCAGGTTGTCTAGTTCACTCGAGGTTTGTTCGTCCCCACTCTAATCATCGATATTTAGTGACACCGGCACGATTGGTCCAGACCCAGAGCCTTGTCCCTCCTCACATGTAGGTGTATATTGTTGAATGACATCAATATGAATATCTGTGAAAGAAACATCGAAACATGAATCCCATTCATATTCGTTTGAATCTGTCTCAAAGTTGCTTCTAAGTTGAAGGATTCTTTCCATAGTCTTCTTTTCTAGTTCCTATTTTTCTTCACTAGAGTATCCTAGTCTCGACTTCTCTTTTGTGTGGAGAGTGAGGGGTGTAATAGGCTCTATGATTCCATCCTTTATTAATCCAATGGGTCCTTGTCCTTCATATCCATTTTTTTCTAAAATAGCTTTTCCTTTTCCATATTTATCAGTGTTAATATTGACATTTTTTATGTTGATATCTAATGTAGAGGGTTCCTCATCTTTATAGAGCCAATCCAGGATCACTTTTTTGTCTGTTTCGTCCTCTATGGTACCCTTTTTGACAAACCTTTCTTGAAGAACTATGACCGGTAATGATGTTTGAGGTTTTATCATAGATAGTTTACCATATGTCCTAGGAGATGGCATTAACTGTGATAGGTTAAGTGATTGCTCCATAGAATATGTTCCCATTCCTTTGTCAGTAAGTTGTACTTGCTCTTGAAACTTTTGTGATAAAGATGATTGCTTATCCGAATTATCTGTTGATTGAATTTCAACAAGACTTGTTTCTTTTTCTTTACCCTTTTTCTCGACCCACTTGGTGGTGATACTTGGATTTTGTTCTTCGTTGGATGATCATGAACTGGAACCTTCCCTGTTGTGTGGAACCAAGGTATCTTGGGAGATTCTAATTGTGTCACGATGTTGAGGATGATTGTAATCAGCAGATATAGTCACCTCCTATCCATTTATGGGGAACTTCAAACATTGATGATATGTTGAAGGTACAACCTACATTTCATGTATCCATGGTCGTCCTAAGAGAATGTTGTATGCTAACTCTCGTTCCAAGACTTGACATGCTATATGTTTCATCGTTGGCCCTACTTGAATGGGTAATACAATTAATCCCTTAGACGATCTTTCCTCCTCATCATATGCTTTGATAGTCATTTTTCGTCAAGCATCAATAGCATTATCTGAATATCCTAGTGTATGGATTAACTTGAGAGCAAAAATGTTTAGACCAGCTCCCCCATCTATTAGAACCCTCTTGACGTGATGATTATGGATTAGGACTTCATGTGAAGTGCAATATTATGGGGATGGTTTAGTGAGACATCATCCTGTTTAGAGAATGATAGACAATGCAGGATAGTCAAATGCCCCACCATAGCTTGGAACTGGCAAACATTTAGATTCGTTAGTACCGTAGTGGCTATTAATGCTTGTTCTAAAACTTCCTTATGTGATGGTGATAATTTAAGGAGTTCTAGTATCGATATTTGTGCAGGAATTTTTTGCAGTTGATCGACAACATTATAATGAGATGGAGGTGGAACTGCATGTGTGGATCCAACTCCCTTCAACATTACCTTGGATTTCCCCCTAGTCATAACATTTTTTGGCTGATGTTCTTGATGGTCTCTGATTTTTAAGACATTGATTTGATTGTCAGAGTTTTGTATGATTGGGAGCAAATCCAAAGGTGTAGTGTTGTTAATTATGGTTTCACTAATGTCATGATCAATTGTATGATTAGTCTCTACTTCAGATAAACAAAGGATTGTTTTGTCATAGACATGATTGATGTTCTTACCTTTGTAGTTTGAGGATGATGAGGCTCCTTTTTCATAGTTTGGGAAAGGATCTTTGAAGGCCGAGTGATTGTTATTGTTTTGGGGTGTTTCCACATATGCTTTGTTGTTGTCGATCAAGTCTTGTATTGTGAGTTTCAACTCCATACAATCGTTAGTTTTGTGACCTTTGTTATTATGGAAGTTGTAGTAATCTGCATCATTCCACCATGTTGGTTTGACATTTGGATCCCAAAATCAGGCTTCCCGTGCAGTGATGAGGCCACTGATGACCAATTCTTTCATTGTTGATTCTATCGTTTGGCCTAAAGGTGTGAACCTTCGCCAATTTGAGGGTTTCTGATATGATTGTGTTTTCACGATCTCATTGCTTTGTATGACATTTGGCATGAAATTTTGGTCATTGCTTTGATTCCTTGATGTAGATGTTGTTAAGTTAAAAACTGGTTTGATATTTTGGGAATCATTCGTTGTTTCCGTGGTAGTTGTGTTTTGATTCTTTTGCCAAAATTTTGGCTTGTCGTTGCTTGAGTTTTGATTGGAGGAGTTACTCGTGTTATTTGTTTTATCATTGAAATGCTTGATAACTCCTCTTTTGACTAATGCTTCCTCAATTTTAAGACCGTTTTCTATTACTTTTTCGAACATGGGAGGACATTGTAATTCCAATCTATAACTCATTTCCTCCGTTAAGTTGTCAATGAACAACTCCATCTTTTCTTCCTCAGGAATGGATCTAAGATATCTAGCGAACAGTCATCACCATCTTTGCAAAAAGGATAAGAACGTTTCCCCTTTTTTTTGTTTTAGGTTGTAAAGATCCTTTATTGTAACATCATGTTGGATGTTAAATGAGTATTGGGAGATGAACTTGTTGACAAGTTCTTCGAAAGTCCTCATCCCTGGTTGTAGTTTTGAGAACCACTCCATACATGTACCTCCCAAAATTCTTGGAAATAACCTCATTAATTAAGTTTCCTCTTGGGAAAACTCAAGGCTCATTGTTTTGAACTCCCGAATATGATCTATTGGATCTATTCTTCCATTGTACTTATCGTACTTTGGGAATTCACAGTGTCTTGGAAAAGGTATTAGGCCAACTGTTGCGTGGAAAGGATAAGGACAAATTTCATGTATCGCATATCTTTTAGTACTTCCTTTTGTCATATCCCGTATCTGTTGTTGTAATAGTTGCATTTGGGATGTCAAAGCAGCAATTGGATATGTTGTTTGTGTGGATTGCAGTATTTCAATCTCACTTGTTCCAGGTGCTTCCTTCAAACGATTGACATCAAAGTCCTTGGGAAGTTTGGCACCTGATTCAGCTAACATCAAAAGATACTTCTCCATATCTTGGTCTATGATTTTCTCCATAAATTTATGGAACTTGGGATCTTGTTGAGTTGTTTGAATATCCTTTGGAGTTATTTCGTTCTTATCATTGTGGTTCAAATTGTTCCAAGGATTTTCCTCTACCATTGTTTGGGATGTTTCAATTTCTTGCTCTAAGAGTCTCTGTTTTTGGGACCTAGTGAAGATTGGCATACAAATTTTTACCCTTTCTTCCAAAATGTTGATCTTATATTCTGGGAAAATCTCAATTGAACTTTTAACAAAGTCGAATAAGATGATTGATCTTATTGATGAGACTATGTTAAAAATTTGATTACTATACTTGGTTTCGTGATAAAGGATGATAGTATCCTGATGATGAAACTTTAGTGTAGTAATCGATTATGTATTTTGATTTTGACACTTGTGATTTGCAAGATCTTGTTTCAGTTGATAAGATTGGAAGTTTGTATGAACCTATCTATTTTTGGTCTCTAGACAGTGACTCTGATAAAAAGGAAACTTGGTTCTGATGAAAATTGTGGATAAAATGATTGACTGATTGACTGGTAAAAATTTTGAACTCTTTGTTTTGAAAGCTCTAAAACAGAGGACAGAGGCGTTATTTCACAGAAGCGCTAGAATGGAGTACTAAAGCACTGAAACAGGCAATAGAAGCGCTAAAATAGAGCTCGAAAGCGCTGCAGAAAGTGATGGAAGTGCTACTTTACAGAAGCACTAAAACAATGCATGAAAGCGCTATAGATTTTGATGGAAGCGCTATCTTGACAAAAGCGCTAAAAGATAAATTGTAAGTGCTGAAACAATGCCCGAAAGTGCCATTTCATGAAAGTGCTAAAACAGTGACCCGAAGCGCTGAAACAGGATTCCAGAGCGCTAAAAATAGGAATTTAAGACTCTCTATTGTAAAATTTGATATGGCCTTGTGGCATAATGTATCATGGATTGTGGAAGATAAGAAGGATGTATGCGCTAACTACGGTTGTGATACTGACTGAGAGCTCTTCTTTGGAAGAAGGCTCATGAATAGAGTGGTTCTACTGCATAATCTAAAGTGTGACCCCTAGAAAAATCATGATATCTGTGGATGAATGTTCTATGTTATAAAAGGAGTTTTCGATTTTGATATAGAAAACGCCCTCTCATCAATTTATTTTGATAACTGAGAGGGTCCTTGGGTTTTGTGATTTTGATTTTCCTGTTGAGAAACGTGGTGGACTTCCACTTTCAAAGCATGGATTTTTCTGATCTAACTTGACTTTTTTGTTTTCAGGATGATCTTAAATCTTATTTTAATGAATTTTTGAAAACACAGCAAGCAATTGTGAATAATTGTTTTAACTGAATGGATCGTGAATGTTCAAGAATCACGAATGATTCTTATTGATTTTGACGGGTTGCTTTGACAATTGTATAGAAATAAAATAGACTCACACTTAAGGACAAGTAGGTCATTATTATACTCACAGCCCACATCTTGAATTACATTGATGCACACAGCCTTGTCACCCCCTAGAGGGCGCCCGTGTTTTTGTCATTTCCAGGCGCATACTCAGAGTTGGATTTCTCATCCCCTAAGCAAACGGTTTGTGGCAATTATATGGTGAGTGTCTTGGGGGAAGATTCTCCCCTCCCTTGCACTGTGAGTATGATAATGTATGGATACTGACTCGGCGAGATACTACTCTATGGTTCGTAGATAGGGCTTCCATGCGGTGCGGAAAATAGATAAACTCCCTCAGGAGACCTCCCAATCTTTAGAACAAAGATTTTGGGGATGGTTATCTTGCTCACTACCGTCAAGTTGGACTTTCATCAACAACTTGCATTTTTATTATAGTGGGTTGGAATCCTTGGCTTTAGGCGCTCCCACTTAGGCCATTCCCGTAGGGTGAGTACTTTTTCCCACTACGGAAGGCCTTCTAAAGGATTTAATAAAGCATAAATAGCATGAAGTAAAAGTGAATCTGGCACTTTGGTCACCCAGTTAAGGGGAGAGCATAAGCCTAATCACCACAAGCACAGCATATAAGTTGTTTTATTTTAAGCCCAAAAAGAAATTTTCTAATCTATGTGAAGGTGTTGCTTCACAGAAATCATGTTTGTTCTTTTTAACTTGTACTGTAAAGATCTGATGACTATCCTAGGATTCATAAATTTTCCCTTAAGAAAACAAAAAGTGGCTACCCTAAGATTGATATATTTTAGAAACCAAGAAGTGACTATCCTAGGATTGATAAATTTTAGAAAACCTAAAGTGACTATCCTAGGATTGATAATTTTTAGTCCAACTGTGAAAAAAATAAAATATGACCGCGGTCGCGTCGAATCCAGACTGATTTTACAAAAGCGTTGGAATATTGCACTGAAGTGCTAAAATAGTTACCTGAAGCGCTAAAACATGAAAGCACCGAAACAGGACACTGAAGCGTCGAAGTTTGCCATGGAAACGCTAAATCACCGATGCGCTGAAACAGTTGACAGAAGCACTAAAGTTGAAAGCGCTGAATTTTTTTACGGAAGCGTTGTAGTAACATGGAAGCACTATAGTTTTCCACGAAAGCACTATGGTATTTGACGAAAGCGCTAAAAGAAAACACGCTGGGAACCTGCGTGACACTTTCCAGAAAAATTGATAAAATTGAGAAAATTGGGGGTAATGCCCCATGGTGGGCACCAAATTGTAAGCGTGAATTAAGTGTAAAGCACAAAACACTTCTTAATACGACATTATATCAAAGACAAATCAAATTGAACTAATTCAAAGCAATAATCTACTAAAAGCGTCATATTGTTCTCTATCTCCAAAGATTTATTAAATCAAAATGGCTCTCAGATCATGAGTGCACTATGATTGTTAAAATGACAATTCAAAGAACGAGATGGATGCTAATGCAATGATATGGAGTTAACTGGTTAATACTAGATGATAAATAAACTAAACTAGCATGAAATGACATGAAACAGATAAATGTAGCTACAGGAGGCAGCCATGATGTGAAATCTGGATTGCTTGATGCTTGAATTCCTGCAGAGTAAGAGTGCATAAGTTAGATTATATGGGATCATTTTCTTAGTTCAATGAGGTTGTATTTATAGAATTCCTGGCTGTAGAAATACACAGGGAAGGCATTGAGAGGTTTGGATTCAATCTGGAGGATTGAATGGTGAAAGATGGAGGAGATTGAGAGAATTTTGGTGATTGTCTCTACCCATGAAAACACCAGACAAGAGAAGAGGAAAGATTGATGGAGGAGGATTGAGAGAAGAATTTGGAATTTATCTCCAATTTGTCTCCAAAACTTCCCATGAAGTTTCAAAGCATTAATTTTGACATATTTTAGACATAAATTAGACATATGATATCTAATTCATTTTTGAGGAAATGTAGATGGAATATTCTTTATGCTTTTATTCAAATATTTTGATTTATTTAAATTAGCAAAAGAGGGATAAATAATTTAATAAAACGAACTATAGAAGTTGTTTATTAAATTAAACAAAAGAATATGGCAATTAATTAATAAAGTGTTTGATCTTTATTTAATTAATTTAAAATTGATGTGATAGATTGAAATAGGGATTTGATAATTAAATCGAACAAATTATTTAATTTTGTTTATTTAATTAAGATGAATTTAAATGTGAACTATATAAATAAATATTTCTATTTATTCGATAGTAGAGGAAATTAGGATAATTAATCAAATAATTTGTATTTAATTAATCAGAATTCTCCAGACCAATTTTAGGTGTATAAACCTTCCACCTCCATTGCTAATAATACCAATATTGTTCCCTTTGATGTTCTCAGAGTTAAAGTGAATCAATTCCCTTTGGGATTCAAAATTCTTATATCCAAAACCTAAATCCCTTCCAGCTTTGGCACCTCAACTAGTCAAGATTTGTCAATCGATCTCATCCTTAATCCTCTGTTACATAACATGAGGTGAGTGTAATCTCAGTTGGACAATTTGACTAATTCCACTTCTCAATCCTCCTTACAACCATATTATTAGTGTATCCATATATCCCTTCCTATTCTAAACACTCCCATCCCTTAAGGGGTGGAAATTCCTAAATTTTATAAGTACAATGGTAGGGAGATCTACAAACACATGTCTCATCCTTCATTACCATGTGTACAGACTTCTTTCACCATGTTTCTTTATTGGAAAAACTATTTTCGTGTTACCTCAAGGACACTTCTTTGGAGTGGTTTTGCTTTCTTCCTAATAATTCTATTCTCTTTCGACCAATTGGTAAATCATTTCTTACAAAAATTCCAGGAAAACATTGGGCTAAAGATCTCTTTCACTAATCTCGTCTAGTGCAAGCAGGGAACACACAAAAAGTTAACTAATTTTATTTACCATTACCAATCTCTATTCTCCCAAATTTCATATCCCATATCAGATTCTAATGTAGAGCGTGTGTTGTTAGAGTAATAATTTATACGCTTAATTAATTACATCATACTGGTTAATTAATTAAGTCACTTATTCCTCTAGTTGCTTAAGCTAAACTTAGGCACATTAATAATTGATTAATTATTAAGTGTGCACACTAGGGTTTCATTTAGGGTTTCTTGATCTCCTTCATAAGGATTGATCTCCTTGTAATAACAGAGATTCTGATAATGCATTTCACACTTTGAGGTTTGCAGAACATCTTGTTGGTTTTGCATGTCTTTTGCATGTAACAGGTTATTGCATGCAGGTGATCTTGGATTCTAACATGGTATCAGAGCTCCAGACCTGCCGCTGCCTGTTCGTGATCTGAAGATATGGCTTCTCAGTGGGTTTCAAGTGCAAGGGTTTCCACAGGCATCTTTTTTTGCAAGATCTGGGGGTAGCCAAATTTTTGGGACACTATGGGCCCAAACGGACGTCACCATCACGTTCGCAGCACCCCAAAACCCTAGAAATGCCTGTCAAATCATCCATTTTCGAGCAGTTGGTTTCTGAGGCAAAATATTTTTGCCAGGGAAGCCATACGACCTCCCTAGCACACTTCACGAGGCGTGGTTTTCAAAAAAAAATTGAAAAAACATGATTTTTGGGGAATCATGCCGACGCCTGCAGTTCTAAGGTCCCCGCCACCGCCGCGCCACCGAGCGGCCACCTAGCGCCGCCACCGCCGGTGGCTCCCCCTCCATTCGCCACCGGCCTCCGCCCAGCCCCCGTGGGCTCCAACAGGGTGAGCCCCGGTCACATGGACGACCGGGGGCTATCCGCCAGCCCCTGCGGGCTCTTCCATTGCAACCGCGGTCCCATGGAGAATCAGGGGCTCCGCCCAACCCCCTGCTCTGCGCCCACGGTCACATGGGTGACCAGGGGCCAAAAATTTTTTGCAGGGGGGCCAGATTTTTGCGACGACGGCCTCCAGGCCGTCAAATTTATTCCCGTGAACCGCTGACATCAGCATGACGTCAGCGTCCGTACGGCGGTGTTTGTCCCCTCTAACCCTAGTTTTCTCTAAAGAAGCAGTTTTTTTCTTTTTTGCATAACTTGGGTATACGGTATCAAAATCGGGCAAACAAGATATCGCCGAAAAGCTGGTTCCGAGCACTTTCATTTGATGCAGTTTATTTTTCAGTATTTTCCTGTTTTACTGCATTTATTTCTGTTTGAATTCAGATGTACTTTTTATGCTTCCGAGCTCATAACTCTTTGCCACGATCTCTGATTTTCGTTTTCTTTGTGGTGTTGGAAAGGTATTGAGGAGCTCTATGTTGCTGTCCATGCACTTTTTTCTATATCTATCCCAGGTTTTTTTTAATTCCAGATTTGACCCGATGGGTGTTTTGGAGATTACCTGGATATTTTGGCAGTTGGGAGAGTGCCTCTTGCATCTTTGCACTTCATTTTCAGTGATACATCATTTAATAATCAACTGCTGCTTCATAGATTCCAGAGTTGTTCCCGTTTGGAGTTTTCGAGTGTTCCATGGCATCGGGTCTGCTGTTGCATCATTATGATTCCGATATGGTTTCGTGTAGACAGAAGTATCTTTCCTTGCTTGCCAGATTGCGGTTCCAGTGTTACTCTACAGTGTTCTTCCAGTGCTTCTTTGCAGCATGTCATATCATTGTAGGGGGGTTTTGTCCCACTGGGTTTTCCTCCTCTACCTCTTTCTTGCATTTGTAAATGGGTACCTGATCAGGCCTAGTTGCCGGGACCCATCTTTTCTTGCATGCATCTTATTCTAGTGTTTTAGCTTCTTCCTAAGTTCATCTTAAGGGGGGGTGTTAGAGTAATAATTTATTACGCTTAATTAATTACATCATACTGGTTAATTAATTAAGTCACTTATTCCTCTAGTTGCTTAAGCTAAACTTAGGCACATTAATAATTGATTAATTATTAAGTGTGCACACTAGGGTTTCATTTAGGGTTTCCCTTTTAGGGTTTCTTGATCTCCTTCATAAGGATTGATCTCTTTGTAATAACACAGATTCTGATAATGCATTTCACACTTTGAGGTTTGCAGAACATCTTGTTGGTTTTGCATGTCTTTTGCATGTAACAGGTTATTGCATGCAAGTGATCTTGGATTCTAACATGTGTTTGTCGAGAATCTATTGCCAACTTTGCGAGAGAAATCCCTTTTAATGAAGTACCCTTCCTTTTCTCGTTTGTATTTTATATTGTATGAATATTAGTAGAATGTGGCTCAATATAGGGATTCTTTCTCATCCTCCCATCCAGATAATCGACAACCATGACTATTTTTATGGAATTGAAAAAGAATAAAGTGGTAGCAAATGTGGTATCTATTCCTATAGAAAATAACCCTACATGAGTGTTCTTCAAAAATTACTAAAATATGGTTTAATCTCCCTTCCAGAAATAAGATCATTGCCCAAGCCCTATCCTAATTGGTATGATGCACATAGTTTTTTCAATACCATCAATCTTCTGATCATGAAGCCAAATGATGCATGCATCTTGAGCATGTTATCCAAGACCATGTCGAAAATGGTGTCACTCAACTTGATGGTAAGAAACAAAATTCTAATAAATTTGTAGCCAAACCTAACAGTTAGTTGTAGATATACACAAATACTTTCCCTTCCCATTCCACAAATTTGATAATATCTTCTTCTTCATTTGGTGATCCTAGCCCATCTAAGTATGTGAAAATGGTTTCGTTCACCCATATTTCTCCTTCAAGTCATGTGGATAAGACACCCAATATAACATTCATTCCACATGACTTGCCTCTTAGTAGAGAACCTTCTTCATTGTACATACCAGTGCAAGTCAACTATAACATTGTGATAGGCGTTATGGTTAACCCTATGAGTCGAGTCAATGTCATCACAGAGGAGACTCTCTTCATAAATAATCTACACAAGGAGAAATATGATAATTTGCTGACCATGATCTATACACATGATGTTCTTTTAGTTCCATCTAATATCTCTATCTCTTTATTTGTCCTTGTTGGACCTAAAATTATTGAAGTCCCATTTGTTGTGATACCTGAATTTGACCTATTCAGGGTTAGACTAGGAACTTCTTGGCTAGTCTCCATGAATGTAGTCACCTCTATTATCCACAAATGTCAGAAGTTTCCTCATGATGGAATAGTGTATATTATCTAGGGCATTGGATACAAACCACTCATGCCACATGGGGGATTTTCTCTAGACCATTTTTGTCATGCTCTAGTTGGACCCTTACCGCCTAGAGGGGACTTGCTCTACAAGGCCTAATTTAGGTATAAGACTAGAGGTTTAGTTTCTAATAGTTTTTTCTATATTCTTCCCATGTTATCTCTATGAAGGCCTCTATGTGTGTGCAATAGCATGCTTCATCCTCTTCCCCTCCGGAGGCTAAGGACAAGCAAGATCTCACCCATAGGCCTTCTCATCCATCTTATTCTTCTACAACTTTACAACCTTCGGTGGTTTCCTTTGTTCCTTCTACTATGCCTAGCATAGGAAAAGGAAAGGTGCTTGTGATGTAGAATTCCAAATCTCAAGTCTTCCAACTCTCAATTTTACCCATGTAGTCTCTTGACCCACCCTATATGGTAAGGAAAAGCATTCCCATGGATTTTTTCCCACATCTCAGCCTCTAAGGACTCCTCCCACTACCTCTAAAGAAAAAAAAAAGGAAAGGAGGTTGTGGTCGAGACCCCCATCTCTCTTTGTGTGTACCTCCTCCAGTCTCTCCTCAATACATTGTCCTTTCGTTGGTGACAGATGTGGAGGCTACTCCTCTGATTGAATAGGATCCCCTAGAGTCTTCTCAAGCTGCACCTCATGTTGCCCATAGCCATCATAATTGACTTGCACGTAAATGTAAGTGTCATCGATGAGCTTTGGCCCAAGAACATGAAGCTTCATAGAAGATCGAGGATGCACCTAATCTTTCCACATTTTCTCTTGCTTCTCCTATTGCTTATGTTTCTACTCTTGCTCCTATTCCTTTTTTTTTTCTTTCTTTTATTCCCATCACCTCTATTTTTCTTTCAATTTCCTTAGCGGATCCCAATGAGCCTCGCCCTAAGTGGGTTCAAGTGTTCATCACTCCTTCTGTGGAGCCACCTTTGATCACTTCTTTACCAGATCTTCCTCCTTTCCCTAAGCTCATTGACATTCCTCACACAAATGTTTTTTCTACCATGGCTCCTTCTCCTTCCCCCTCTTTCACTTTTTTTGTGAGAATCCCACATCCTCCGCTTAAGCATAAGTTGGAGAATGACCTTATTTCAAATAATGATTGTAAAAGGTTTTATTTTTCTTCTACATCTTTTTATAATTTGGTGTGCATCGTTCTTATGAAAGAAACATTGCCCCCTTCCCCAAATTTTGTCATTGCCCCTTTTTTCTAAGGTTGGCACTGACTCTTAATTTTCTTGTCCTCCTATTCAATCACAACACTTCACTCTAGCGAAGTGTATGTTCAACTCATTGGAGGATATTTTGACTTTTTCATCCATCTTTCCTAGATCAATGACATTAGTCTCACATGAGCTCAATGATGAAGACCTCGAGGGAGATTCTTCTTTAGATATTGTTGTAGGTGATTCAAAAAACACCACTCTTTCTATACCCTCCTACAATCTCATCTTCCCTCCCCCTACGATGATCCAGACTAGGAGCAAGATGGCCTATTGGAGGTGTTAGACTAGAGCAGTACCTCTTCTTTATCTTTATCTTAGATTCGTGTGTGTTTATTTGTGCTCCCCTATACTTGTTTGTTAATGTTTTTTCTCTCGCCTGGAGGACTCTTTCTACCCTTGTAGGTACTTGGGTAGAAGAGAGAAAATATCTATTGTACACTTATTCTAGTTGTCTCATCATTTTTCTATTTGTCGTAAAATTTTCCTTTTCACATTGGAAACAATGCAAAGTGTTGGGCCATTCAGGCCTCTTCCATGCTAACCTAACTTATTTTTTTATTTTTTATTAATGTGCTCTTCTTCTCATTCTGATCTATTTGGGGGTGATAAAAATTCATATACATTATTCTCTCTTATTTATATGTATACATTTATGATCATTTCTAACCACGAATAATTGGACCCCCCTATGATCTTGATTTCTTTGTCTTTTCTTTTCTCTTGATGTTGTATATTATATGTGTTGTCCCTCATGTGACAACATTCCATGAATACATTTCATTATGTATTTCATGCCATGGTATATTTTTTTTTATCTTCTCCTTAGAATCGTGTGTTCTCCTCTACGTAGCATACACCATTCTAAGGGGAGGCTATCATATCTGCTTATTCTTATCTTCAAAAATTTGTCTTAAAAACATATATCTTGATGTCTTATGATCTTTTCATTTGTCTTAAGGGAAACTTGACTAGACTTGTCTTGTCTTTTCTATGAATGTCATGCAACACAATTTGCAATCTTCATAGGCCTATATGCTTTATGTATGGTCTCTAGCTTGCTAGATATACCTATCAATGCTCTTTTATCTAATCTGATTAAATCATGTCTATAGATTTATTTTTTTATTTTTTTCGAAACATGTTTGTCTACAGCTAACATGCTTGTGGTGAGATTGTAGTCAACTTTGCAAGATGGAAGACTCGTTTCCTCTTCACGTCTTGGCTTAGCTTCTTTATTTCATATACTAGATCAAAGACTTGTGTCCTCTTCATCCTAGGTATATTCTCTTCAACCTCTTTCTACTTTAGCTCTCACATGTTAGAATATATATGCTCGCTAAAGTGGGGGGAAAATGTATTGCAAAAATTGCACCCCATGCAGTTTCACACTCCATAACCTCCCCTTAAGCCTAACAAAAGATGATAATGCAATTTCCCCTTTCACATAACTTTAATCTCATCCTTGAACCCTTTGATTTCAATCTTCAAGTGATTTTTTATTGAGAATGCTAGTGTGACATGCAGACGTCTACACATCACGCAAACATCCCAAAAAGATTCTTGATTTTGTGGGCATTGGGGTGTTACACTTCCGCCTACCCACAAAGTGTAATGCCTCTACGATCATGCACGCACCCAAAAATGACTTCTTGCATTTCTTTTCTTCACTCAAACTCCCATTCTCTCATTCCTTCAATTCATTATTGCATTCTCTCAATCTATCTTCCATTCTAGCTCTCACTTTCTCATTCTCATTCTCCTCTGCACCATTTTCTCAATCTCTCTCACGTCTTGGCTTCTACATCAATATTTTGATCTTCTTTGCACGTCTAGAGTATCACGTACTCTCCTTCGACATCACTAGTTTGCTTAAGGGAAGGTAACGTCACTCTCTTCTACTTGCATTATCGTAATTGTTTTAGTAGTATATTATCTTTTGACTTGTCAATTATCTTGTCAATCTACTTCTTCATCTCTTATTTTCTCTATCTATCTATTTGGCTATTTGTCAATTATCTTGTCAATCTACTTTTGCATTATCTAAGCCTCAAAACAACCCCAACATTTTTGCTTGTTTTCGTGTGTGTAGGTTTTTGATTTGGAGCATTGTGGGAGGCTTCATAGCATTGGACCTCTCATGAGTTCATTCTCCTATTTTCCATCTCATTTTTTCATTTTGTTTTGTTCAATCCATGCATGTTAGTTATGTCTATGTTATTTCTATTATTTTTATCATTATGTTAGTTTAATAAAACTTTCAGATTTTAGTTTCCAAGTAGCAAGTAGACTCTTTGTGTTTTTGTTAGCAATTTCTATTCTCAAACTGTATGATACCACAACACACTATGGAGATATCTGTGTGTCGCACTATCATCCTTGGTTGAGATTCAGCCAACTTGCTCACGAGACCTCTGAAGTTTGCTCTTTTGGTCTCTAAAGTCCCTATTCTAAAATTTGTTCTAAAACATAAAAAATAGTCAAAAAATTCTCTCCACCCTTGTCACTTGAGCTTTTCCATTGAGGTAGTTGATAAACACTCTCTTGGAGGAGACAGAGGGGTGTCATTTTTCCTCTACAATATGAAAAATCAATGTTATAATTAAAATAATATAAATACTTATGATTTTCTCCTTTTATTTTTTAATTATTTAATAGAAACTTATTGTGCCCTTTATTTGAAACATATTACTTTAAGCTTATTTTTCTAAATCTTTAGATTTGGAAAAATAAATCAAAATACTCTAATTCTTTAATAAAAAAATATATTATTTTAAACTTTCTTTTCTAGTTTTTTTATTTTAATCTAAATATTTTGTTTATAGCAATTTTTATATAAAATAATATTCTTCCAATGTTTTGAGCACTAAAGCAATTAAATTTCTACTATTTTTATATATTTTTTAAGCAACCTATAAAGTATTTTGTATTTTCTCTATTAATCTTGTTCATCAATAGTCTCTAGTTAGTGACTTGAACCCTATATTGTGTCTTTCAATGCTAAGATAGTGAGCTCTAATTTTGTTGAGATCATATTTGAATCACTTAAAAAAAGTATGTAACTTATTTTTGTGTACTCATGCATGCCTTTTCGGAAACAATTGATAAAGTGTAGAAGACAATCTCTATGCTTTGCTAAACTTAACAAAAAATGATGCTTTAAGAGAATGACTTCATTAGAAATCCATGAATTATGTGTGCATGCAAATAACATTTGGTATATATTGACTATGACATAATAGATCACATAACTTGTAAAAAAACTTAACGCATTTATTATATAAAATTTGACTCGAATTATAAAAAAAAACTATCATACAAAAGGAAACAATGAAAGTTGAACAATAGAAAAAATTGCTTGATGGACAAGATAGAGTATGATATTTAAGCCTTGCCAACTAGCCCCGAGGTCTAATCATCATTTTTTTTAATATATGATTGTTCAACATTATTCAATAAAATTTATCATCCTTTTGTCCTATTATTGGACATAAGGCTTTCATCCATTACTTTTGCACATAATTCTAATAAATATGACAACAATTGATTGGGACTAAGGTTTAAATGTCTTAGTCTATCTTGTCCATGTAAGTCAAATTTTATCTTATATAAACTATTCTATCATAATCAATAGATACAAAATGCTAATTGTATGCACATAAATCATGAATTTTTAATGAAATTAAATCATTTTTTTTTGTTAATTTTGATTCTACACTATCTTCCAACTATCTCTATAAAAGACACATGCATATGCATAAAAATAAATTACATAAATCAATGACAAAATTTAAGTGATTTAAGTATGATTTTTTTTTAAAAAAGACAATGTATATACATATAAATTAATCAAACAATATTAATGACAAAAAATAAGTTATTCAAAGATGCATACATAAAAGTAAGTTACACAATATTAATGACAAAAATTTAAGTGATTCAAGTATGATCTCAACCATTTCAAAAGTAGCATTTCTCTTTTCTTTTTCACTTAAGTTGTCTTTCTGACTTTTTCCTTTTTTTCACTTATCTACAATCTGTAGTTATTGGTAATGGAGGGTTCAAATCACCAACTAGATGCTACTAATAAACAAGATTAATAGAAGAAATATTAAATATTTTACAACTTGCTTAAAAATATATATATAAATGTTAATAAGAGTAGAAATTCACTTGTGAAATGGTAGAAGCATGAGAAGATCATTGTTTATATAAAATTTGCTATAAGCAAATAAAATATTTTATTTTTTAACAGCATAAAGATTTAGAAAAGAAAGCTTTAAATAATTAAAAATTCTAGTATTTAGATTTTTTATTTTCTTAAATCTAAAGTCTTAAAAAAACTTAGAATAATAAAAATTTCTATTTAAAAAATAAAAATAAAAAATAAATAAAAGAAAACATAATACTATCAAGAAAAAAATATAATACTACTAATAATATCAAGTTTCTACAATCAATATTTATTGCTGTCCAATATTTTTCATATGTATCGTTCCAAAAAAACTCCAACACAATCCAGTCCAGAAAAAATGGACCAAGAAAGTCACGAAGAAATGACAATTGAGGTCTCCACAATGTCCTCCACCATCTTTCATGGGTATCCTATCTGTAAACGGTTAAAAACACTAAGAAAACAGGAAAAACTAAACAGAATGTCTTTCTACAAAACAATGAGGAATTACACTATTAGATCTCAAAAATCATGAATTACAAAACTGAAGACATAAATATTGCCCATAGAGCATCAATATATTACACAATTCATTACATCTAACTAATTCTGAACTACAAATCAATGCAAAGTGTAACATTTACAGAGATTGAAAAGATCTGAATAGAAAGCCATGAATGTCTCATTCATTGCAAGTCCGATTTTAAACAAACAGATTAAACAGAGTTCAACCAATTATAAACAAAAGAGTGCCTTGCATCTCCCGCAGTATAACTTCAAATTCTTTAACTTAAACAAAGACCATAATATTTACAATGGAGAAGATTGCCTGCGAATTAAAACAATGCTACCTCTGAAATTCTAAGATCCATGATTGTCAGTAGAACTTGAACTTTCTGCATTTTTCAAAATCAACCTGCATTGCTTTTGCAACAATTCTAAGCTCTCACAGAACATCCTTAGCTCCTGAATCTTAAGTGCATGCCATTTCTGCTGCAATTCCTGAGCCTCCACAGAATCTAAACCAGGAAACCCCTTCACAGAATTCAGACCATCTATCAATTCATTCATTCTTCTTGGTAAAAAAATTTCCATTCCCACCTCAAGCCCAAAACCTCCAAAGGGCTGAAAATTTGCCCCAGCAGCAGAAGCAACAGCAACACGATCGATTGAGCTCTCAATAGATGCTTGAAGCCTCGATTCTGTCTTTTCAAGCAAGATTTTAATGTTATCCTCGAAACCCCCACTATTGTTTTGCTTCAATTTGCGCACTCTATTGTCTTCTATGCTTTGGTTTTCATGAGACATAGAATTCTGTAGGTTTTGCTCCTCCTCTTCTCTTTCTAAATCAACTCCACTTCCCTTCGGGTTAGTAACTTCATTGTTTGTAGGGTTTTCAAACCCAATGTCTCTAGAGTTTTCGCCTTGAATTCCCATAGGGTTTTCTCCTTCAGTTTCCCCAGAGTTATCCCTTTCGTCATTATTTTTCATAGGTTTTTCAGTTCCCTTTTCCTTAGGGGTTTCGGTATCATATTCCCTGTGATTTTCACCTTCGATTTCCATGGGATTTTCATCTCTATTTTCCCTGGAGTTTTCAGGTCCATTTCCCCAAGGGTTTTCATTTTCAGTTTCCCTGGAGGTTTCAACTCCATTTTCCCTAGGATTTTCTTGCTCAATTAACCTAAGGTCTTGAACACCATTTTCCTTGGGGTTTTGGGAATGAATTCCATGATTATCCCCGTTATTTCCCCAGATTCGCTTCCATATTATAAATAAAGCGGGCTCCTGATGAGTCCTGTAAGGGAACTCGTCCTCCGGAACATTGTGCTCCTTAAGCTTGGACTGTATGGCTTGAAACCTTTTCTTCATACTTCTCATCTTATCGTACAGCTGAGAATTACTTACCTCATCATGCAGAGACTCCTTAGCCCGCTGGTAAAACGCCGCTATGTCAATTCCGCCTTCAGGTGAACTACATTCCAAGAGCGCCGTGGCAAGAGAAATCTCCTCATCACCGGACCATTTCTTAGCAGAATCGCTGACTCTTTTCGCCGGCCTTTTCTTCTTGCGGTTCGATCTGCGATCAGAGACTTCAGCTGGTATTTGCTTTGCACGTTCCACCGGCGCAGAGATCTCCTTAGGGTAAGTTTGCGCCAGGAGTTCTTCTAAGTCGATTCCGAATTTGTCCAGGCTTTTCTTAGATGTCTTCTTCTTTTTTGAAAAAGAGGAAGAAGCTTGAAATGGCTCTTCCCCGTGTCTCTTTAACCGCAAATTTGCCTGTCCAGGGACATCCTTGATTTTTTTCTTCTTTGAAGCCGGCGGTTCATCAGTGCCTAATAAACTGGGCTTAACAGACAATTTTCTCTCGTCATCCTCTTCCGAAGATGAAGAGGACGGAGGCCTCGGCCGAGTGTCGTCTCTCATATCTGTGTTACTGTGAATTTGCTGGAGTAGAATCGAACGCGAGACCTCGTAAAGAACCAACTGCGATACAAGGAAAGAATGGACGGATTGCTATTCCTTGTCACGAGAGAACGCCGGGTGGAACGGTTAGGGAAACAACCGGCGGGTGTCGTTCAATTTTTATGGCCCGGTTGAAGCGTGTGGAGCACGGGCGGTGCTAGTGGCAAAGGGCACGGGTGGAACGGGTAGAAGACGACGGGCGTTTGCGTGTTGAATCCATCCTAACACGGGTAATGGATTGGAAGTGGGTGGAGGAGGTAGATGAAGTAGAGGAGAGTATGGACCCAACTAATCATCCTTTGGTTACGAACTTGGTCACAACCCGGCACACGCTCAATCATTTAATTTCAAGCCCCTCTTTTGTTGAGTGTGTGGGAGGGGGGTCAATGTAGGATACAACCTTTTTTATTTGTTAAGTAAATTTAGTTTTTCTTGCTTTTTGTTGGAGGGTTTTATATCAAACGTAAAATCATTTTAGTTAGGTTTGATACGCGAGCATGAGTTTTAGGTTGAAATTTCTTTGTGTGAAAGTTAAGGATTGATAAAATCACATGAATTATAATCTTGAACTCATCTCTTATGATGTCATTTAAATTTCAAACATTTTTTTTGTTAAGTGTATGGGATGGGGGTCAATCTTGGACACAACTATTGTGTGTTTGTCAAGCAAATCTAGTTTTTTTTCTTTATGTTGGAAGGTTTTATATCAAACTCACAAAATCGTTTTAGTTAAGTTTGATATGGGAGGATGAGCTTTAGGTTGAAACCTCTTCAATGAGACCCAATGACTAAGGGATATTTATTCTACCAAAATCACTTGGAGAACGATATCGACCTCATCACTTATGGTGTCATTTAAATTTCAAACCTGTATTTTGTTAAGTGTGTGGGAGGGGGCTCAATGTTGGGCACAACCATTGTGTGTTTGTCAAGAAAATCTACTTCTTTTTTTCTTTCTTTTTGTTGGAGAGTTTTATATCAAAACAACAAAATTGTTTAAGTTTGATATATGAGCATGGGATTTAGGTGAAAACCTCTTCGATTGAGAGCCAAGGACTAAAGGATGTTCATTTTGCCAAAATCAATTTTGAGCACAATCTTGACCTCATCCATTATGATGCCATTTAAATTTCAAACCCTTGTTTTGTTAAGTGTGTGGGAGGGGATTCAATGTTGGACACAACTATTGTGTGTTTTTCATACAGATCCAATTCATTTGTTGACCATAAGAGATGGAGGAAAATACAACCTAATGTATAAGGAAAGAAAAGAGTTTTTAACGAGAAGATATAAATGTGTAGAGATTGTAAATGTTCATAGATTGGTGGGAGTACTTGTAGTGTAAAAGGATTCATATTGAAGTACATAATACAAATTATAGTATAAAGATAATATTATTGTCGACCCCATAGTTGTCGTTACACCAAAAGATCGACATGTTAATGCATGATACAATCACCAAAGTTAACGGATCTATAGGAGGCGGTTAAGCCATGTCACAAATCTTGAGGGAAGTGTTGACCATTTGCCAACAATCTCCCCCTCAATGTTACCCAAGGGGATTCGAACCTGACACTGTTGGCTTTGATACCGATTGTTGGCCCCACGGTTGTCATTGCACCAAAAGATCGACCTATTAATGCTTGATACAACCACCAGAATTAACGGATCCACGGAGGCGATTAAGCCATGTCATAAACCCTGAGGGGAGCGTTGACCATCTGCCAACATTTATTTATTATATAACTTTTATTTGTTTTCATGTAATTATATATAAATTTCAATATTTTATATTCTATATTATTTAGTTAGTTGTAGATTTTTAGTTTGAATTAGTTGAATTATCACAAGATTTGTCAATTAAGTTGATATTTGTTAGGTGGTTTTTTGGGTTGGTTTACTATTTGTACTCATTTTTTAAAATAATATTATATAATTTTCACTTGCTTTTGTAATTGATTTTAAAAGTAATTAGACCCCTACCATGGTCATAATCAATTGATTTTCCCTTTTTGTCATTTAATTTTGCATTCCCTACCTTTGCTTAGTCGTGAGAACTTCAAAGAGTAAGTGTTGCCAACAAATTCAAATTTAAATACTAATTTGAGATCAAATTTCATATTCAAGTTCTAACCATACAACATTCAATTACACATTTAGATTTCTTTATTATTTTAATAATTTAGCTGTTAAATTATATTAATAGTTAAGGTTAAGTTAATTAGTTTAATGTAAGATTAGTTGTATTAATAGTAGTTTTACATTTATTTACTTTTCTTGAATTCAAGGAAAATAAATTATTGCACACATAATATACAACTTGTCAAGACTTCAACCTTATAAAGCTGCAAATTGTTTATCAAAATATAAATATTGCTAAATACTATAACTTGTGTTAAAATAACTCTCTTGTAATAACAATAATCATGCATGACATTTCTCATTAAATCAAGAACTTGCAATCTCTATAACCTATTAAAACTTCTTAAAAACATTTTCAATCAAAACAACAAACTTACAACATTTCTCACCATCTTAGTCAAATTTGTAACATTTTTTGTCAACCATTCTAAACAATGTGTTTTCTTGCCAAGCAATATTTCTAGCCAATTATCGAGTTTCCTTGACTATTTTATCATGGCTTGCTCTCTCCTAATCCCAAAAATTTGTCTTTTTCTATCATACAAGTGGGATTTTTGTGAGTCACTCTTTCTCATCAATAAACCAACAACCATTTATACATTTCAAATTTCACTTAATAATGCTTATAAACATTTTTTTCACAACTTATATTTCTGATGTATGTGTAAATTATAATAGTTATTTGTATTATAAAATTTATGCTTTAATTTTAATTCTCAAATGCTTGGAAACAAGTATAAAGAGTCATAAATCAATAAAATATTGTTATAGAGTGTTAATTTTAAATTTTGTTATTTAATGGAACAAGAAAAAAGTTTTTAAGAAAATCAAACCATTATTTACTATTATCTTTTTGCATTTAAGTATTGCAAAAGGTTGGGTGGTATGAGCAATCCGATAATTGATTGGAGAGCTAGACGAGACCCACAAGGTAGAGTTTGTTACGAAGAGGGATCGGAGCATAGCGCATGAGCCTTGCAAGGTAGAGTTTACTAGTTGGATTGTTTAATCCATATAAATCATGTTAAAACTTTAATGATCAAATATTATGGTAAACCCTACCTTTTGAGGACATTTTTTGTAGCCACCATCATTATTTAAAATTGTCTCTTTATGTCAAGGATGGTTGTATTCTAATAATCTAGTTTTATTTTAATTTATTTAATTTTTAAATGAAGAATAATGATAATGATAATTTTTAATGTATTTTTTAAAATGTAAATTAGTTTTTATAACATCATTTGATTATATAGCCGTATATGAACTTTAGGGGATATTTTATCCATATTTTTTCCTTAACACATTCCTATCATTTATTATTCCTATCATTTATTGGCCCAAATTTCTATAAGCTCATTCTTGATCTCAAAATTCAAAATTCCATAGTTATTGTCACAGTCATTTATTTGATGGGCAAGAGTGGTTCTACATGATTCATAACAAATCCAAAATATAAATTTGTCCATTCCTAACTTAGATGTTCTTCTATTTTGAAAAAGAGGAAGAAGCTTGAAATGGCTCTTCTCTGTGTCTCTTTAACTTGAAATTTCCCTGTGCAGGGACATCCTTGTTTTTCTTCTTCTTTGAAGCCGGCGGTTGATCAGTGCCTATTAAACTGGGCTTCACAGACATTTTTCTCTCCTCATCCTCTTCAGAAGATGAAGAGGACAGAGGCCTCGGCCGGGTGTCGTCTCTCATATCTGTGTTACTGTGAATTTGCTAGAGAAGAATCGAACGCGAGACCTCAGAAAGAACTAACTGCGGTACAAGGAAAGAACGGACGCGTTGCGATTCCTTATCACGAGAGAGAACATCGGGTGGAACGGTTCGGGAAACAACCGGCGGGTGTCGTTCAATCTATTTGGCCCGGTTGAAGCACGTGGAGCACGGGCGGTGCGAGTGGCAAAGGGCACGGGTGGAACGGGTAGAAGACGACGGGCGTTGGCATGTTGAATCCTTCCTAACACGGGTAATGGATTGGAAGTGGGTGGAGGAGGTAGATGAAGTGGAGCAGAGTATGAACCCAACTAATTGTCCTTTGGTTACGGACGTGGTCACAACCCGGCTCACGCTCACTCATTTAATTTCAAACCCCTCTTTTGTTAAGTGTGTGGGAGGGGAGTCAATGGAGGACACAACCTTTTGTGTTTGTCAAGCAAATATAGTTTTTCTTATTTCTTGTTGGATGGTTTTAAATCAAATGTAAAATCATTTTAGTTAAGTTTGATACGGGAGTATGAGTTTTAGGTTGAAACTTCTTTGATTGAAAGTTAAGGACTAAGGGATATTCTTTCTACCAAAATCACCTTAAGTACAATGTCGCTCTCATCTCTTATGATGTCATTCAAATTTTAAACTTTTTTTTTAAGTATGTAGGAGGAGTCAATGTTGGACACAACTATTGTGTGTTTGTCAACTAAATATGGTTCTTTTTTTTTTCTTTATGGTGGAAGGTTTTATATCAAAACCACAAAATCGTTTTAGTTAAGTTTGATATAGGAGCATGAGCTTTAGGTTGAAACATCTTCAACTAAGACCCAAGGACTAAGGAATATTCTTTCTACCAAAATTACTTGGAGCACGATCTCGGCCTCATCACTTATGGTGTCATTTAATTTTTAAACCCTTCTTTTGTTAAGTGTGTGGGAAGGGGCTCAAAGTTGGGCACAACCATTGTGTGTTTGTCAACAAAATATAGTTCTTTTTTCTTTCTTTTTGTTGGAGGATTTTACATCAAACCCACAAAATTGTTTTAGTTAAGTTTGATATAGGAGCGTGAGTTTTAGGAGAAAACCTCTTCAATTGAGAGCCAAGGACTATGTGATATCCATTTTGCCAAAATCAAGTTTGGAGCACAATCTTGACCTCGCCCCTTATGACATCATTTAAATTTCAAACCCTTATTTTGTTAAGTGAGTGGGAGGGGGTTCAATGTTGGACACAACCATTGTCTGTTTGTCAAGCAAATCTAGTTCATTTGTTGACCATAGGAGATGGAGGGAAACCCAACCTAATGTATAAGTAAAGAAATTTGTTTTTACGGAGAAGATATAAATATGTAGAGATCGTAAATGTTTGTAGATTGGTGAGAGTATGTGTAGTGTAAAACATTCATATTGAAATAAATAGTACAAATTATATATTAAAGATAGTTTTATTTGTTATAATTTTTATTTGTTTTCATGTAATTATATATAAATTTTAATATTTTATATTCTATATTATTTAGTTAGTTGTAGTTTTTTAGTTTCAATTAGTTGAATAATTGCAAGATTTGTCAATTAAGATGATATTTGTAAAGTGGTTTTTTAGGTTGGTTTATTATTTACTTTTTTTTAAATAATATAATATATTTTTTACTTGCTTTTTGTAATTGATTTCAAAAGTAATTAGACCCCTACCATGGTCATAATCAATTGATTTTCTCTTTTTGTCATTTAATTTGTCATTCCCTACCCTTGCTTGGTCATGAGGACTTCAATGAGTCAAGTGTTCCAAGCAATTTCAAATTTAAGTAGTAATTTGAGATCAAATTTCATATTCAAGTTCTAACCATACAAATTTCAATTACACATTGAGATTTCTTAATTATTTTAATAATTTAGTTGTTAAATTATATTAGTAGTTAAGATCTAAATTAATTAATTCAATGTAAGATTAGTTGTATTAGTAGTAGTTTTACATTTATTCTTTTCTTGAATTCAAGGAAAAGAAATTATGATTGCACACATAATATACAACTTGTCAAAACTTCAACCTAAACTATCCATCAAAATATAAATAATGCTAAATATTATAACGTGTTAAAATAACATTCTCTTGATGTTTTAAAAAAAAAAAAATCTCTTATAATAACAATAATCATGCATGGTATTTCTTATTAAATCAAGAACTTGCAATCTCTATAACCTATTAAAACTTGTTAAAAACATTTCTAATCAAAACAACAAACTCACAACATTTCTCACCATTTTTGTCAAATTTGTTAAAAAAAAATCTATCATTCTAAACAATTTGTTTTCTTGCCAAGCAATATTTCTAGTCAATTATAGAGTTTCATTGACTATTTCCTCATGGCTTTCTCTCTCCTAATCCCAAAAAGTTGTGTCTTTTTCTATCATACAAATGGAGTTTTTGTGAATCACACATTCTCATTAATAAATCAACAACCACTTATACATTTCAATTTTCATTTAATAAAGCCTATAAATATTTTTTCACAGCTTATATTTTTGAAGTGTGTGTAAATTATAATAGTTCTTTGTATTGTAAAATCTATGCTTTAATTCTAATTCCCAAATGCTTGGAAACAAGTATAAAGAGTCATAAATAGCAAAGTTTTGTATGTACTTCAAAATAAATAAAAAATCCAAGCAACTCAACTAAGAAGTACTAAATTTATTCTATGAATATTATCTTGGAAGTGATCTTTGATTTATAGGTAAAGTTAAATGATTTTAAAATAGTCTATTAAGATCAAGATGTGTTGAATGTAAGAACCTAATATTCAAAAGTGGTGAGGTCTAAATTGTGACACAAACAAATTTGATGAAAACAATACTTCATACTCTTAAATTAACTCGAAAGATTGATTATTTTTACACTTAAAATATCTTCAATTACAATAAGCTACACAAAGATTTAAATATTTAACCCTAGTTAAAATAAATTTATTAAAAAAATCCAAAAAATAAGGGTCTACAAATTGTTATTGTTTAAATCAATAAAATCTTGCTATAGAGCGTTAATTTCAAGTTTTGTTATTTAATGGAACAAGGAAAAAAGTTTTTTTAGAAAATCAAACCATTCTTTACTATTATATTTTTGCATATAAGTATTGCAAAAGGTCAGGTGGTATGAGCAATCGGATAATTGGTTGGAGAACCAGGTGAGACCTACAAGGCAGAGTTTGTTATGAAGAGTGGTTGGAGCATATTAGCACAACCAACAAATCGGCAGGTGCCAAAATTGGATCAGGCACACCATTTGCGACTCATCCGTAATAAAGGGCATTGGTATTATCTACCATTTTTCTTAGGTGTTGTTTACTAATTGGACTATTTCAATCCACATAGATCATGGTAAAACTTTTATGATCAAATATTATGATAACCCCTACCTTTTGAGGACAGTTGTTTGAAGTCACCATCATTATTTAAAACTGCCCTTTTATGTCAAGGATGGTTGTACTCTAATAATCTAGTTTTATTTTAATCTATTTAATTTTTAATTAAAGAATAATGACAATGACAAATTTTGATGTATTTTTTAAAATGTAAATTATTTTTTATAGCATAATTTGATTATATAGTTATAATGGTAAAATTTATGCACTTGTACTAATTCTTAATTAATTTTGTGTTTATTTTGAGAGAACGTTTTAATATAATTGCATACTAATGTGAAGCATTTTATATTAAGTTTGGTTTTTTCTTTGATCTTTGTCCACCTTAATTTTCTCCTTATACACATTCTTATATTCTCTCTTTGTATATGTTTTATCCATATTTTTTCTTACATATTCCTATCATTTATTGGCCCAAATTTCTATACTCATTCTTGATCTCAAAATTCTACACCTATTGGCATAGTCATTTATTTGATGGGCAAGAGTGGTTCTACATGGTTCATAACAAATCCAAATTTAAAATTTAAAATTTAAAATTTATCCATTCCTACCTTTTTCAACTAGCTATTGGGAGCTAACACCAATTTACCATATCTTGGTATTTAAATGCATATATTTAAACATTAAATATACATCCTAGGATCATTATTTGAACATTTGAATCTCGAGAGTGTACATAGAGCATTCATCATAGGAACACTTCAATTGGAGCATTAAAAATAATCTATATGCATCAAAATTCACATACTAGGGCATTTGCATACTATGTTGTTTGCACATGTTTGTATCTTTAAATGCTACCAATCTTTAACAACCAACAAGGAGCAAAGATCGAATTGAATTGGAAAGAAAAGTTGTGCACTACATTGGACTAGAACCACACATCAAGTATTAGATTTGTGTTGCACGGGACTAAGCCAACACTATGGATTCAAATTGGATACAATTACAATCTTATGTAGAATCCAAGATGAAAGCATATTTATTGTAGACATCTGAAATTGATACAACATCATTAAATAGCTAATCATCTGATAATTTTATTTACAATTGATTGAATCAATTCCTATTTATTTCATTAGTTATCCAAATTGTGTGTTGACACTCTTCATTGTTGATAACTGATTTAAGAAATTCAATGTAAATTGTGTCAATTTTTTGCAAATTCCTAAGGTTTTGTGCATACCCTAAAAGGCTTTACTCACTCAGACTAATACACCAAACCCCTAGTGTATAGTCTACACTTTATTTATAATATATTGATGACTTCCCCAACCCATTGCATGCTTTTAAGTTATGTTTTTATGTCTTTTGCATCATTTATCAATTAAGCCCCTTCATTTTACTAACAAGATGAGTCATTTAACCACTCCTTAAAAAATCAATTAATTTTGCTTTCGATACACTTATGTGGTGGTCCCCACCATTGTTTGCTTGGCATCCATGTGGATGTAGTATATTTTAGTGCATCTATCTCTTTTTAGTGCATCTTCAAAATTTGTGAGACCTTTAAAGTAACACTCATGTGTTATATTGTCGTGTGGATTCTATTATTCCACCTCTGACCTAGTCTCCAAGCTTTTGGATCCCATCTATTGGTGACATGCGGCAATTTCTTATTACAATGCATGATTTCTTCATACCACAAGTTTATTTTCAAATTTTAGACTAAATATGTGATCATGCGCTTGGTTGCCATGTGTCACCTGTTGCAAGTATGAATGTGTTTGGTGGTGTTGTCATTAATGATTGTCATTGATGTCAACACAGTTCAGAGTGTTTGTAGGTAGTACATGTATAGTTGAGATACTGTAGAAGTCTTGATAACTGATTTAAGAAATTCAATGTAAATTGTGTCAATTTTTTTGCAAATTCCTAAGGTTTTGTGCATACCCTAAAAGGCTTTACTCACTCAGAATAATACACCAAACCCCTAGTGTATAGTCTACACTTTATTTATAATATATTGATGACTTCCCCAACCCATTGCATGCTTTTAAGTTATGTTTTTATGTCTTTTGCATCATTTATCAATTAAGCCCCTTCATTTTACTAACAAGATGAGTCATTTAACCACTCCTTAAAAAATTAATTAATTTTGCTTTCGATACACTTATGTGGTGGTCCCCACCATTGTTTTCTTGGCATCCATGTGGATGTAGTATATTTTAGTGCATTTATCTCTTTTTAGTGCATCTTCAAAATTTGTGAGACCTTTAAAGTAACACTCATGTGTTATATTGTCGTGTGGATTCTATTATTCCACCTCTGACCTAGTCTCCAAGCTTTTGGATCCCATCTATTGGTGACATGTGGCAATTTCTTATTACAATGCATGATTTCTTCATACCACAAGTTTATTTTCAAAGTTTAGTCTAAATATGTGATCACGTGCTTGGTTGCCATGTGTCACCTGTTGCAAGTATGAATGTGTTTGGTGGTGTTGTCATTACTGATTGTCATTGATGTCAACACAGTTCAAAGTGTTTGTAGGTAGTACATGTATAGTTGAGATACTGTAGAAGTCTTGAGAGTATATGGAGCTATATTTATGGTGTTACAGATGTGTTGATGTCAAGTGCTTTTGAGAAAATTAATAAATAATGAAAACAGAATTTGTGTGTGTGTTTTGAGTGTGCTTCGGTAATGTGCTTTGCATTTATTCTATATTGATCATATTCTTGTGCAAATTTGTACTCTTTTTTATGGGCTTCAATGGATAATACATCCTAATTTTTAGCTTCTAGTTTGATGGAGAGTGAAAGATGTGTGAACCGGTGTGTGAACCAGTTTGGCAGAACTGTTTGTCTATGGACTAGGAGAGATGTCTTTCCTCCCCAGTCTTTTGTTGGTTTGTCTCAGATGTTGCGGATCTAGAATAAGGTTAATATTGATGTTCTTTATGTTATGGAAAACGTGCTTGTGGTTTGGTTCTTCGGAAGGCTTGTTCCAGAGCTACTTTATGTGTCTACACGGTCTAGTTGGATTGTTGGAAAGAGTTCAGTGTATGGAAGTTGTTGTAGTTGCTGCAGATGTATCTGATGGTTTCTAAGAGGTGTGTCAGTGTCTGGTGAAGCGTGTTGTGTGATCCACATGTCATCATCTTGATGTGGATGTGTGTACTTCAAATTTCATTGGTTTTTTCGTTAGGTTTGGATGACCTGGTGTTTACATGTTACATGGAGAATAAACATCTATTAAGGAAGCATGTGATTGATCCAAGATGTTGTTTGGGTCCTAATTAAGTTTGTGTTTGGTCCACTCTCATTCCTATACACTATGGGAATGTTGAGTCTCCGACCTAATTTGAATTTGTAAAATAAAGGATGTGTAGTCGACCTTGGAGAAAGTTTTCAAGATCGAAGATGGTATAAATGCAAGTCAAGATGTTGCGAATTGGATGCATGTTGTGAAGTGTGTGAAAAGAAGAGTGTGTGAAATTGAATCAAGGAAATAATACTTTGATGTGTTAGATTCTTGAAAGCAGTGAGTTGATGGTGTCTGCAATCCTTTGATCAAGTTGTGAATGTGTGGAACCTGTTGTGGTAGATTTTCTATTGTCTTTCTTTGTTTGTAGGCAGTGAGCCTCCTTCTAGAAAATGAGTCCTATCTATAGGTAGTGAGCCTTTGTATCTGGACAATGAGTCATTTATGGGCAGTGAGCCCTCTGGAAGTGAACCTTTGTATCTGGTATTACATTACTATTATATTGTTCAAGTTAATCCTCACCGTGATTTTCCCTCATTAGGTTTTCCATGTAAATCTAGTGTCTCTGGTATTTGAATTTTGTTATCTACATTTCATGTTTATACTTAATAACAAATTAAAGTTAAATTGGAATTCATTAAGGTCAAAAGTAAAGGTAATTTGGTACAACTGATTCACCCCCCCTCTCAATTGTCTTGTGCATTTCAACATCACCCTCAAGGAGACATGGTTGAATGCGGATTCTTCTTTATCAAATCTCATGTTGAATGTGGCGGGCCCATTCCTTAATGACTAAAAGGTTCATACCAATGACCACTTGTTAGGTTTCATCTTCTAATTACAGTTTGTTAGTTCTTTGGAGTGCAGGCTCCAAAAGAAAAACTTCTTCAAAGATGCTCTAATGTGCTATGTTGCCACCTACCAACCATGATGACTAAGGCTTCCAACATGTCCACTAACTCAAACAAAATCTATAGGGCCCACCTCTAGCTCAAGGCCACTTATCTAGATTTTTTAATCTTATTGGAGTGTGTTATTTCTTCATAGTGGTACTTTGTTCAATTGTCTTCAAAGATTCGTGTGCTCATGTGTGAACTTCCCCATTAGAATCTTTCAAAAATATATTAACACCCAATGTTTAAACTCTTGGAAATGACTAGAAAAGGGTTCAAAATTCATGCAAATTGCATTGGTCTGCATAAATGATAAATCTGATTTTAGATACATTTCTAATCTTTAGATCTATCTTCAATACTATCTTAAGTGCTTCTAGATCAAAAAATTTCCTCTCATGCTCCTTTTTGCAATTACAACCCCTTTTTTTTGTTGAAGAGTCATCCATGGCCACATTCTATAGTGAATTTCATGGGGTGTTCCTTGTCTTTCTCAAATTCATCAATGTTGAGACTTTCCAAGTATCAAGAATATTCTATGTATGCCTTCAAATTGGATTAAGCTAGACGAATGTCTATTCTATATTTTTTGTACAACCAACTAGGGTTTCTAGGGTTTTAGTGTATGTATCAATAAAAGGTAGATTTTTGTTCATTTGTAGGGGCTCTTCTCTTGATTTCTAAAACAAGGAATTTATATTTTTACACTCGTATAATTATAAATTATCCTAATGCCTTTGTATCAATAATAAATTGTTATATTTCACCTCTTCTCTCTTACAAGTTGTGCAATGTTAATTTTCTTTATGTATGTGTTTTGTGTAATACAAATTTATAGAGCTAATTATGGATATATTTTCCCTCTTAACACTCAAATAAATTGTAACATGTATGCATAACTTTAGGGAATGAAATTATAGAGAACTGTGTGGATGCTTTGGTAATTTCCTATTTATGCCTTGTGCATCCCTAAGGCAAGGAGAAATACTCTAATTTTGGTGCATCACCTCTTGAAATTTCTACAATTTTCTCTTCTCTTTTCCTTAGCGAGTTGTTACATTAGATTTATCTTTATGATTATCTAGTACTAGGTTTGACTAGTACTTTGCATCTAGATTAGTTAGGGAAACAACCCTTTATCTAGAGTCTGGCTTCATTCAACAAGGTCCCACACCCTAAAGGCATTTTCACGTTTTACTTAGTAGTTGGATTCAAAATCTAGCTAAGGATGCAATTCAGATTGGCAACAGTTTTTGGAATGCCCAATGGGACCATGATGAGCTTTATTTCATCTTGTTGAGATTTTGGTGTAATTTTAATAGTTGTAGTTATTGAATATATATTCCAACACCTGGTGTCTTTGCATTTTTCAAGTGACCCCATTATCTTGGCTCCAGATGGTTCTAATCCCTCATGCTAAGAATCCAAACCATAGCTTCATCAAGAGTTAATTTTTAGTTTGTTGAATTATTATATTAGATTCTTCCCTTTATTTCTAAAATAAGGACTTTGTATTTTTACACTCTTATAACTATAAATTGGCCTAGAGTCTTTGTATCAATAATGAATTTCTATGTCTTTCCTCTTCTCTCTCTCTTATATTTTGTGTAATGTTAATTACCTTTACGTTTGAGTGAGTTTTATTAGTTTCTATGCATGTGTATTGTATTGTAAAACAAATTTACAGAGCTAATTTTTTATTTATTTTCCCTCTTAGCACCTTGATAAATTGTAACCTGCATGCATGTACCTCCAGGGAATGATATTATAAAGAATTGTGTGGATTCTTTGGTGATTTCATACTAATTCCTTATGCATCCCTATGGTAGGAAGAAACACTCTAATCTTGGTGCATCACCTCTTTACATTTTTACAATTTTATCTTCCCTTTTCCTTGGCAAGTTATATTAGGTTTAGATTTAGGATAATCTAGTATTAGGTTGAACCAATACTTTGCATCTAATATGAGGAAAGGAACCAACACTTTATCTAGATACTTTTCTTCATTTAAGAAGGTCCCACACCTTGAATCCATTCTCATGTTTCATTGTGCAGCTAGATTTGGAATCTGGCTAAGGGTGTATTTCAAATTGACAACACATCCCATTATTAATTAAATAAATTTAATAATTTAATTAATAAAATCAATACTCGTCAATATTCACCCAAACCTTTTCTTAAAATTAATTATTAATCACTCTTCTTCTATATTCCAATGTCTTAGATAAATAAATCCATTTTTTTATTTATTTGTCCCTCATCTTCATCCCAAAAATTCAATAATATACTCTATTTATTTAATTCTCCATTTTATCCATTTCATTAAGTTGACTAAAATCAATTATCCCACTAATCACCTATTTTCACCTTCCTAAGTCATCATCAATTGTTTCAAACCTTGCATATCCTCCCAAATTTACTTGGGTAGGGATGTTTATAGATGAAGCATGGCCCTTTATCTATGAGGCATGGGTGTTGGTACACATCACATGGGTCAAAAAAAAATGCATTCCCACAAGGTACCCTTTTCAATTCTATCCATCCACTCCTCCTAAGGGTATCCTCAACCATTGATCTCCCTTGAATCTTGGAACACTCCATGTACACCTATGACATGGAGGTACTTATCATCTCATCATTGTCTTGAGCCTCTCAATCAATGCGAGTCCTTGATCCTTCAAATCGATTGTATCCATCTAATCCCTCATCCAAAAATATATAAATTAGCCTCAAAACAATCCATAATCATACATAGGAGCCTCTCACAATGTTGTGCTACTAGTAGGGGCACTCACATTTCATCATCAATTATCTTGGAGCACAACCACCATGTTTTGGTGCAACAAAGGATGGTATTGGTGAGAATATTGTGTATCTTCATTAATTTTTTAATCAATCTTTATGCTTAGTCGAAGTGTTACATATAGGTGTAAACAAATAGGATGACCTAGCTTAACTTATATATATGTAGTTTTGCATCTAATTATGCACGTATTTGGAATGCTCAATGGGAACCTTGTACCATTTTCTAATCATTTCCTCATGTTTGTATTTTTTTCCACTTACATGTTCCAACTCAACATATTTAGACTTTATTTCAATTTTTCTACTCATATAGGGGGACTCTTCATAGATTAGTGCATGCACAATATGTTTAGTCATATATATGATGGATTAGTACATCTACTTTAGACTTGGCAACCTGATGGTTCCACACAATGAGTCGTCATTTTGACCATCCAATTAGGGTTTTTAGGATTCTAGTCTCATGCTCTTTTAGGGGAATATAAACTTAACTCTCTTTTGTGGCACTCTAACCTTGACTTTTATAGGTTTTCATCAAGTTTTCTATCATTGATCACATAATGGGGATTCTCCAACTTGTTTGGTATTATCTATGATGGAATGATGCATTTGTAAACAAGATCCCTAACATCATTTTCATCACATTTAAAAAAATTTAATCTATTATTTTTGAAGAATATTGATTATTTAAGTTGTCATAATTTCCATCCAATCATTCATCCCACTTTTTTTTATAGATTTGACTCTCTTTTTATAGAATTCTGACAAAATCTCTAACTTTAACACATATCAACACATCTGCAACATAAATCAATGTTTATGCTCCTTTTTAGTGCGTGTGTTTTGGTAATAGAATTTAATCATAATTTTGGGATTTTATCTTTCCTAACCCTCTACACTAATTATTTTTTGTTGTGCCTTGTTATCTAATATCATCTTGTGTAAGATTTTTAATATCTAGGATATAATCTTTAAACTCCTAACACCTTTTTATAGCAATTTCTTGTTAAAGGACACATCTTTTTATCACTATCTAGGTACACTTTATTTATTAAGGGGGGGTCCATTTATATGTCATGTTTTTGATCCATAATTAAGAATATTCTCTCTTCACACCTTTGGGTGATCTTGAGGATCAAAAGCTTGAGTTGGTCTCTTTTCTTTTATCATTTTTATCTCAAGGACTCTAACTATATATTCTCTCCCCTTGCACTTAATGTAATCTTGGGTGAAAAAATACAATTAGATAATCCTTTGTAGGGGTCCCACCTAAGGATTTGATCATCTTAAGGGATAACCTCAACTTTAGCATTTGGGAAAATATATAAAGAGTGGAGGGTTAATTGAAAGATATACCTTTTAGAAGTGCAAATTTTCCATTCTAGGATAATTCCCCAAGAAATTTATACCTTGGATAAGTGAAGGAGAAAAGTGGGCCACCCTCTCCTCCTTATTTTTTTCATATTTCTCTTTCATCTTCATAAAATTAGGCCTCACATACCCTTGTGGTATACGAAAGATGCCCCTAGAAACCTTCTTCATCCCAATCTAAGACCTATTGGCCATCTTTTATTGTTATGCATCACTAAGTAGTTATACCCAAGAATATATTGATATTATACTCATAAGAAGTGATGGTAGTAGGTCATTAGCAAGAATTTGCAACCCTCCAATGTGATAGGTTTTTGGTGAGGCTTTTGTCCCTAAAGCTTGACTCCTTAACAATGGCAAAGGCTACCCACTCCTCAAAGGTGATATATCTATGAGCCTACAAGGATTTATATGCCCACTTTAATAAAGCATTCAGGTTTCTACCATGATTGAAGTGTATTCATTTTCAAGACCCATGCAACCACTTTAATGCAAAATCCTAAAAATTCAGTCATTTGTAAACCTTTAAATTTTGGTTGAAACTAACTATTTTAAAGTGTTGAAATGTTGCCAAAGGTCAAGCATCCAATCCAATAAAATCCACCAAATCCTCATCATACACATCATTCCTTCAATATTTCTTACAATATTAAAATATGCATCCAATCAATTGATTAATCTTAAGGTTTGTGTCTAATCCTCAAGATAATCCACTAGATCCAACACCTTAGTCATCCAAGATAAATCATCAAACCCAATCAAAGGTACTTGACCCCATCCATATAATCATCTCTCCTACACATATTAATCATCTCCTTTATCATATCATAATCCTAATCAATCTAATCATCAATCTTTTAAGGACCCTAAATTCACCAAAATCTAATATCACTTTAATCACATCCCAACTATCACCTAAATGCCACTCATCCATATAATCTCTTTTATCCAATCATCTGTCTCAAAATTAAAAAAATGACACCTATCATTTATCAAGACTTCAATTAAATTCTATTATCAAATAAATGCTTACTTTAGAACCTATCATATCTCAAGTGGGTAATCAAAATATTCTTACCTAGAAACTTATCACATATTAAGTATAGAAATCAAATCAAATTGAAATCATCATCTAAGGTCTTGATTCTTGATCTATTTCTGTTGAAGACAAGGAAAATTAAATGAGGAAAACACACAAAATACAAATCATACAAATAAAATATTTTACCTTACTCCACCTTGCTCCTTGAATTGAGCTAAAGTAAAGTGCACCCTCCTCCATTTGATTTTCTCTCAAATTCAGATTTGAATAAATTATATATTTGTATGTGTATTGTTAAAGCATCAAATAAATATAATCTTGTTGTGATGATAAATTTGGATGGAAAATTAATAACATAAGTTTGTAGCAAGTGGATTGGTTGAAGAATGAAGAGAAAGGCTTCAATTTATAGATTTTTGATGGCTGAAATGGAGGATTGAGATGCATTATGAGATGGGGAATTGAGATTGAATGAGAAGGTGGAGGCTCAATAAAATGAAATCCAGCGTAGGGAAGAGGGTTAGGTGTTCTCACGTGTGAGCACACATTTGGAAGCAAGTAAATTTGACAAGTGGAGAAGAGGTGGAAAGTGTAAGAGGGGATAAATCAAGGAGTGTGACATATGGGAGAAAGAGGAAATTTTAAGGTGGATACACATGTGGGAGAATCTCACACATGTGTCAAAGACCAATGAAAGAGTTGTTCAAAATATTAGATGGAGGTGATGATGACCCATGCATTCTCACACATGCGTGAGAATTGAAGAGGGCTAGGTACAATTTTAATTTGATGGTATGTTTGGGGATTTGGTTTAGTTTAAAATTGAGAAAAATATTAATAACGATTAGTGAGGGATTAAATAATTAATCGATTTTAGAAGAATTAATGAGTGGGGGTTGTAGTTGATTTAATTAAATTGATCGACCCTTAAAACAAATGGGAAACATAATAAATTAAATATAATTTAATTAGTGATGAGGATGGATAATAAGTAATTAAATAGTACATTATTTAATTATTTATAAAAATTATAAGGTGGTGAATTACAATAAATAATTATTTAAATATTTATTTAATTAACTATGTAGTGGGAAGTCAATTTCAAGGTGTCTATGCTTTTCCCCTCTTTGATACAACATCATGACCAATAGAAGTGGTTTCATGTCAAAGAAAAATAAATTTATGCCCTTGTTTGCTAGAAGAAAGGAGGATGAATGATGCCCCCTCAAGAGGTCGCCTTGAAAGAAGGCATCCAATTTTATTGAAAATAATAAATGGAGGTTGGAAAGGTATAAAGGATGATAAATAAGGATTATTCGAAGAAAATGGAGGAAAAGGGATGAAAACAAAGAAATGGGAGAAGAAATGAGGGAATCCCTAAAAGATTTAGGGGCTAGGCCTTTGAATGGGGCTTGTGGGGCCTAAAATAGGCTTGGGGGCATATAGATTCATTTGCATCTTATCCCTTTACATATTAGAGCCTTTTGTGCATTAGAGGTTAGACACTATGGTTAACATTCCACTCCTCACACACCATGTAGAGTGAATCCAACAATACTAATGAGAAAAGGACAAAGGAGCATTAATATACATTATAAAATGGGTCTCTAGGGGTCATTTAGGGCATATTAAATGCTAGGGAAAGGGGAGGAAAATGCAAGCACTAATCCATGGATTAGCGCTGTGCCATAAGATTAGTGCTTTCACTTGTCAATTTAGCACAATCATGAATAAATTAGAACTTGTTTTCATTGTAAGTTTATAATTGAGCATAAATGTGTTTGAAATTTTCCCCAAAGCTACACAATTACCAAATAAACATGCTAGTAAAGTTTTGGTCCAAGACCATGTCTAGATTTTAATATATTAACATTTTTATTTTTTTAAGTTTTAATTTAAAAAATAATGAATTGGACCCACCCATGGTTTTAATTGGTTAAGCAAGTTAAATATTGATAGAGAACTTCATGAGATTTCTAATGGTTCAAACAAATCAACAACCAACCTCCCAGACCAAAATTTATGGCCTTTGAAAGTTGGGTCTTCTAAATTAGAAAATATGAAAAGTGTTCGACATAGAAAATAGTTGTAAGGGGGAGTTACACATGTTGGTGTGATTTTTTACACATAATAGAAAATATTTTATTAGAGATAATTTGAGCAACACTTATTGGGTGGGTTTAGCTCATGATTTAGTAAATATCAATTGATGGGTTCATGTATCATTTATCCTATATATTAGGTGCTTGAGATGAAGGTTGAGTGAGAGTCTTATAGATGTTGAGTTGCCTCTAGATCTTTGGCTGGTGATACCCCTATGAAATCTTTATTTGCAAGTATATTGTAATCCCATTATTTTTTGAATAATATATTGGACAAATTTTGGAGTGTGGGATTTTTCTCCTTAAAGGGTTTTCCCCATGTAAATCACTATGTTGTGAAATGAATGGTATTTATGCTTATTTCTATTTAGATCTTATAATTGTTGTAAATATTTTTAAAAATTTTAATAACCCTCCTCTCAATCTATTAATGTAGGAATTTGTTGTGCTAACTTAGCTTCCTTACACTTTTGTGGTAACCCTCGAAAAGGATCATTATGAGTATTGGTGAAATGGCATATTGGTGTACATCTAAGGTAGCTTAATCTTTTACCTTATACTTATGGGCACATATCTAAACCAAACACACCAAGGAGTAGATTGACTTGGGGTAACATTATTGATCATTTCATAAGAGTGGTGTGTTTAACTGTTGATTATGACACTATTTTTTATATTGGACATTGATTGTCCCCACATGCTTTAGACTAGACTTTGGGAGATCTACAAAGACCCTTATATCTCTCCATTCCTAGAATACTTTACTATAGATTATCTCCTTCCCCTTGATGATATAGATTCCATACCCTTTGGTGATGATACTTTAGAAAATATTGACATACTTTAATGATTAAGATCATTGTCTCCTTGCTCCCACTCTTCATATTGAAACCCAATCTCCATTTATTTCTCCTTATTAGATTATTGTTGTCACATCCACAACCCCTATTGATTTAGTTTAGCAAGACATTGATCCTCTTCCAAACATAGCTACTTGAGATTCATATCTATCAAACATATTTTCTTTATTGGTGCAGGGGTGCCAAGTCCATTTTTGTGAATAAGGTCATGTAATAGGTTCTAGGGTGATTTGAGTCTTTTGTTATGCAAATAAGGTCATAATAGACCATTGGTGATGTAACTTGAATCTAGTAGGGTCCCTCTTGAAAAAATTATCAATATGTTCAAATGTTGTCAAAATGCAATATTGTAAAAATGCAAAAAAAGAAGACCAACAATCAAGGAAGTTTAAATGATCGTTTCAGTTGGTTGTTTTCTCTGCAATTTTTTTGAAAATTTGTTGTTCCAGACCCCTGTACGGGTTTGTACTGAAGGAAATTGATTAGAAGTGCCTTGGATTGGATAAAGACATGTATTAAGAACAATTTGGATTTTGTGTGATTTGATTCCTTAAAGAAACAAAAATTTTATTGCCATTTTATTATAGGCAACCTATAAACTCGAAATTTAAGGATTTTGAGAGTGAAAAATAGAAAATTGAGCCATTCCACCCAGTGAAGCATGTGATTACCTAGTGGAATGACATGAATAGGTGTAGATTGTTGTGTCTATGTGTTTTTTAAGGGCAGGGAAGGTGGATGGATGATTTTTGAATGATGCCCTAGTTAATTTTATGCATGTTCTAAGTAAAAAATGGAGGGTAAGTGTTGGAGTTTGATGAAACAGTGTTGATAAAGGATGGTGAATAGTTTGTGAAGCATGTGCAGACTTAGGATGATGTGTTTCAAGTGTTGGCAAGGTGAAACAGGCCTTGGAATATTGATTTTCTATAAAGCCTCCTATGGCAAGCCTAAATAGGCCTAGATAAGGGTTTGGTGATTAGGTGACTTGGTGGGCATTCCCCTTGATAAAGATTGTTGTTTTTGGCTATTTGTAGCCTAGTAAAGGTCCTGCAATAGAGATTTGGGATTATGGAAGTGTTTATAGGATAGATGCTTTGGAAAATAGGGCTAATTATAGCCTTTTCCAGTGCAACGATCCTTTTTAGGGGTTGATGTCCCAAAACAAGTGGCAACACAAATTTGATATATGAAAGTAGAGGACAATGGGTATCTAGAATGCTATGTGAGAAGTGGGTTTGAGGCCTTCACATGGAGATATGTTCAAGAAACTTGGTTTGCAGACCTACAAGGGAAATTGAGAGATTGTGTGAGAAATCACCCTAGATAGGATTTTATGGATTGAAGAGTTGTTTGAGACAACTTAAATTGTGATTGTGTGTGGTTTTCCTCCCTTCTCTGTATCAATTAGTATCAGAGCATAGGTGTTAGATCTTTTGAAGGAGAAAGATTCAAGTTTGAAGAAGAGAAATGTTGGAAGTTGAAAGGACGAGATGCCTCCTAAAGGTAGTGTAGTACTTGCAAGAGAGATTAAGTTGTTAAAGGAGTCCCAAGAAGAAATATTAGCCAGATTTGCAGCATTAGAGACAAAACAAAGAAGAGGAAAGGCCACTGAAGAGGAAAGTGACCGGGAGGAAGAGGGTGAGGGTGAGGATGAAAACCCTCCAGGTAGAGTCCAAGATGATGAGTTGGACCCTAAAGAAAGAAGGATGGTGAAGATGTTGAAAGTTGTTAGATGAGATGCTTCTAGTGAGAAAATAGATGTGCCAATGTATAATGGCAAGTTGGATGTTGAAGAGGTATTGGATTGGGTAGATGCACTGGATAACTAATTTGAGTACATGGAGGTTGTTGAAGATTAGAAGGTAAATTTTGCTAAGACTAAGTTGAAAGGTCCTGCTCTTACATGGTGGAATTATGTTCAAGAGGAAAGAGTGAAAAATGGGAAAACAAAAATCAGTTCATGGGATAGGATGGTGTCAAAGATCAAGAGCCAATTTTTTCCAAGTGATCATGCAATTTAGACATTTAAGAAGTTACAAAGTTTAAGGTAGAAGGATAAGGATTCCATAGCCTACATTGAATAATTTCACAAGATAAGCATTAGATCTGATCGTGTTGAAGATTAAAATGAGAAGATAGCAAGGTATATGAGTGGATTGAGATTTCAACTTCAAGATGAATTGAGTTTAGCCACGCCTAGGAAAGTTGAAGAATGTTTTCAGTTGGTTGCTAAGGTAGAAGAGAAACTAAAAAGAAGGAAAGAAAGAAAGGAAGAGGCAAAGGAAACACCAGTAGAGGAAGAGGTACAAGGCAGACCTATGAAGACCAAGAAGATGCAAGTAAACACAAAGACCAAGTGGATGATCAAAGAGGTGGTTTTAGAGGTTTTAGAGGAAGATTTGGTGGAGGTAGAGGTTCAAGTTCATTTTTAGGAAGATGTTACCATTGTAATTAGTCTTGTCATCCAACATGGAAGTGTTCAGAGAAACAAGGTTCTACTTCAAGTGGTGGTGGTAAAAGAGTTCAATTGGTGCAAGAGGAAGACTGTGAGAGTGTTCATTCTCCTAATCATCTTGCTACTCCAAAAGTTGGAGAATCTTTGATGGTGAGAAGAACACTACTTAAAGAATCCAAGGAGAAAGAATCAACACGAAGGAGAAAACTATTCAAGACCACTTGCAAATGTAATGGAAAGGTATGCAAAGTAGTAATAGACTCTAGAAGAACTGATAATGTGGTATCAATTGAAATGGTTGATAAACTGAAATTGGAAAAGATTCCTCATGAAACACCTTATAAAGTGTCTTGGTTGAATGATGATCAATCTATTTTGGTGAATGAACAAGGTTTGGTTGAGTTTAACATTAGTGGATATAAGGATAAAATTCTTTGTGATGTGTTGCCTATGAATTGTTGTCATTTTTTGCTTGGAAGACCATGACAGTTTGATAGACATGCCATATACGATGGAAGAGATAATACTTATCTGATTGAGAAAGATGGAAGCACTTTTATATCAACTCCATTGGTGCAAGATGTGAAGGAACACACCAATTCAACTAAGGTGATCATGTTGGGAAAGAAGGAGTATATAAAGATAGAGGAAGACAAACATGAGGAGATTGCACCAACTTCAAGGCTTGAAGATGCTAGGACAGTAGATTTGGAGATTGATTCAATGGTTGGAAAAGAAGATGATTTGGTGTCAAAAACAGGTCAAAAGAAGGTCAAGGATGAATTGGTTGAGGAAGTGCAAGATTGGCATGACAAGGTCATGATAGGACCAATGCTTTCTTCTGTGGCTTCAAAAGAGGCTAGTGGACAATTAAATACTGCCAATACAATGGTGTGTAAGTCCGATAATGCAGAGGTTCTTGGGGCGGGAAATTTGAGAAAAGAAATGAAGGAAAAAGGTGAAGTGAGTAAGGATGTTTGGCAAGAACAAAAGGGTGAATTCAAATATGCTTCAAGAGTAAAAAAAAGAACACTTCAAGACAAGGTTGATAAAAATGTGTTTGCAGGTATGAAGACAAGTTCAACATCAATTTTCGATGAGGGAAAAGGTAAGATAACATTCATCAAGTCAATTTGTGAAAATGGAGCAAATTCTAAGTGGCAAGGAGACTATAAATGCAAAGAATAATGCAACTCTACAATACCTAGTTCAATGGAAAGGCGTACCTGATGAAGAAGCATTTGAAGATAAAGGAGATGAAGTTATCAAGTGTGGAAAGCCTGCATTTCAATTCTAGCCGGGTGTATGGTGTAGGGGCACCAAGTCCATTTTTTGTGAATAAGGTCATGTAATAGGTTCTAGGGTGATTTGAGTCTTTTTTTATGCAAATAAGGTCATAATGGACCATTGGTGATGTAACTTGATGTCCCTCTTGAAAAAATTGTCAATATGTTCAAATGTTTTCAAAATGCAATATTGTAAAAATGTAGAAAAGTGCAAAAAAAGAAGACCAACGGTCAAGGAAGTTTAAATGGTCATTTGAGTTGGTTGTTTTCTCTATAATTTTTTTGAAAATTTGTTGTTCCAAACCCTTGTACGGGTTTGTATTGAAGGAAATTGATTAGAAGTGCCTTGGATTGGATGGAGACATGTATTAAGAGCAATTTGGCTTTTGTGTGATTTGATTCCATAAAGAAACAAAGTTTTTATTGCCGTTTTATTGTAGGCAACCTGTAAACTCAGAATTTAAGGGTTTTGAGAGTGAAAAATGGAAAATTGAGCCATTCCACCCGATGAAGCATGTGATTACTTGGTTGAATGGCATGACTAGGTGTAGATTGCTAGGTTTGTGTATTTTGCAGGGGCAAGGAAGGTAGTTGGATGATTTTTTAATGATGCCCTAGTTAATTGTATGCATGTTCTTAGTCGAAAATGGAGGGTAAGTGTTGGAGTTTGATGAAACAATGTTGATAAAGGATGGGGAATAGTTTGTGAAGCATGTGCAAACTTAGGATGATGAGTTGGAAGTGTTGGTAGGGTGAAACAGGCCCTGGAGTATTGAGTTTCTATAAACCCTCTTGTGGCAAGCCTAAATAGGCCTAGATCAAGGTTTGGTGATTAGGTGACTTGGTAGGTGTTCCCCTTGATAAAGATTTTTTTTTTTGGCTATTTGTAGCTTGGTAAAGGTCCTACAATAGATATTTGGGATTGGGAAACTATTTAGAGGATAGATGCTTTGGAAAACAAGGCTAATTGTAGCCTTTTCCAACGTAACAGTCCTTTTAGGGGTTGATGTCCCAAAACAGGTGGTAGCAAAAATTTGATATGTTAAAGTAGAGGCCAATGGGTATTTGAAATTCTATGTGAGAAGTGGGTTTGAGGCCTTCACATGGAGATATATTCAAGAAACTAGGTTTGCAAACCTACAAGGGAAATTGAGAGATTGTGTGAGAAATCACCCTAGATAGGGTTTTGTGGATTGAAGAGTTGTTTGAGATAGCTTGAATTGTGATTGTGTGTGGTTTTCCTCCTTGCTCTGCATCACTTATTTGTGGAGTCTCATACTATAGATTTGAAGGATTATTTTGAGGATATTAATCTCCTCTTTCATGATAGCCACATCATCATTGTTAGCCCATTATTATTATCTTTAGAGTTTGTTCTACATCTATCTCCATAAGATTTTATATTGGCATCATCTCAATTCAACATGCAAACATTTAAGTGATTTTTAAAGATACACATTGTTGAAGTTGCGAAAATCAACTCCATGGCTCCTAAGGATTGTCTGCAATCAAACACCTATCACAGAAAGAGAGAATAACAAAGCTATGGAGGCCAAGAGCTTTTGATCCAAAAAAGCATGAATCATTATGAATGTTCCTCTTCTAATGATTATACAATAGAGAATTCTTATAAAAGGATAATTAACCTAGAAACCCTAGTTGAGGATAAAACAAGATCATGACATGTGTCCTCATCCTCTGACATGAGACATAAAAATAGCATGACCTAAGTAAGCTTAAGTAATTAGAGGAAAAGGAACCTAATAATTTAATAATTAATTAATTAGGAAATACCTTTTACTCTAACACCCCCCCTTAAGTGAAACTTGGGGAGAAGCTCAAACCTCTAAAGATGAATGCATGATAAGTCTTGCCAAACAAGGCCTGGTGAGCTACGCATGTACAAACAAAAGATCTCTCAAAATTGGAGAAAAGGAGAAAAACCCTGTGGGAGAAAACTCTTCTCCAAAAGAGAGAAATACAAGTCAAGGATTGAAGAAGCCTCCAAACAAGAGTGAAGGATGAAGAAGCCTCCAACCAAGACTATCCCAAAATATAGGAACAAGTGATGAACATGAAGAAAACCACTGAAGCATGAAGAAGCTACAAACTCTATCGAAGAATGGCCGCTATAGTGCTAAAAGAAGAACCTTCTTTGAAAAGGATGATGATCATGATCAAGAAGACAAGAATTTGCATGAGTTCCCCTAATGACACTACTTGAATCAGATGAAAAATAAAGGGAAACACTTGGAACTCAAAGATATAGATGGTACAAGTACCAAAATTTTAAAGAACATTGATCAAATGAAAATGGAAGGATGCCTCTAGAAATAAGAATGCAAGAGTGTCCATATGGTAGATGTTCAATCTCACCAAAATGTAGTTGTTGCATCTACCTAGTACATAGGAACAAATATTGTATACGTAGCTCACTCCAACATGAACCCAAGGAAGCATTAGCACCAACAGTAGAAACACCCCCCCCTCCCCCCATAATGCTAACAAGGGAGAGACAAGACAAATCCATTGAAACTGAATGCCAAAATGTAGTGCATGAAGAAGATCCAAGAACATCTGAACGTGTAAACATGAAAGTACCAGCAAATATAAAGGGTGTGCAAACCAAGGCACACACACATGAGGCAAGAATCAATGTGATTTGTTGTTGTCATGGAAGGGACACTCACTTGACAAAGGTGTGATGGAAAACAAAAGGCCTACAATACCCCCATGGAACTTTACATCATAGTGAAAGTACAATAAGGAAAAAGATAATGTGCAAGATCCCCAAAAATTATACACTAAAATGTTGAGGCACTTTATTTCAGTGTGTTTACATAAGAGAAATGAATACAATGGAAGCCCATAATGTCCAAGAAAGGATTACATGTTGAAAATACAATTCTGTAACAAAAAATGAGGAAACTAGTAGCACCATGATGAAGTACATGAAAAAACATGCACTTTCAAAAAAAATGACACCCAAAAAAGAGTTTGGATGCAAAAGATATGGGTCGTCAAAGTCACCAAAATGAGAATTGCACATAAACAACATTGAGAAAACTAATTTCTAGAAAAGACCAGAAGTCCAAACTGGAAACTACTTGCACCACTACAAAGAGTGTGAAATTCTACCCTATTTAAAAAATTACATGAAAACTGATTTATCTTCTTGAGTTTGCTTTGTGTTTATGTATGTTTGTTCACGATGTATTTGCTTTCATATGTGACATGCTTATTTTTAAGTTTTTTAATTTTATTGACATACTTGTTTTGTAGGTTTTGTAAGATTTTAACTTCATTCTCTATCCACGAATTTTGTTCGTAGTTCATTTTATTTTCCAAGTTCTTTGCTTGGGGGCATTTCACCCCACCCATAAAATCTACATCCTCTCCAATATCCTCTTTGATATATATTATTTTTACAATTTTATTGCATTTACTTTAGTGTGCATATTTAATTTAGATCATATGCTCGCTAAAGCGGAGATAAAATGAAACATCAAAAATTGCAAGCATTTGCAATTTTGTGTTGTACTTAACACTATATTTTACACAAAGTGCTATCATATGAGAAAGAGAGCTCCAAATTTTCAACCTAAATTTTTGTTTTGAATTTTCAATTTCAACATTTAATTTACATTTTCTATTTCTCAATTTTCTTTAATTAACAATAGTTCATTTCTTTAAATATTTTAATTCAATTTCATAAACGCGTCTTTTTAAGACAAACATTTAAAATAGTTAATCAGTAAAACAATTTAACAGTAGATTAGAGTTAACGAAAAACCTTGTCTAGTTAACTTGAATGTGGTGATTTACAATCACCCTAAAAAAAAAAAAAAAATTCTTCAACAAAGTGCAATTTCTTGAACGAGAAAGACCTAGAAATTTATGAATTTCTAAAAGTTTGTGTCATCTTAAATCAAACTTGTTAGTGACTTCCACTAACGACTTGTATAGTTGGCATGTATATAGATTGTTTAATGTCCATAAATAATGACATTTCTTGAAATTTAAACCAATATAGAGGAGAGCACTAATCTATCTAAAAGTACCATTCATTAAATTGTAAATGAGCTATAAATTAATGTGAGTATAACTTATTGGCCTGAATTTGGCCTTTAATGATCGTTACTAGATTCTGCAAAGACTAGTTACCTTGTCTACTCCATGTTTCTCCATATAATTATTCCCCCATGCAAATGTATTGAGCAATTTATGCATCCCTGTATTTGAGAAAGGGAGAGCTATCATATGGGGAAATACGAAGCCTCTCACTTTCCAATCCTAGTTCCTCGGTGATAATATTCACCAAAAGGTCACAAAAGTCGCCTAGCATATTTCAAGCCTTAATCGATGGAAAATAGCATCTAGTGCGCCACATCTATCTCATTTTTTTTCCAAGAACCAAGGGAATCAAGATAAATGAGCTAGCAAGGGTAGTCCCAAACAAAGGAGCCAAGCACTTGACTATAATACCACAAAGCCGAGTGCCAACAGGAAAATGATGTTGAGTGTCTTAGAATTAAGACACACTTAAGGTATGGGTCATTCTACCAGTGTGATGTTTGACCTTATCTTTAAGCAAAAATATTATAATAATTAGTTAGTTAACATGTCTTTTTAAAGGTACGACTTTTCCACCATTCATGAAAACTACTATTTTGGTTTTATTTATCATAAAGTTTCTGATCATTTAAACGATAATATTTTATATTTTAGATTCAACATAAAAATAAATAAACAAACTTGAATAACAAAAATAGAATATTGCTTTGCCAAACCCTTTCTTACTAACGATCACTTTCCAGCTTAAATGTGAAATATGTAATTTTCATGCTAAAGAGTTATATAAGAAAAACCCTAATTATATATAAAACACCTATTCAATTTTACCCATCAAGACTGAAGATCCCTCAATCTGTTATTTAGTCATTGTATTATCACTTCCACTTTTGTTCATTGCTTCTAAAGCAATGACACTGTTAGATCTCAAAAATCATTACTTACAAAAACTAAAGACATAAACATTATCGATATCTGACATAATCCATGATCATATGCAACTGAATAATTCTGAACTAGAAATCAATTCAAGATGGAACATGTGGAGAGATTGAAAAGATCTGAATATAAAGCCATGAATTGCTCAGAATAAACTGAGTTCAACCTATGCAAAAGAGTGCATGCATCTTCCGCAGTATTAATTACAAATTCTTAAACTTAAGCATAAACATAGTATCTACAGAAGAGAAGATTGCCTGCAATTTTTTTTTTAAAAGCTATCTCTGAAATTCTAAGATCTATGATTGTCGTTAGAACTTGAAGTTTCTGCACTTTTCAAAATTAACCTGCACTGGTTTTGCAGCAATTCCAAGCTATCACAGAACATCCTTAGCTCCTGAATCTTAAGTCTGTGCCATTTGTGCTGCAGTTCCTGAGTCTCCACAGCATCTAAACCAGGAATCCCCTTGACAAAATTCACACCATCCATCAATTCTTTCATTCTTCTTGACAAAAAGATTCCCATTTCCTCCTCAAGCCCAAAACCTCCAAAGGGCAGAAACTTTGCACGAGCAGAAGAAGCAACAGCAACACGATTGATCGCGCTCTCAATTGATGCTTGAAGCCTTGATTCTGTCTTTTCAAGCAAGATTTTAATATCATCCTCAAAACCCCCACTTTGGCTTTCCAGCAATTTCGACACCCTATTTTCTTTTGTGTTTAGGGTTTCATGAGACACGGAATTATGTGGGCTTTGCTCCTCCTCTTCCTTTTCTTCACGTTCGCGCTGGTCTTCGTCAGCTCCACTTCTCCTGGGGTTGGGAACAACATTTTTTCTAGGGCTGTCGGATCCAATGTCCCTAGGGTTTTCACCTTCAGTTCCCTCAGAGTTTTCCCTTTCGTCATCATTCACCGTAGGGCTTCCAGCTCCCTTTTCCCTAGGGATTTCAGTATCATATTGCCTGGGACTCTCATCTTCAATCTCCATAGAATTTTCATCTCTATTTTCCCTAGAGTTTTCAGCTCCATTTCCCTTAGGGTTTTCATTTTCAAATTCCCTGGAGTTTTCATCTCCGTTTTTCCTATGATTTTCAAACTCAATTAACCTAAGGTCTTGAGCGCCATTATTCTTAGGGTTTTCGGCACGAATTTCCAGATTATCCACATTATCTCCCCAGATTTGCTTCCATATCACAAATAGAGCAGGCTCCTGACGAGTTCTGTAAGGGAACTCGTCCTCTGGAATGTTTTGCTCCTTAAGCTTGGACTCTATGGCCCGAAACCTTTTCCTCATATTTCGCATCTTATCGTACAGCTGAGAATTACTTACCTCGCCAGGAAGAGACTCCTTAGCCCGCTGGTAAAACGCCGCTATGTTGATTTCACCTTCAGGTGATCTACATTCCAGGAGCGCCGTGGCAAGAGAAATTTCCTCATCGCCGGACCATTTCTTTGCAAAATCGCTGACTTCTTTCGCCGGTCTTTTCTTCTTGCGGGTCGACCTGCGATACGAGTCTTCAGCTGGAATTCCCTTTGCATGCTCAACCGGCTTTGAGATCTCCTTGGGGTAAGTTTGTGCCAGGAGTTCTTCTAAGTCGATTCCGGATTTGCGCTGGCTTTTCTTAGATCTTTTCTTTTTTGAAAAAGATGTTGAAACTTGAAATGGCTCTTCCCTTCTTCTCTTTACCTTGAAACTTGTCTGTGCAGGGACATCCTTGCTTTTCTTCTTCTTTGAAGGCGGCTGTTCGACAGTGTCTGGTAAACTGGGCTTCACAGAGAATTTCCCCTCGTCATCCTCTTCGGCTTCCGAAGAGGAAGGAGACCTCGGACGGTTGTCGGCTCTCATATTTGTGCTACTATAAGTTTTCTGGAGAATAATCGAACGCGAGACCTCTTACAGAACCAACTGCGGTACAAGGAAAGAACGGACGGGTGTCGATTCCTTGTCACTGGTGAACGTCGGGCGGCACTGATAGGAAAACTGGGCGTGGAAACCGGCGGGTGTCGTTCAATCTGTAGGGCGCGGTTAGAGCGTGTGAAGGGCTGCCGGTGCGGGTTGGGAAGGGCACGGGTGGAACGGGTAGAAGAAGATGGGCGTTGCCGTGTAGAAGGATTTGAAGTGGTGAAGGGTGGGTGGAGGCGGCAGAGGAAGTGTACCGGAGTCCGGACCAAGGGCATTAGGGGAAAAGACCCAATTGCCGCCAATTGTCACAACCCGGCTTTGTTCCATTTAAATTCAAACCTTTTTTTAGTTAAAATGTGTGGGAGGGGGGTCAATGTTGGACAACCATTTTGGGCTTGTAAGGAAAGCTAGTTGATCTTTTCATCATAGGAGGAAAAACCTAACCTAATAGTATGAGTTAGGGATTTGAAAAGAAAGAAAAAAATTGGGGTCGGGCATGAGGGCGGGGACAGCATGGACGTTATCATGTGTAGATTGTAAGTTGGGTAATTGATTGATTTATTGGTAGGAGCACCCCTACAATGATAAGGATTTGTATAGAAGTAAAGAGCACAAATTATAGTAGATAAGTAAGAGGTCTTTTCACTGTGTGTCAAATTGTGGTGTAAGAGGGTTTGGATGGAAGCATTCACACTTCCATGCTCCGGGTCTCACCTTAGCAATCCCCTGATGTGGCTTCTCTCACCACCCAACCTTTAGGCCCTGACTCATCTGCAGACACCCCTGGTTCTACTGGCCATCCCCTCTTCCAACCTTTGTCAATCTACACAACCAATTCTTGATACTTACCCACTGTTCACCTTGACCCTTAATCCTCCCTAAAGGCCAAATTCACTCAACACACAACTAGATCCTTGCAGGGTTGTCTTTACATGTCAACATGCTTCTTGGCATCCTATCAGGCTTCTTGGACCACCATTAACCACCATTTCTCCATCGCTCATTCCAAACCCTTATTTAGGGTTTAAAAAGGTCACAAGCCTTGAACCCCCAAATTAGGTCTCCTAGCCGAGGAAAACAAGATATTGTTCACAACTTCTCCAAAGAACCCTACTTCTTTTTCATGGATTCCTGGTACCTATACCATCCTCTTCAAGATTTCAAAACCCTTATGTCTTGTCTGGCCGTACATAGGACTGTCCTCCTCTTTTAGCAAACTTTATAGTTTTTAGCCAATTCCTGGCCACCCGGTAGGACTGTCAAGAAGTTTGCTTGGTATCCCGATTGTTGGAGTCTCCTCCTTGGTACCAGGCCTTTGTGGGACCTCCTTCCACACTTCTACCATGGGGTTTGCCCTGGAGAAGTCTACCCTGCAAATTATGTGCTTTTTAGCACTGGTTCTTAACTGTCCTAGTCGAGCACTGTCAAGCCCGCCTAGGAACAGTTCTTGATCATTCCTCCTGCTTTCTTGGACACTCCTACACCTACACTATGTACACACAGGGAGTCTAGCTCCATTTCCCAAACAGCCATACACTGGGTACGGTAGGAAAGGAAGCTAAGACCCCATACTGGCCAGTTTACCAGTCAGGACAGTAAATGACAAGAAAAACAAAACAAATAACTATCAAGACACCTGCCGATTGAACTCACACTCTACAAGCTACCACACCAACAATAAAGCAAAGAAATTATCACTATCTATAACATTCTACAGGTCTGAACACTCCTGATCAACCAGATTTTAAGAAAACACAGAATTTCAACCAATTTTATCATTGTCCTTCATTAGCTTTCTTTCAAATTTTCAAACTTACAAACATTCTCTATGCCTTCCAACCTTGCACATTGGTCGAGGCACACCTTAAATACTTCATCCAATTCAGTTAGGCTCGAGCCTCAACTGTTCCTTGGCCGGTTAAGTCATTATAAACCTTCTTTTCCAAAATTTGCAAAACACACTAATCTAAAATTTGCAAAACAAAACTATCCACTAAGCGTGAGTGTCAAAACACATAACAATACCTCTACTGATAGCTCCTGACTGAGCTTTGATTCATAAACCAATGGTCCACATGACCTTAACATAAGAAAAACAAACATTTCCAAAACTTGCCTATTTCCTAGTCACTTGCCTAGGTGCTCCTGCACCAGATTGATTCATTGGTGGGAGAATTTCTAGAGTAATAAAGATTTATATTGAAGTATAAAACACATTATATATTTAAGATAAATTTTATTTTTTTATAATTTTTATTTGTTTTCATGTAATTGTAAGTAAAATTGGATATTTATATTCTACATTATTTAGTTAGTTGTGGTCTTATGAGATTGAGACATCTTCTAAGTTTTAGGGTAATTGAACCATCACAAGACTTGTCAAGTTAGATGACACTTGTGAGGTGGTTTTTAGGTTTGTTCTTTTATTTATAGTCTTATCTTTCAAAACCAGGGTAATAAATTTTTCACAATTTAATTGTTTTTTATAGCAATTTTAGAAGAAATTAGAGTATTTCATTTCACATATGCTTGTTTGTGCAAGATTTATTTATTAGTTTTTAGTATTAATTTTATGGTTTTTTGTATAATTTATTTGGTAGTTTTTAGCATTTGAATCAAGTTTGTAGTTTTTTGAAGAGATTTTCCTATTATAATGTTATGTAGACCTTTAGTTGATGCTCAAGACAAGGGAAAAACAAAGCATGAAACACAAAATATTCAATAGTAAATTGACCTTTATACCTTGTTTACCTTGCTCCTTTGATTGAAATGAAGTAGAATGCACCCAATGCTCCAATTGATGTGCTCTTTTGTGATGTATGGATTAACGATGGAAATTTAGTTGCCTAATAAACCAACAACATGACTAGAGGATTAGGATGATAGATAAAGAAAATGGCAACATACACGTATGATATGAGAAGATGCTCAAATGGAAGGGGAGGCCTCTAATCTATAGATTTCCATGAGGAAAATCAAGGGTCAAGATACAATGTTTAATGGAGGGCTAGGATTTGAGAAAGATGAGGGCATGGATTGAAGGCTTAGCCTTAGGACAAGTGTCACAAGAGTGAAGTAAGAGGATTAATCGGGTCTAAGAGTTTGGCATGCTCGCACATGTGTGAGCAAGATGACATGTATGGGAGATATGCTCACACATGTGTGAGAAAAAAGAGTGAGGAATAGTCAAAAGTTCAAGGGGTGAGGTGGAGACTTAACATGCCTTTGAGATAGCATTCTCTGAAATGTGTGAGAAAGGTGTGGACAAGGTTAGCATGTTCACACGTGTAGAAGCATAGGAAGGTTGAGGTGGAAATTGTTGATTCTTCCAAGAGATCATGCTTACATAAATATGAGCAAGAAGCGGGATAAGGTGGCATGCTCACACATGTGGGAGCATGGGAGGAGGGAGAATGTTAGATGATGAAAGTTTAGATTTGAATCTATATAAATGGATTTAATGGCTAAGATTAAATGAACAAAAATAAGTGATGATGTGGATTTAAATATTAGAGGAAATGACAATAGGGATTAAGTAGTCTCAATTAATTAATCATGGATTAACTAATTAATTGAGTTAAGAATTTAGGAACTAAGGTTATTTAATTAAATTAGTTTAATTAATTAACCTTAGGGAAGAAGTGAAAATCAATAGCAAAGGATAATTAATTATAGAATATGATAAAGTGTCATATTATGAGAATAATTATTTACTAGAAATTAGTAAGAGAAGGCTTAATAGTAAATTGTAGATGTCTATAGATACATTGTTTGATTCCATATCACTAAGAATAATTGAGTGGGGTGTTCAAGTTGACTCCAGGGATAACATGAAATAATTGAACTCCATGTCGGGTTGTATGAGTTGTAATGCCTCCTTTTAATGCATTTGATATAACTCTCAGAGGACTCTTGTTTTCCTTGAAGATTCTTGAGGTTCATTCTATAACTTTTTCTTGTTGAGAAATATTGCATATTATTGTTTGCAGCTCTCTTGCATGGAAGGTTTCTTTATTTGTTGTTTGATCCAGCAACTGGTGTTTTTCACAATTCTAGCATGGGATTAGAGCGTGGATTTAGCAAACACCTTCTCAAATTATAAGGGTTTTTCTTCAACAAGGGTTATAGGTTTCAGATCTGGATTCTCCATTTTATTTTTGTAATTTTTGGAGGTGGGCGATTTTTAGGTGTATTTTGGTGCAAAAAGGACCTCACTGTTGGATTCAGGAGGCCAATTTGACAAATTTTGACTGTAAATTTGGCTATATTAGCCATTGGGAGCTTTTGAGGCTTTTTTTTGCATAAGGCTTCTATGCCTTGTGCACAAAAATCAACAAGAAAACGATAATTTCAAGGTCATGATTTGTTTTTAAAATTTCTTTATTTTAGAAATTTTAAAAAATAAAACAAATAAAAAAGGAAGTGATTGCATGCTTTTAAGTTTTTTTGCAAGTGCCTTTTACAAGACGGTACCCGCAGATACCTGTGATGCAAGCCTGCATACCCCACGTCGATTACTGGCGGGGTTTCTAAACCCCCATGGTCAATGGCTTCCAGCTGGTCAACGGTCTTACAATCCCATCGGTGACATTTATAGCCACCAACAACAACCTCATAAGCATCGTTTGACAACCTGTTTAAAAAACTCTAGCAGTTCAAAAAAAATTCTAATGCCCCTAAATTTTTCCCAGCCACAACCAACTTTTCTAACAAAGGAAAACTTTTGTGAATATTTCGTCTTCTTTCTGGCATATTCCATTCGTCGTGGTTTTTGCAAGGGCCGAATTTTTTTCCCAAACAATAGGGGAATATTCCTCAAAATATTTTGTTGGCGTTAGCATGATGTCATGCTAATGTCGGCGGTATGAACTGCTAGCAAGGGACTCCAAGACTCTTATTTGGTTCTAAAGGAGCTATTTTTTTTTCTTTTGTCTATAACTTGGGCATATGATATCCAAATTGGGTGAACAAGATATCATCAGAAAACTAGTTTTTTCAACTTTCTAGTGGTGTGGGTCTCATCACCATTTTTTTATGGTGCATTCTACAACCTATTGAAGTTAGAGGTGTTATTTTCACTCCCAAGCTCATAAATTTTGACCTATTTCTTCATTTTTCGTGGTTCTAGCAATGTTGGGATGGTCTTTCAGAGCTCTTCATAGCCATCCATGCACTTTTTCTAGATTTCTTTCTAGGTACATTTTATTCATTTTTTTGTGTTTTCATATTTTGGTGAATTACTTGGATGTCTTAGCTCTTGGAAACTTTTTGTTTGCCTAAGATGACTCATTTTTGGCTGTTCTATATGTGTTTTCGATATTTTATCTTATTGTTACATTCTAGATATCTGTTTCATGCATATTCTCTTTTGTATACACACTGAGACAAAGTGTCATTTTGGTGTATATTTTTTGGGGATTTTGCACATCCTGTTGTGCCTTTTGTACTCACACTATGATATAAAGTGCCATAGGGGGGTTGATGTTTGCCTTTGTTTTGTCATCACACATTTTTCAAGTGAGTGTCCCTTCCATGACAATAGTGAATCCTAGTGAATCTTGTATTGTGTGTGTGTCTTAGTTTGCATACCCTTTATTTGTAGGTTATTTCTCCTACATGCACTTTTTGGTTTCACATAATTTCAATGTACTTGTCTTGGCTCTCCCTTTTCAACATTATGGGGGGGGGGTTTGCACTTTTGGTGTTAATGCTTCCTTGGTTTCACCTTTGAGTGATCTATGTATCTAGTTCTTGTTCCTATGTACTAGGTGGATGTAGCATACATCAGTGATTGGTTACCCTTGCATTTTGATGAGATGGAGCATTTACCATATGAACACTCTTGCATTTATATTTTTGGAGGTTCTTCATTTCAACACTATATTAATCGTCTTTCAACAGTTCTCTACAACTTCTATGTGCTTCACTGATATTCTACATGGTCCTCTTCTTTTTTGGACATTATTTTGGTTGGAGGCTTCTTAGTCCTTCACCTTGATTTGGAGGCTTTTTCAGTCCTTCATTTTCCTTTCTCTCTTTTAGAGAGAAGCTTTTCCCATGTGGTTTTCTCATTTTCTCTAGTTAAGAGATCTTTTGTTTGTACATGGGTACCTCACCATGGACCTTGTTTTGTCAGGACCCATTATGCATTCTCTTTTTAGGGTTTTTAGCTACTCCCTAAGTTCATTTTAAGGGGGGTGTTAGAGTAATTGTGCATTGGCTAGTATTTAATTTATTATTAGTCTAATTTATTCTCATGCACTTAATCTAAACTTAGGAGTGATTTTCTATGTTAACTAAAGAGCTATTATTAGATAATTTTGTTTCATTGCATTAGATGTCGACACTTGTCATGATCCAATCCCTTTCTCATTTAGGGTTGCTCCTATATAGCACTCAACCCTCATTATATTATCATGCCTTTTGATGCCTTTGATATAACTCTCAACCTTTGAGGACTCTTGTTTTCCTTGAAGATTCTTGAGGTTCATTTTGTAGCTTTTTCTTGTTGAGGAATATTGCATATTATTGTTTGCAGCTCTCTTGCATGGAAGGTGTCTTTGTTTGTTGTTTGATCCAGTAGCTCATGTTTTTCATAATTCTAACAATTATAACATAGACAACAATAGTTGACCCCAATAATTAGGACAATTCTATTGTTGAAAACCTCATGGACCTCTCTTCAACATGACCTCTAGTCCATCTTGGCCTCTCCATGTCTTTCCTCATTTTTCATAGTCCCACTTTCTAATATTTTCTCAACTTGGATGAAACCACCAATCTATCACAAGTAGTGGTTATGAAAATATTATGGTTATCCCATGACCACCCTAACAATTTCAAAGTAATCATGACCTTGATGAGGCCATCATTTACTAGAAAGAGGGAGTTTTAGTAAATGTGATGGAAAATAAATTTAAGTGCCAACAATTACATCCTTTCATTTAAAATTTTCCTAAAATTTCCTCTTGAAAGGATGCAATATCAAAAAATGCCAACACAAATTAACACAATAACATAACTTGATATAAAAATTAAAAACTTTAGAACAATATCTACAATCAAATTTTGAGTTGCAATAAGCGGAAAGGGAGAATATATCCCAAAAATCAATCAAACCTCTACCATATCCACAATCCATTGATTTTTCCTTTTTTTCACCCAATTTGTCATTCGCTTCCCCTACTTGGTTCAAGGAACTTCATACAATTGGTTATTCAAAATAGCTTTGAATTAAGATGCTAATTCGAGAACAAATTTTATATTCCAACTCTAGATGTACAACATTCAATTACAAGTTTATATTTTTAGTTGTGTTAGGTAGTTTATCTATTAAATTTTATTAATAATTAAGGTTATATTATTATTTTTTGTTTAGGATTAGTTAGATTAATAGTAATTTTAAATTAATTTACTTTTTATTACATGCACTATTTCAAATAATGTAGACTTATTCTCAAATTGATAAAACAAACTAATTATTCAACTAAATAAGTTAGAATAATTAGAAATGAAGTTGACCATAAGAAAATATAAAATTATAATTTATTTCAAATATATTTAAATTCAATCTAGTAATAAATCTAGCATAAGTTTATACTATTTGAATTAGTGTATTTGGTTGCAATTTTTTATTTTTCTAATTTGTTGTTCTATTTTTAGCAAACAGACAATCAAACATTGCACATATAACATACAACCTATTTTATCTTGAAAACTTACAAATTTCTAGTTTGCCAACAAAAAAATGGTTAAATATTATAAAATTGTTAAAACAACACTATTTTGCAACAACAATAATAATCTTACACAATATTTCTTATCAAATTAAGTACTTGTAACCTCTATGACGTTATAAAATTTGTCAACATCATCTCCAATATAAACAACAAACTTACAACATTTCTTACCATTTTGTCTAAATTGTCAAATTTTACAAACTTTTTGTCAATGATCCCAAACAATGCATTTTCTTTCCAAATAACATTTATACCCAATCATAAAAGTGTTTCATGATTTGGATAAAATTAGCTTCAACTGGAAATCATTGCAGCAACTTCGAGTCCAGTTCAACCTGCCCTCTTCTACTAAATAACCACTTCTCCAAATCCAACAACTAGTCCCCCCAAACCATTTTTGATTGTTATCCTCTCCTTGCCATTCTAACTTTTTGAAAGACTAGAGATGGCCTAATAATTGCAGTATCCACTTTTTTCCTCTCAAAACTACTTATAGGCAACTCCTCCCTTCAATTTTTCTCTTGTGCCTTGTCTCAATATCAAATGGAACTGCAAATTCAGTCGAACAAAGTGGGACAAGACTAGCCTTCAAATCTGGAAATCTAAAGCAGATGCTCAATCCAAACTATTGGCTTGGAAGATTCTTCATGCTAAGTTACCCATCGGTAACCATCTCAGTTTTTTCCACCCACCATTATCATGTCCTTTTTGTAACAATTTTGAATCCATTAAACATGCCTTTTGAATCTACTCTCATGCTTGAAACCTTTGGCATTCCCTTTTCACCTTGCTTCCCGCCCTCTTCAAGCATAACTAGTCATGGAAAACTACATTGCTTGGTGTTTCTCCTCGTCATAATGTTCTAACACAACTATGTAAGCAAGTCATCCTTAAGTTCATTTGGAAGTTTCATTGTTTTGCAATATTTTTTGGCATTTCTTTACCTCTTCAACTTGAAATCCAAATGATTTGTTGGAACCTTTCTCTACAGATTATTAATTTGTCTATGGTACTTCAAGATTATTTGCAAACTAACAATGATCTCAAAACAAATATTACCAATCTCCAAGCAAAATTGCAGTTGGTTGAAGGATAGTCAAATTGGCTATTGAAGAAGCTTTTCATGGTAATGATCATGTTGTTGCTGCTAATATATATTGTTGTTGATATATACTATTGTTGTTAATGTATAATATTGTTGTTGTTTACTCTATTAAAGTAGTTGTTGTATATTGTTGTTGTTATATTGGTGTTACAATTGTGACTTCCTAATATTCCTTTTGTTGAATAGATCAACCTTTGTGTTGTTGTTTTGTTGTTATTTTTGATGTTTTTTTCCTTCTTATTTCAATAAAAAAAAAATCTATTTTCCTATATATTGCTTTGACCTAAACCCAAAAAATCATGTATACCCATTTTTTGTCATATTGGTGAACTTTCTATAAGCCACATATTCTCTCTAATGAAACAACAACCACTTGACACATTTCATAATTTCACTTAATGATACTCTAAATTATTTTTTATCATAACATTTCTTTCTAAAATGCATGTAAATTGTAACAATTCTATCTAATATACAATATGTAATTTAATTATACTTTATATATATTATATATAGTACTTTCTCACAAATTAATAATAAGAGGTATATATAATGAAATTATCTATGTGTTTGGAAATTAATATAAAATTAGTGTAATCTAAGTAACAAGCCACACATTTATTTTATTAATATTAATTGTTAAGTTATTTTTGGTCTATTGATAAAGTTGAATGACTCACAAAATACTCGTAGTGTACAAGTATGATGCTCTAGAAAGATGAGTTTTGAATTATGACTTAGACCCGACACTCAAAAAAGATAAATTTGAATCATGACTCAAACTTGACACTCTATAGAAATGAATTCTAAATTGTAAACCAAACAAATTTGATGTTATAGATACCTCTCAATTAGAAACATGATCATTTATACACTCAAAACACCCATACTAACAAAATATGAAAAGACTTGAAATCTTTATCTTCCCATTGGTCTAAATCAATAAAACCTGGCTAGGTACCTTTTAGAGTGTGAACTGCGAAGTTCAATTATTCCATGGAGTTCAAAGAAACGTTATCTAGGAAAATTTTATTATATTTTTCAAAATCAAACTTTTGGAAGTACTCGACTGATCCATTGTACATAGAGAAGATGTGTTAAATCAGCATTAACTACTATCTTGTCTTTTAAACGCATCTGTAAAAGGTCGGGTGGAACGGGCGACCGGATAATCGATTAGAGAAGAAGGTGAGACCCCGGAAGGCAGAGTTAATTATGGGGACCCGGCGATGGATGGACCGACAAGTGCTACACTCGGGCCACCGGGGCCGGGCACGCCGTGAATTAGCCGTTCATAACATTATGCATTAGCAAATGTCCACCATTTTCTAGTTAAGTGTTTGTTTACTAGTTGGGTTGTTTCAATCCATACAGATCATGTTAAGATGTTTAATGTCCATTTAACGGGCGGAGATTTCAAGGTTCACATATTATGGTCACCCATGCCTTTTGAGGATTTTTTTGTGACTTTATTTAAAACTGCCCTTCAATATCATGTAAGGATGTTTTCTTATTGTTCTCTTTTTGCATTGTTTCAATACAAAAGAAAAAGAAAAAGGATGTATTCTATACGGAACTCTCTGCTACCCGATCAAATTGTGCAATGCCAACGTATCAAAATAGTCAATTGAACCGTAGAAATTGTGGACAATCGGACTGAGCGCCTAATCAGATGTATGGCTAAAGTTAGGGTTTGGGTATAGACCTCATTTGTAGATAGTGTCATAAATATTCCATAAAAATCTACTTTTTTTTTTTAAATTTTAATTTTTTTTAAAGTGAAGAGTGATGATAGTGATTAACTTTAAACTCCTTTATTTTAAAGTTGGGCTTTTAGAATATATTTGATTATGTAGTTATAATGGTTCATATCAATATTTATTTAGCTTTAGGATTATAATGATTTTAATTGTGGATCTGGATCTCGCAAATGTATGGGGCAAATCGGATGATCGGGATCCTCTTCTCCCCCTCTCCGTTACTGTTCTTGTTGTCTATCGACTTTGTTTATGTTTTTATGCTCTAAACTATAGCCGTTTAGGAACTTTAGGGGTGTGACTTTTTCTACCCACTTTTCTTTGTGAATATATGTAGTTCACTTTTATAGATAGTAATATAGACACTTGTTCATCAAAACATACACAATGGTGTTTCACTCTCTTTAATTTTTGTATACTCCATATACACTTTTATATATATGTCCTCAAGTGTATTATGTCCACATTTATTATCACATATTTATGTCAATTATTGATCTAGATTTTAATATATTCATTGATGATCCCTAAATTTTGCATCTATTGTTATGGGTCCTTTTTGTGATGCATAAGAGTGATCTTGCATGATGTAGATCCAATAAAAAAATTAAAATTCTAAAATTCAAGTTTCTCAACTGTTGCCCTTCTCCACTAGTGGTTGGAAGATGACTTGGTACATGTTTATGAGGCAATTCGTTATGTCTTCGTATCTGAAAAACATTTATTTGGTCTTCAATTCACATTCTAATATCATCTAGCAATTATTCAATTTCTTAGAGTATACAAAATGCATTCACTATAGGAACACGTTAATTGAAGCATTAAAATGAATCCATTTGCATCCTATGATATTTAGATGCTTGCATGTTGTTTGACAACATTTCTTTGGTTTTAAAGTTGACCATTATAGGGGGTGACCTAGAAAACTTGATCATAACAATCCATTAGCATCCCTATGGTATTTTTAAATACTATCAATCCTTAACAATTAACAAGGAATAGAGACTTGAGCTAAATTAGAAAGTAGATATGTACACAACATCAAATTAGGATAATGCATTAGAGATTTGATCCATGCAATGCATGACTAACCTAGAGCTATAGATTTTTCTCAAAGACAACTATAGTTCTATGTATAATCTAAGCTACATGATCTATTTAGATTGCCATTTTTATGTATCAAAACAACATATTTCAATGTTCACTATATTAGGGTTATTCATTCATCGTTGTTCCTAGAACTAAATACCCTAATCTATTGCATTTAATTTCCAAAATTAGTATTACTCATCCATTTACTATTTCCTAACTATTATTGACTTAATCTAGGTTGATTTACATTGAATTGTATGTATTGGTTTAAATAGCCTAGATCAACTTTAACAGAAGGTAAAATTTCCTTTGTATGTTTTTGCAAACTTTAACAACCTAAAAAATGTAACCATAAATTTCTTAAGCATTAACCAAGATAAACATCTCAATGCTAATAAAATGGTATAAGTTAAAATTTAAATAATTTCATTAATTTTCATGATATATATTACAATGATATGCAATTCATGCAAATAATATCTAATAAGAATTTGCATAATATGTGACTTCCACTCTAGTAGTACAATAAATAAGTATATCAGTAAGTACATCTCAAGTACATTGTAATAATATGAAAGTTTCACAAATATGTGTCTAGTAATCAAAAATGAAGATAACATCATTTTATATACTAAGATATACAAGGGATCAAAACTGCATCCCTCATTTATCATAAGAATATAATAGATCATTCAAGACTAACCAAACATTTACAAGTGGTCTAAAATGATGTGCAATATAAATATAATATGAAGAACTACAAGGTTAATCTATAAGCTAATCATCAAAGATCCCATGCTCCTATTATTGATTTGGGAAGGGTTTGAACCCGAATTGAGGATATCAATTTCCTCCCCATCCATTAGTTAAGGTGAAGAACCATCCATAATCCAAGGAGTAATACAACATAATATTATTGATTATTTTTCTTTGTTCATTCCTTTAGTAACATACACCGTATGCATGAAATCATAGATTTAAAACATTCAAAATACAAGGAATAGATTTCACAATGCATGTTTTCAATAATAGGAACATGTCAAATAGTTATTTCAAGATAACAGAATATTCATAACGTATTTGTTCCAACATCTAATAAACCCCTTCAATGCTTATATTTTATAGCAGCCTGCTCCTTTTGTAAAGGGTTCCAAGACCCCTTCAAAACCTATTTTCATAATAAAAAAGCATAATATATTTGACCCCAAACTATTCATATAGTCAAAATATAGTCATACAAATATTTAGGTATTATGTACAACTCTAGAAACCCTTGGAAGGTAATACTATAGTTCACTTTCAAGATACTAGAATGTCACACTATAGTATTCTAATAATTTTAAATCCTATAATTCTAATCAAATCACATTATTTTGATCAATCATGATACAAAAGATATCACATGAATAAATAGAATAACTGATAATATTTAATTTTGGTATTATCAATATACATGTTCAATCACTACATCATTAATATATTACTATTTACAAATTGGGTATGGCTAACTTTTTAATATTCTATAAATAGTGTATCCTTGTACCTAATTAGGAGGAAAATAGGGTTTACCAAAATCAAAATGATAGACCACTCATTCTCACCCTAATACATGTGATTTTGTGTGTGATATGATGCAAATAACAATTAGAAACTAACCCTAACTATTATAGCAACTATGAGGGGAGTTTTTAGAGCTCAAAATGATGTGTACCTTGTTGTAAGAAGGTTGTTTTTAGGTCACAAAGGACTCATTCGCCTTTGGTGGCGAATGGGTCCCTGTTACATTTTATGAAACTGAGATCTGGGTTCTGTTCCTTGATTCCTACACTCTCAGATCCTTGGTTGTCAACTCTCGAAAACCTATAACAAATTATGTAGCCTTCTTTCCGTGTTCTTGCACTATGAATGACAACTTTGCAACTTGACAACTTTGACAATTTTGCTTCCAATCTTGTTCTCCAATTGAGCTTCAACCTATAAATCTTCAAATGCACATTAAAGAGGAGAAAAAAATGTTGATTGTTAGTGAATAAGGGTTTTCCTAAATCGAATCCCTTGTAGGTAATTAAACCAAATGATGAAATTGAAGCATGAACATGAAATAATGCAATGTTGATACCTTGGAAGTTATCTTGGAGTATAAATATGAAAATTAACATGAAGTGGCCATGAAGAATGTAGATCTTGATCTCAAGTTAGATGTGAAATAATGCTTGCAAGTAGATCCTCAATGCTATACCAGCAATCTTAGCTCAACAACATGTATGAATGCACTATGCCTTTGACATGATGAAATGACCTTGAATTGCTGCAATAAACTTCACTAATCTGCCCTTGAATGCCTTTGAAATGCTCTTGTGAACTCTATAATATTCTTGTGAATGTACTCTTGAGTGATCATGAAGATCTGGGATTGCTTAGGATGAAACTATGTGAATTAACCCCATATTTATACTAAATCTAGAGATTAACCTCGAAATTCAAATAATTCAAGCTGACACCAATTCTAGGATTAAAAATCACTAAAATCCCGCCAAAATTAAATTAAAAAAGGGGTGTCCTATGTGAGGAGGACCCATTTGCCACTAAAGGTGAATGGGTCCTAGCATAATTTCTAGGACCTTGCTTCAAGGGTTGAAAGAACATCAAAACCCCACCTCAAAAATACATAGAAAGGGGGGTTCTATGTGGAGAGGACCCATTCGCTACTAAAGGAGAATGGGTCCTAGCACCATTTTTTAGGACCTTGATTTTTCCAAATTAAATGTTATGCAATTTGATTATTGGGTGTCGGGATAGATCCTTCGGAAGGTGTCTTAAGAAGGCTTAAATTTGAATTAAAGGGGCTAATTAAGCTCAATTAACCACAATTAATTAATGCAACCCTAGATAAGTGTGAAAGTGTACTACAACACTTTACAACACCTTAAATAAGACATGATTTAAGTACATTTTGTTTAAAAGGGCCCTAGATAAATGTGAATGTGTACAACACTAAACCAAGGCACAGTTAGGTTAATTATATATCAATTATTCCCAAATTAAGTAAGGAAAAGGGATACTTTTTCTGTTACTATAGTACCTTCCCTAAATTTTGTAGAAAACCCCAATTCACAAAAGTAAATTTATAATGAACATAATAAATTGATTTTTCTCACATCAAGTTTTTAACTTTTTTTTATTAAAAACATCTAACTTGTGTTAATTATAAAATACAAGATATAATAAATAAAAGTGTGAAGCTTGTTGAAAATATTTATTAATTTTTTTAACCACATATAAAAAATAAGAAATAAACAAATAAACATTTAATATATCCATAATTTTCTTTTTGTAGAAGCAATCAATCAAACACATCTATTTTCACAAACAACCTATATTCATTATTAATTCAAAATAAATATTTTCCATAGCATTCCATGAAAGGAAACCTACCTAAACCTTGTATAAATTTAGAAAATAAAATGTAAATTAATCCAAAGAATTCAATAACTTAAAAAAAATCAATTTTTTTTCACAAAAGCATTTTCAAAATTTTCAATTGCATGATAAAAATTGATTATCAACAAAAGAATGAAATAAAAATAATTATTCTTTTAAATAAAATAATCGTTTTTTTCCTTCTCAACACTAAATTAAAATTTAAAAAGCAAGATATAATCTAATATTATATTTCTAATAAAAGAAGATAATACTATTTTTTTTTTTTATGTGCATTCTTTTTGTAAATCAATAATACTAAAATATTATTTTTTCAACACTTTATCATAAAAGAATTCACTTTTAAACTAATATTGAAAAAAATAAAATTCTAACTCATCAATAAGGTAAATATAATCATTTATCTTACATTGATAAAATAAACTTGCATATTCAATAAATAAATAATATAATTTCAAGAAGTATATTTTTTTCTAAAAGAAACTAATTACCAAGATGAATACAAGGGTAGCACAGGTACTCCATTAGGATTAAAGAAAGAATAAGAATCTTGATAAAATAATACATAAGCACATAAAGCAAGAAACATGATAAATAAATATACACACATGAATCAAAATGGCTATATGTGGCTCTTAGTCCATTAAACCATCTTATTTCAATTTTAATAAAGGATATGTAAGGCCATTATATGACAAAAATATCATAAGAATAACAAGAATAGACAATATGACAATTGTATGTAGAAGTCATCCTCCATGACATTTATGTTAGGATAATTATCAAGGATCATATCAAGACCAATGACAATGATGGAATATCCATAATGGACTCAAACATAGACTCCTCTAAATAAGGGTTGGGTGAGTTGGCATTGAGATATAGAATTAGTGGTTGCTCTATACTATTGACAATAGGAATATGAGTAGTATTAGGAGAATAGGTTGGATTAAGGTCCTCCATGGTAGGGGAAATAATTTAGAGGGTCTTAAAGGTGGTTAAATAGGGTTTGGTCTAAGTTAGGGAAATGGTGGGGTAGGGAAACATTCAAGTTTGAATTTGGGAGGTAGACAAGGATATCAATGTCAAGGGTAGAAGGGTAAAGCTCTATAAATATGTCATGATGAACATGAGTAAAAGTGACAAGGGATGAGAGGGTAGTGATAGAAATAATACTCACATTTATTTGGTTAAGAGGCCTAGAAAATTTTGGGTTGTTAGTAATCTCTGGAAGATGAGAAGGGTCAATAGAAGTAGTCATGTCTAATTTTATTCTGTGTCATTTATTTATATTAGGATCTTAGGGAGTATAAGGAGGTACAAGGCTAGAAGGAGGAAGTGGAAGTGGTTTAATCTTAGCAAGATTAGTGGCACACCATAAAAACTAAAACTTAGAAAAATAGGATAGGGGAGTTTCCCAAAATGGAAAAGTGGATCCAAAGAGGGAAAAGGGGTCCTATTTCTCTAATTTCGTTAAGAAATGAGATCCACACATTGAAATGACTATCAACCTTAAGGTGAATCAAGTCAAAATGTGAATCTTACAATTTTCCCTTTTTTTTGTAAGGATGGGGGTATGAGTCAAATAGCACTTTGGAAAGAAAGATTTAAAATAGCAAATAAACTCCAAATTGCAAGCTAAAAAGTTTATTTAGAAGATTAAGCATAATATTGATGGAAATTACAAAGCATCTCGACAATTTGGAAGGGATAAATCTTGCATACCTCTCACAAAAAGTACTTTGTCAAGGCTAATTGAGGACTCATTCACCCTATGGTGAATGGGTCTTGGATAGGGCTCCAAAAAATATATTTTTGGGTTTTGTTCTCTCGTGTCTGCACTCCCAAATTCTTGAATCTCGTAGTTGGAAAGCCAAAAATAAATTTTGTAGGTCAATTTTTGTGATTTTGCAAGAATCGTGACAACAAATGCAATTTTGACAACTTTGCAATTTTTGTTCTTCAATAGATCCTCCACCTAAAATCTACAAACACACATCAAGAAGGAAAATTGTTGTTTGTTAGGTGAATGGGGGTTTGCCTTGGTCAAACCCCCTTTTGGTAATTAAACCTTGAAATGAAATGAAATAGCATGAAAGGGGTGATGAATGAATAACTCTATGTCACAACTCACCAAACCCTTGTATGAACCTTGATAATGAAGGTCTGCAACTTGCATGAAATGACTTCAATAGATGTGGATCTTGATCTTGAATCTTTCTTTGAAATGATACTTTGAATGCTTGATTGAATCATGAAACCTACATCAACATACTAGCTCCAAAACATGTATGACTCCACATAACTTTGACATGATGAATGGATCTTAATTGCAACAAAAAATGATGAAGAAATCTACCCTTGAATGCTCTTGACAATAATCTTTACTCTTGTAATTGATTTCTCAATTGTGCTCTTAAAAATCTAGTGTTAATTTGATAAAATAACCTTGTATTTATACTAATTTATCCTTAATTCAAATTTCAGAAGCCAACATTGAAATATAGATTTGAAATCATTAAAATACTACCAAAAACATAATTTAAATTAGGGTCCTAGGTCTAAGTGAGGACCTATTCACCCTTGGGAAAATGGGTCCTAGGTCACTTACCTAGGACACACATATTTTCAAGGTAAAGTGTTATGCTATGACATTAATGAATGTCAGGTTTCCTCTTCAGAAATTGTAATTAATTAGGCTTGGATTTGACTTAGAGGGGCCAATTAAGGCAAATTAACCTCAATTAATTAATAAAGCCCTAGATAAGTGTGAAAGCGTAAAGGTACACTTTACAACACCAAAAATAAGGAACAATTAAGTCCATTTTATGTAATAGGGACCTAAACTTAATGTGAATATGTAAAATACATATTACAACATTAAATTAAGGCATAATTTAGTCATTTTATTTAATATTTATTCCCAAATTAAGTGTGAAAAAGGGATACTTTTTGCTACACGACAAAAACTTACAAAATATAGCCAATTGGGTACATTAAGCACACACTTGAGATGTAGATGGAGAAGGGGGGGATCATCTAACATAGGTTATATTTCTTTAATTTTCAATGGGAGGAGGAGAAAAAATAAAGTAACCAATCAAGGTTGGATGACCAAGCTAGAGATGGGGATGAAGAAGGAATGGGGGAAGAAGTTTGACTCGTCATTACTAGTAGAGTTTAAATTTAATATCAACTCGAGGTTAGATTGGGACAAAAGGGGTAGGTTAAAAATAGATTAGGGAGAAGTTATCTTAAATGGAAAGTGGTTGGAATCCACTATTGGAAGCAACATACACCCCACATTATAAGGTAACTTAACAAATTTATGAATAAATAAATATGATAACTTTCATCATAGTAACCATGGATGACCTAATAGGATATGAAAGTAACTTAAAATAGGAATGATGTTGAAGGAGGTTTCTAGGGTCTTTAGTCATACCTAGATAGAAAGCTAGATTCCATGGTTAGAACAAAGAGGTTTTCATGTGCACACAAAGAGACATCATAAGGATTATACATATCTCATTTTAGTTGGTTGATGTATAGAAATTCCTAAGACACTAAATTCACTATACTAACTAGATCAACCAAATAAATGTGAATAATTTTCTAGTTAAAATAAGTATATATGTAGAGAGAGTCATCATACACTCCAATAAGAGCATCAATAGAAGAAAAGGAAATGATGGTCTCAAGAATTGTTCTAACCTAATGGTTTGGGTGTTAAATGTCTAAATTCTCATCATGCTAAGATATGTCAATGAAGAGGGGGAGAGTTACCATCCAACATAAGAGGGGTGGAAGTGACCATTGTATGAATGTGGTATAGGGTCAGTGAATTTAGTGGAAGTGTGTTGTTTTAGTGTCAAAAATTGCATACCCTTATGATTTCACACTACATAATGTCCCCACTTCAACATATTGATATAGAGTATCTTAAATACAAAATGTTAGCACTTTGGTATTGTATTTCTAGTGTTTTTATGATAATCTAACCTTCTTGAATCTAGATTTCCCCTAATGGCAGTGAAATGCATGGATGTACATGTGACACTAGAATCTCATAAAAAGTACAAATTCAATGGTCATTTGAGTGTTACTTCATCTAGTCTCACTAACAAATAGGAAATTAATGGATATGTATGTGAATCTGACTTGTAGTGCAAATTATTTCTTCCCTTGGATTACAAATGGATTTTTCACTCTCATTCTATCAATTCAACATTTTTTCTTTAAATATTTAACTTGTGAAAAAGAAATTAGAAAGCTATATAGTTATACTAACCTTTTACATTTGATTTTTATAATATTTTCAAGCTAAAATATTCATGGAATTGTAGCACAAATAGTTGAAACAAAGTAACAATAGTCTTCTTAGAGGTTTTTTAAAAGATTCTAAGTGATTTTGTTCTTGTGATCTATTATTCCCTTTCTCCTTTATTTTTATTTTTATTTTCATTTTCATTCACAAAATATTAAGTGATAACATAACGTATTTATAAATTTTTCTATTTTAATTATCTCTATTCTCCAATTCAAAACTAAATAAGATTATTTCAAATATATAAGAAATCATGGTTGTTTATGGAGTTAGAATACCAAAATGGGATTTTATTGAGGAGAGCCCCTCAACAACCACTAAAATAATTTTCTCTCTTTTTACTATTTGTAGGTTTTTGTTGGAGAAGGAGCAACACCACCTAATGACATATTTTTCAACCTTCTCCTCTTATATTTATTTTATTTTCTTTAGATATTTCAATAGTTAAATTTTCTATTATTTTCACTATTATAATATTTGTTTACTTCAAAATTATTTATTTTTATATAGTATTTATATAGGAGGTATTTTGTACCTAGTATCACTTTATATTTTATGTCTAGACTAGAATACTATGCAACATGAATACGTCTATGCAACACGCTAGTGTCCTTAGATAAGGCTTCCAGATTAGAACTCTAGGTTCTCTATGATTAATACTCTCTATTTTTAGTTGATAAAGAGTTATTATTCCTCTATAAAAGTATATTTTTTCTAGTTCATTATTGTCAAGAAATTTAGTTAGAAATTTATACTTTTCTATTTAGAATAAAGTCTCTAGAAAATACATAATCAAAGAAGATTTAGGTGAACCTAAGCTATTGGTTTATCCTAGTGTAGAAACTAAACTTAGCTCTCAAGGGAGATCCCGTTGAATCAGTTAAATTTTAAATCATCTACATTATGGAAAACCTGCCACATTACACAATTTTTTTCTTTTGAAACCCAAAATAAATAAATAAATATTAAAATATTTTTTCCTCATTATCATTGTTAAGAGTTTTAGATTGAGTGTTGTAAAATATTTTATGAGTTTTACAACCCAATCTCTCTACCTAGGCAACGTAGTTGGAAGAAAATTTCATACATATAATATGTCTCATTCATGATCCTTCACAACTTCTATTCAATAATTTTCTACTAGGATGCCTTCATCTCCTCCTCCAATAACCTTAGAACCTACTTCCCCATCCAAAAAATATCCTTGTAGACACCCAAATTTGACTTTTCTTTCTAAATTAATTAAATTTCTAAATTTTAATTAATTTATCCCATTACCCCATAATTAATTAAATGTTTTATTATTTAATTAATTATCCTTTTATTCCTCTAGATTAATTAATTTTTATTTAATTAATTATCCTTTATTCCTCTAAATTAATTAGTTTTTATTTAATTAATTATCCTTTTATTCCTCTAAATTAATTAAATGTTATTTAATTAATTTTCCTTTTTCTCTTCCTCTAAAGGCTAATTAATTTAATTAATTAAATCTTAGTCTTTGTCATTTAATTCCTCGAAAACCATTAATTAATTAATTAATCATTTTATAATCCTCACTTAACCTTTTCCCTGATTTGTAATTCCTCAAAAATACAAATTTGGCATCACTTGCCATGTGTCATCCCCTTCACATGTGCATTTCTAAACATTCACCCAATAGTTCTTCACCTTTTTCTCCTTAAATCTCCTAGGGGAAAATGTCACATTTTTAGTTGAACTTGTATGGGGTCATCTCTCTCCTATCAATAACATATAATTTTAAAGTCTCGCCTCTCTAGAGATGGACAAAAGTTAGATATTTTTCTCTTTGGGAATCTTATCACAATCTTATCCAATCCCCACAATTTAGCCTCTATTCTCCATTAACCCTCACATGACTCTCTCTTTCTTGAGAGCACCTCTTAACTTGAGCCCTTGATCTTGGGGAAATTGTTGAATGCACAAGACAATTGAGAGGGGGGTGAGTTAGTTGTACCTTAAAACTTCAAAACCCTCATTGACATTCAGATCCACATTTAGTCATTAAACCATTAATCTATTGTGATGAATTAGCATGAAAATTATATAACAGAAAATGAAAACAAATTAACACCATACACAAGAGAACACCAGATTTATGTGGAAAACCTAAGAAGGGAAAACCATAGTGATGATTAGCTCACACTATAAGTATTATCAATACCATTTGAATAAAATAGGGATCACTACCCAAAGAAGAAAGATTCACTACCAAAAGGTCACTGCCAGAATAGAAAAGAAGATAGAAAAGGAACGTTACACAGAGAAAAGCATCTCAATGCAACAAAGAATCCACCACAATGATATCAACACCTTTGCAGTCTAATTGAAGAATTGTAGCCACATTATGCTCATTGCATCCAGTAAACTAACACATGAAAGCTCACACTGCATTACTCAATTTCACACTCTACAACTCTGCACTTCACATCATTCACATCTCTCACATATATCTCTACATCCTCTAACAACTCATATCAAACTTATACTGTCTTCAACCTTGAAACCCTCTCAAAGGTTGGCTATGCACCTCAAATGTGCAAATTCAAATTAGGTTGACACTAAAACACTTTCGTGGTAGATAGAAGTGAAATAGGACCACATCGAACCTTAATTGGAACCCAAGTCAATAACAACACTCAACCACATGCTTCCACAAACAATAATTATCCATCACATGTAGTGTAAACGCCAGGTCATCAGATACCTATGAAAACACCATTAAAATTTTAAGTACATGCTTCCCCAAACCCAAGGATGACTTGTGAACCACACACCATACTTGAACATGAACTAGAATATTCCTCAAACAACCTAAAATCCAGCAAACTCCTTTGCAACAACTTTCACTTGAAGAATGTACACACCAGTACATTCACACAACTCTTCCATACACTGTAACTTAAAAAACCATCTTCTGGAGCACCAAACCTCAAACCCTCTTAACTGAAAAAAGATACCAACACCATAAACACTCCTTCAGAATCGCAATACCAGAAACATAATTATGGAGAAACATAGAGTAGAAACATTTCTCCTAGACACCTTTGTAATGCATAGTTCACACACTAGTTGTAAGGAAACTCAGGTGCGGAAACAACTTCCTACACTAATCTCTTAAGGAAAGTATGGTGCAAATTCGTTTTAAACCCTTACAATTTCAGATTCGTTAATCTACTTAACAAAGATATTGCAGCAATATACCATACATACAGAAAATGAAGAATGACACAATGATTTACCCTGGGGAAAACCTTTCGGTAAAAAACCCCAGCACTCCAAAACCTGCACAATGTATTATCTTCAACACAACGGTTACAACACACTTGCAATGCAAGTTCTTTCAGGAGATTTCCTTGAAGACAAAATGCGGCAGCATCAAAACGTTCCAACAATACACTCACATCACACATCTTCGCAACCCTAAAAAATGCTTATATCATGCGCTTCCCTTTTTAGGGCAACTTCCGAAGATAACTGTATTAGGGTTTTACCATTCTCCGAGAAAATAGGAACCCGAAAAAATTTTCTATCGTGGAAGAGTGTACAGTACTCAACTTTATCAGTTGCCACATGTCTTCACCTGTCATTGAATCTTCCAGACATAGCTCTTACGTGTCATAGGAATCCGTCATAACCGTTTCAGCCATGATCTCCTTACACACAATTCAAGATGCCGACACATTGAGTGGAGTGACACATCAACATGCAAACTAGACATGTACACTCACACTTAATTACATTATTTGCAAGAAATACATTTTACAAAACAAATAATAAGAATAGGAATTATCCAAGGTTGAGACACCTTATTCCTAACACTAGTGAACACAAATTCTTTTGTACGATGATCCAACACACTAACTCTTGAATACAACATATCTGAACAACTCTTACCAACATGTCTGAATTGCACAAGCAAATCTTCAACCTAGAAGAAATGTAGAGCAAAACCAGAACACAACACTATCACTTTGAATGAGACACATCCTCATCATCTTCAATACTTCCTCATCCATAGATGGAAGCTTATCAAAGAAACACTAGAGGTTGGAACTAGTAGCTTTACTAATGAAAACATAATGGAACCAATCAAAGCATCAACTGCTCACATTCTTGCAACAATCTCAATAGACATTAATGACAACATAGGCTTGTTGACATCAATGACAACACCAAATTCTCATACTTGCAACAAAAAGATATCAACCATCTATCCATTTAAGCCTCTTTCTATAAATATAATCCTTCAGCCTTCATTTTCATCAATTCTATCACAAGTAAGTTCATGGTACCACTTTGCTTCCATAATCTCCATTGCAACAAGGTTATGCTAATATAATTTTAGAGAAATCCACATTTTATCTACTTAGGCATATCAATAGGCTTAGGGTGCATCCTATATAGCTCAATCATGGAGTTTGAAGGTGTATGAGGTAAATATTTATTTGTTTTATGCACTTAAATCTTATTTCATTTTGGTTAAAAAAAATTCTTTTTTCATTTTGACATGCACCGTGGGACCCATGTCCCTATTTTAACCTTTTGATGTGATTTTTTATTCAGTTTTTAGTTTTAGATTCTAGTTAGGCACTCATCTCTATGATTATGTTCTTTTGTTCAACAAAATCGTGCTTTTTCCATGACTTTTGGCGCCTCTATCATATCTCGTTGTGCTTTTGTAGTGACTCATGACACCTACATTCTGACTTTCGGTACACCTCTATTTTGAGAATCCACACTTGAGTTTTGCTTAGATTTTTTAAGTGTTTTTAGTGTTGACCCTCGATTGTTTTCTATTTCTTTTTGCATTTTTTCTAACCCTCTATTTGTAGGTTTATCTAATTTATTTGTTGCAAGTGATAAGGTTTTTGTTTTAGGTGCTCTCTTAGGTTTTCATTTTTCACTTAGGGTTTAGGGTTTTATTGCTAGCCTTAGGTGTTTTGTTGTGCATGTTTGGGTATCTTAATAGTCTATTTTGCAAGGTATTTAATCAGTTTTGGTGTAGGTTTGCATTAGGATTCTTGGGGATTGTAGTAGGTTTTCATAATCTAAGGTGTTAGAATCTTATTTCCTTATTAAGATGTTAGGGCTTTAGATTTTCTAACTCTTAGTGTTTATGGGAATTTTAGAGTTTCCCAATATTTTATTTTGCAAGGTTCTAATTTCTATTTTTGTTGTAGATCTATGTCTATACAAAGACTTGAAAAACCTTTGTATCAACCTTCAATGGTTCCATACAGACTTTACGTACGTCTGTGTAGAATTTATGCACATGTGTAGAGACTTCCCATGCCAATGTAGTGGCTTCCAATGCCTTTGTTTGATAGAACCACACTTCTATTCAAGTATAATTTTATTTTTTTTTCATTTTGTGCTTTTGTGTTGTTAAGCTACACTTTTGTTTAGACTTTTTGTGCCTCTATTTAAAAGAGCTATGCTTTTGTTCCAATCTATTTAACTTTTGGATTTTCTTTGTTTTACGTTAACATTTTGGCTGACCTTAATGGTGCAGCTAGTTTTTCCTGTCAAAGATAAAAAAAAATTAAGAGTACTGATTTGTGGTTTTGTAGATTCGTTTGTCCACTTGTGTTTTTATTTCTCACTAATATAGGAACTAAAGTTATAGTAGTTGGTTAAATAACCCTTATTTTTTGTATTTGAAGGAGTGTGTAGACGTATGCATTCCCCTTATGCCTAGTGCAATCTTGGGGATAAAAAATCTCACATTTCCTTCTTTTTTAAGATTATATCTTAATACTTACTAGTTTTATTTGTATGCTCTCCCCTTACACCTAGTGTGATATTGGGGATTAAAAACACCTAGCATTTTCCTTCCCTTTAGGAGGTCCTCTTGGGGATTTTATCACCTCAAGGGATGGCCTCAAATGTGTGTTATTGGTGGGGTATATAAAGGGGGCAGAATGAAAGTTGTACCCCAATCTAGTTGTGTTGTGTGTATAGAAGCCTTGATGTCTAGGTGATTCTAGTACAAGAGGTGCAAAATTGGTCTATGATTTCCCATCAAAATTTCTTGATCCACACTTGTGATGGAATAGTGTTTTTATTTCTACCTCATGTACCCTTGTGGTATTTGTAGGACTTCCTAGAGTGCTTGTGTAGCCTAAAATAAGACCATTTAATAGTGTCTTAGTGTAGTGTAGGGTATAGTATCATGCTTGAAACCTCTCACCATGTACCTCCTTGAGTAGAGGTAGAAACTCTTTGGATAAGCTATTATGACCTCCAAGGAAAGGGAAAAGATGAGCCCTTGTGTCACTAGATCCTTAGATACTAACTCTGAAAGATAATTGCTTAGCACTAATCTTGAGGTATTAGCCTTTAGCTAGTGGGCCTAGACTAAGTATACACCCTGTGGTGTCCCTTCTCAAAATGAACAAGGAAAAATTAGGAAAAAATCATATTTCTTTATTTTTGAGTCTTGGTGCCCAAAAGGAGGGAAAATAATATTTAATTTTTGAATATTTTGCAACAAAAATATATTTTATATTTAAATGGGGCTTGAGTGTCCTTTTGGAGAAATAAGGAGAAATAAAAAGATCAAATTTTGGGGCCCAAATTTGGTCGGCCAGATTGGGAGGCATAAGGGAATTTGGATATAAATATAAGCTCATTTGAAGGAATTTGAATCATCAACACATTTATCTTTTTTTTATCTACACTTTGGCAAATATTCTAAGGATGAAAACCCTTATGAATATAGGAGAAGTTGGATGAAACCCTAGCTTCTTCAATAGAGGACTTCATGACGGAGGTTCACATGGGCTTCAATGGTAATTCTTGCTAGATTCACACTCATATTTTTGCATTTTGACATATGCATCTAGTTTGGAGGGGCAAATTGGGCAAGTTGGAAGATATTCTTTAGATTTTCAAGGGTTGCAAACCCTATCAGTAGACTAGTAGGACAATGCACCCCTTTGGTAGGGTTTTGGTGTCATTTCATCATGCATATTTGCATTGTATTTTGTATTGGTGTGAACTGGGGCAATTTCACCCAGCTAGGGTTAGAGTAGGAGATCATTTTCATTGCATAGATTGGGGTTTCTTCATATCATCAAACTTTTATATGTTTTTGGGCATGTTTGGAGCCCATTGCATTATGTATTTGCATCATTAGTTATATATGCTTTGTAGCAATAGATTGGAAATTTGAATATCAAAAGTTTTGGCTTATGTTGGTGGTTGTTTGGGTACTTTATTATGTTATTTTCATGCTTGTTCATGATCAAAAAAATATGTTATAATTCTTGGTGTTGTTGAGACAAATAAATGTTGCTACTAACACATAGATAAACTCAAAAGTTTGCATCGAAAAACTAGGGTTTGAGCAGAAATATAAAATTAGAAAATGAGTGCAACATTTTATATTTCAAAAATCAAAAAATATTGCACAAAACTTGGTTGGGATATTTCAGTGCTATCAGAGCCTTGATCTTGCCAGCCTGTTGAGTATGTAAAGCTTTGAGTAATGACAACACATATAAATGATCTCTCCTCTGATTGCTATATGGAGTGTTGGATGAACTCGAGCAAGAAAAAGGGGAAATCAAAAAAGTGTGAGCAACCAAGTCTTGAGGACATCATGAAAGAGTTTATGTTGACACAATAGAGATTTGCACATATCTTGCAACAACATAAAGACTCCCTATCAAGACAATTTAGGCACTATATCAGCTCACCCACATATACAAAGAAAATATCTAGAAATCTCTATGAGGAATTTTACAAGGGTTCTAAATCAACAGTCATTGATCAACCCATAGGTGAACAAGGTTCTAGAACAACCATTGAAGAAAAACATGTTGAAATTGTCCAAGTGATAAAAGAATATATGTTTAAAAGTTCACTTCAACCCTATGAAGACAAGGACAAATGAGATTCACCTATTGAAGCTACAAATGAAGAGCACATGAAGATTGACAAAGATACCACCATGAATGTTGTCAAACCAGCCGTGTTAGAACAACTACATGAAGAAATTTCAGTATGTAGTGAACAAAGTGAATTGGATAAGATTGGTTTAACATTGCAAGACATGGAGGATCACTTGGAGGTTAAGGAGGTTATAGATATGCATACTCATGCTAGATCCACCAATGAGGAAGATCACGATGTAGAAGACTCTATTCATTATTTTTGATGGAGATTCATTGATGAAGCATGATGATGACCTAGTTTCCACACATGAATGTAATAAATAAGAGGCCATGAAGGAAGCAAATATGGTAGGTTTGTGTTGGAAGGCTCTAAGGAAGCATGTAGGGTTTGAAGGAGGTCTATCTCTTAATGACTTTCATGAACTCAAGGAGGCTTTGGTGGTAGTAAAGTCAAACTACCTACAGTTACTTGTGAATAGAGATCATTCCTCACACTTGGTGAGATATATTTTGATGCCTTCAGAAGAAAATAAGATGAGCCAGAGAAGCTTTGTGAGGAGTTGATAATGGAACACTCTTCATCACACACATAATTTCAAACTTCTATGTCGACCACATCCAATGAAAAGAAATACAACATGAAGATGGAAAAGAGTGGAGACAATTAGGAAGGACTTGAAGGGTCCTATGATGAATTCATGGATATAAAGGAGGCCTATACATATGAAGATGTAGCTTGCAGCCAAGGGACACAAATTATGGCACATGACACACTTGATTTTCCATTGAAAAAATATCTTGAACCAACACTTGACGATGGGAAATCAACAAAGGATGAAGACTTGTTTGAGTCCCTTAAAGGTAGTACAAAGAGGTATACCATAAGTCCTGATTTTCTATTTTATGATAATAGTCATCTTTTTATGCATAACCATGAGATTGTAGCTATGAAACATGAGGAGAATGGTGTTGAGGGATCTCCCAATGTTGGCACTCAAGATGTGAGTGTCAAATACAAGGAATGTATGGTGGATCCATGCCACAAAGGTTCTGATTTTGCATATCATACTATGAAAGATGTGGATAAGACACAAGATATGTGTAATCAGTGGTTGTAAATAGTTAGAAGGGAAAAGATGTTGGCTTCCCAAACAAAACAATACTTGCAAGAGATCAAGGACCTATGTAATAAGCTAGATCAAGCTAAGAGGCAATGGAATTCACACACTAGATCTTTATTTCTTCCAAGGGAAGGATGCATAGCGATAGTACGAGGAAGAGAAGAGTCTTCTGAAGAAAGCAAGCAAGAAGAGTATGCATATTTGGGTGGACAAGAAGAAAAGTATGAATAAAAAAAAAAGTTATTGTACCTGATTTGCATCATGAGTTGCCTTTGTTTGAGGTCCCCTTGAAGGCCCAAACCCTAGAGGAGGTTAGAGTAGTTGAGAATACACTTAGTGGATCAGCCACTAATATCAATTTTTCACATGAAGATGGAGTCATAAGTGATTCAGTTTGTGGTGATTAATTGGCCCCCCTTGAATATGCAGAGTTGATCAATAACAAAGTGCAATCCTATCATTATATTATGGTTACATTAGAGGCTACCCTATTTCAGAATTTTGTGATGCATGCCATAGAGATACTTGCCTTATTTGGGCATATTTGGGAGGTAAAGCTACACTTTGACACAAGGTATGGAGGTACTACTATGATGTTTGGTTTTGAGTTACTAATGCTTGTGTTCCAATTGGATTATATCATAGGGATTAAGAAAAAGCATGAAGATCTTGGCCTTCCTACCCTAGTTCATGAGGATCCACTCCATATTTTGCTAAGGGATGGCTGCTCTACACTATGGCACATGGATAACCTACAAGATACTTGGAGTAGCTATTTGGATGTTTTGGAGAGTTTTGGATCATCTCTTCATCATTGGGGAATGGTGTAGGGGTGATACGCTACCATCATATGATAGTAGCGATGATAGTGGCACTCACTTGAGTTTGATTTTTAGTTTGAAGGTTGTTGTTCTTCTATGCACCTACGAGGGGAATCTTGCATATTCATGGGGAATCCTTGAAAGTTGGAGAGTTGGGTGATGTTGATATATCCTTGAGGTACATCTATCTCATCAATTTTGATACATATGGTAGTATGATGATATGGGATCTAGGTGATGGTAAGCTTGTCATTGCTTGAGGACAAGCAATTACGGGAAGGGAGGATTGTGATGTCCCTTCTCAAAATGAATAAGGAAAATTAGGAAAAATAATATTTATTTGTTTTTGAGTCTTGGTGACCAAAAGGAGGGAAAATTATATTTAATTTTTGAATATTTTACATCAAAAATTATTTTATATTTAAATGAGGTTTGGGTGGCCTTTAGGAGAAATAAGGAGAAATTAAAAAAATTATTAAATTTGAATTTTGGGGCCTAAATTAAGTTGGTCAGATTGGGAGGGCATAAGGGAGGTTGGATATAAATATAAGTTCATTTGAAGGCATTTGAATCATCAACGAATTTATGTCTATTTTTTTATCTACACTTTGGCAAGTATTCTAAGGACGAAAACCCTTATGAATATAGGAGAAGTTGGATGAAACACTATCTTATTCAATGGAGGACTTCATGACGGAGGTTCACATGGGCTTCAATGGTGATTCTTGCTAGATTCACACTCATTTTTTTGCATCAACATGGGTGCCTAGTTTTGAGGAGCGAATTGGGCAAGTTGGAAGGTGTTCTTTAAATTTTCAAGGGTTACAAACCCTATCAGCAAACTAGCAGGCCAGTGCACCCCTTTGGTAGGGTTTTGGTGTAATTTCATCATATATTTATTAAATAGATTGGGTTTTCTTCATATCAGCAGACTTCTATATGTTGTTGGGCATGTTTGAAGCCCATTGCATTATGTATTTTCATCATTAGTTAGATATGCTTTGTAACAACAGACTGTACATTTGAATATAAAAAGATTTGGCTTATGTTGGTGGTTGTTTGGGTACTTTATTGTGTTGTTTTCATGCTTGTTCATAATCAAACAAATCTATTATAATTCTTGGTATTGTTGAGATGAATAAATGTTGCTTCTAATGCATAGATAAACTCAAAATTTTACATTGATCAACAAACTAGGGTTTGAGGATGCTCGAGATGGCGTTAGAGGATGGTGATGCTCCCTGCGCGGGCTAGGGGTGCCCGTGTCCTTCTATGCTTGGGTTGCCGGTGTGGGTGTAGTAGGTGGGTGTTTGGTGCGGGTACGGGGGGAGTTGTTGGGTTGCAGACGGTTTGGGGTTTTGGGTGTTTGGTTTGAGGGTTGGTGGTTTTTGTGGGAGTCTAGGGTTTTTGTTGGTTTTGGTGGGATTTTTGCATGGCAGGAATAATATCGATGGCCTCTGGTTTGGTGGTTGTTGGTGAAACTAAGGCCTCTAACGACTCTTCTTCAGGCTTCCATGCATAGCGGTCAGAGACGTATTATGCCAGTGAGGGTTCAAAGTTGAAGAAAATTAATGGATGTTGGCCTCAGAGTCAAGATCGCCCGATTCTGGTTCTTTCTCCTAAATCAGTTGTTGAAGATGTTTCATATTGGAGCCGTCATGCCCTCATTTGCAAGTTTCTTGGGATTCAGATTCCCTTGTCTGCTTTGGAAGCTTGGATTAGGCATTCATGGCAGATCGAAGGAGATATGGAGATTATGCTTGCTACTAAGAGTTATTTTATGGTGGTTTTCTCCAATATGGTTGATCAAAATCGGGTGTTTGAAGGTGGGCCGTATTTCTATAATCATGTTGGAATATTTATTAAACCTTGGCACATGGGTTGCAATTCAGCTAAAGAGTTGCCTTCTTGAGTTCCTGTTTGGGTTTGGCTACCGCGGCTTCCTTTGGAGTTTTGGAGAGAAGATATTTTGCAACGAATTGCTGCTCTCTTGGGTAAGCTTGTTGCATTTTCCCAACAAACCCTTGACAGAAAGGTGATTAATTTTGCATGCATTTGTGTGGAGGTGGATCTGAATAACCCTCTCTCGAATTCATTGGAGATTTTTTTGGGCTCTTCGTCCTAGATTCAGCAGTTAGATTATGAATCTCTCCCTTTTCGATGTCGACTCTACCATGAGCATGGCCATCTTCAATGGCATTTCCCCAAGGTTCATAAAGATTCTCGCCCCACTAATTCCCCTTCTTCTTCGGATTTGTCAGTGGGTATTGTGGACAAGGGGAAAGCTCCAATGAAGGAGGGTGTTGCGGGCAAGGATAAGGATGGTTTTATGCCAGTTCAATCGAAGGCTAAGGGTTGGGGCCTGAAGCGAACTTTGAAGGATCACCAGGTTGATGAGGGTTTTAACCACTTTTAAGTGTTGGATACTGTTTCCCTAGAGGAAGGAATTCCACCTTCTATCACTCCTACGGTTGTTGATGTGGATATGGCGGTTGTGTTGGTTCTTGATTCTGGCCAGGATGTATTGGAAGTTTTGGCTCTAGATAATGCTTTAAATGATCAAAGGCAAGATGATATTGTGTTGGTTGACCTGGCTAGGGAGGTGTTAGCTTCTAATCTAGGTAAGGGGTCTTCTCTAAGCTTGGGTCTGCACCAACACCTCCTTAAGAAAGGTCCTTCTGACAATTCTTCAAGAGGGCGCAAGTTAGATTCAGAAAAGATTAAGGTCACTGGGGATTTATTGGTGGAATCAGTGTTGGTTAAACCCATTGATGCTCACTTTTCTCAATCTCCTCCATGATTGTTATCTCTTGGAATGTGCGGGGGTTGAATAGCACCTCTCATCAACAAGCTATTCATGATTTGGTTGCGGTTCATTTGCCGAACATCTTCTGTGTTCAAGAGACTAAGGTTTCTGTTGATGTTATGCTTCAATTGGCTTCTCGTATTTGCAGGTTTGGTCAGTGTCAGTGCATTGGATCTCAAGGAAATTCTGGAGGTTTATCCCTTTTTTGGAATCCGCAAAATATTTCTCCTCTTTGGTGGATTTTTAGTCAATCTTCTATCTCCATGGTTGTGTCTGATATGGTTTCAGGTGAGACTATTCTCATATATAATGTTTATGCTCCAATTGACATTCAAGGTAAAATCCAACTTTGGGCACATATAAGGTATGTCTGCTCTTTCTCCCCTTATTTGCCTTGGATTTTAGGAGGTGATTTTAATTTTGTGTTGAGTTTGGAGGAGAAAAGAGGGGGTTTGCCTAGGTTAGGTCATGCTTCAGATCTCTTTCGTGCTCAGGTGGATTCTCTTGCTTTAGTTGATGTTAAGCCCTCTAATGGGGTTTTCACTTGGAATAATAGGAGTAGACAGGAAGCAATCTTTGAACGGTTGGATAGGTTTTTGGTATCCTGTTTTTGGGTTGGTGGGGGCTTGATTACTTGTTCGAAAATCCTGGACTGGAGAGGTTCTGATCATTGGCCCATTAATTTTTTTGCTTCTTATTTGGATGTTCCTAAGAATCCTCCCTTCAAATTTCAGCTTATGTGGCTTCGAGATTCCTCACTGTATGATTTAGTGGCCAAGTGGTGGAGAGAGGGTGGCCCGACTTTTGGGATAGCTACGTAATTCTTTGTTAAGAAGCTCCAATATGTTAAATATCACCTTAATAGATGGAACAAGCTCTATTTTGGTCACCTTCAGGCCAAGAAGAGAGAAGCTCTGGACCATCTTGCTGTGATTACTCACCAAATTCGAGATAGGGGTTTCACTGATACTCTTGGAAGAGTTGAGTCCCAGGCAATGTGGAAGAGTGGGAGCTTCGTGAAGATATTTTTTGGAAACATAAGGCTCAGAATGATTGGCTCCAGGAGGGGGATAGGAATACTTCTTTTTTTCATCATTCGATGCAGGCTCGTCGTCACAAGGGGTTTATCTCTTCTTTGGTTACTTCCGATGGTTAGTAGATTTCCTCTCGGGTGGCTTTGTCTCGGGAGGCTCGTCAATTTTACTCTAATCTTTTTGCTGAAGATTCCCCCCTACTGTTGAGGAGGAGACTTTGGTCCTCTCTTGCATTCCTTCTCTAATCACCAATGCGATGAATGATTCTCTCACTCGTCCAATTTTGTTGCCAAAATTGGAAGAGGTTGTGTTTGAGATGAATAAAGGCAAAGCTCCTGGTCCAGATGGTTTCCCGGTTGAGGTTTTTCAGGAGTTCTAGGATATCATCAATCTGGATCTGTTGGAAGTTGTTTAGGATTCCCTTCATAGTATGCAGATGCTTAGGGCTATGAATTCTACTTTCTTGGTTCTCATACCCAAGAAGGAAGGTGCGGATAAGCTTGAATTTTTTTGACCTATTGCTCTTTGTAATGTGATTTATAAGATTATCACTAAGTTGATTGTTGAGAGGCTCAAAACTTGTCTTCCTGTGGTGATCTCTGATGAACAAGGTGGTTTTGTGGCTGGAAAATAAATTCTTGATGGGGTGGTGGTGGCCTCTAAGGTTATTCATTCTATGGCAACTTCTAAAGCCAGATCTATGTTCATTAAGTTAGACATGGTCAAGGCTTACGACAAAGTCGAATGGAGTTTTCTTTAGAAAATTCTCTTAGCTTTTGGTTTTAGTCCTGATTGGGTGAGTTGGACCATGAGCTGTGTAACTCCTGCCTTGTTTTTTGTTATTATGAATGGAGAAACTTCTGAGCCTTTTGTTGCATCTAGGGGCCTTCGCCAAGGGGATCCTCTTTCCCCTTATCTATTTATTATTATGGCTGAGGGTCTGGGCCATTTTCTTAAGCTTCGAGCCTCTCAGGGACTAATTCATGGGTGGCAATGGGGTAATGGTTTACCACAAATCTCACATCTCCAATTTGTGGATGACACTGTGCTTATGGGATTAGCTCATCCTAGGGAAGCTAAGTCCTTTAGACATGCCTTGGATATTTACCTTGTTGCTTTAGGTCAGAAAGTTAATGAGCATAAATCTTCTATTTTCTTCTTCAACACTCCTTTGGCCATTCATTGGTGTATTGTTGACATTTTGCGATTTCAGATTGGGACTCTTCCCTTTGTTTATTTGGGCATCCCTCTCACTATTGGTAGACATCCCAGGTCCTCCTGGTAGATTCTGCTCGACAAGTTATGACAGAAGGTGAATCATTGGACTCACTGTTGGTTATCTTCTGTTGCTCACTTGACTCTTCTGAATTATGTTATTCAAGCCCTTCCTACTTATAGGTGTTTTGTTCAAGCTACTCCTATGTATTTTCTTTAGGAATTTGATGCTCTATCTCATCAATTTCTCTGGAATGGTAACTTATCAACTGCAAGATGGATTTTGGTGAAGTGGGAAACAATGTGTCAACCTAAGGAAGAGGGTGGCATAGGCTTAAGATTTGCTATCTTGAATGTAAAATCTCTTGCTACTAAGTTATATTGGCATTGGTGTTCTAGCCAAGATCAAATTTGGGCATGTATTCTCACCCTTAAGTATCTTAAGGATGCTAATGTGTTTGATGTTCCTCGCTTTCCTTTGGTTGGCAGTGGTTCTATGATTTAGAATACCTTGAAACTTGGGGTTCACTTGGTTAAGAATGGTCTCTTCTAGATATGTCATTCGGGATCGCAAGCTCTTTTTTGGCTCGACTCGTGGGATGGTCATCCTTCTATCCTCTCTACTCATCCTCACCTCCATCCCCTTTGTGATATTTTTACTGTTGTTGGTTGGGACACTGTTGGTCATTATAAGATTGCTCTTAATTGTGGGCGGGTTGTCCGGTTTCGATGGAAACTTCCTTCTGAATGGCCTCTTGGAGGTTCTACGGAGGCTAGGGCTGAATTGGATCACATTTTGGTGTCTCATGACTACACTACCTTGGATGGGAATGATGTTCTGGCTTGGGCTAGTAGTGATTTGTCTAGCAATTTTTCCGTTTCTGTTGAATATGGTGAGTTGGTGCGACGAACTTTCGGGGATAGTCAGGTTTCTTGGTGGAAGCATGTTTGGCACAAATTCTCTTGGCCCAAATGCATTTTTTAATTATGGTTGATGGCACACAATAGGTGTCTTACTTGGGATAATTTATGCAAGCAGGGTTTTCAAGGCCCCTCATTCTGTGTGTTATGTCGTGCGAGCAAAGAGAGTGTCTCTCATCTCTTCTTCCAATGTTCCTTTTCTAGACATATTTGGAATTTGTGGTGGGAGGTGTGGAATCAACCTTGCTGGCATGCTACCTCTTTGGCTGAGTTCTTTGATAGGTGGGGAAAAGCCCCTGTCAAAACCTCCTTTCTTTAGGTTGCTTGGGCGTTCGGTCCTTCCTTTATTCTTTGGCATATCTGGTTGGAGAGGAATCAACGGATCTTTCAAGACGTGTTGTTGGAGTCCCAACATCTATGGTGGAAGATTCTTCACTCTTTGGGGGAAACATTTTCAGCAAAGTGTGATCTTTCGGAGGCCGTGGATCTTATTGATACTAATTGTTTTACCAGGCTCCATCTTCCACCTCCACGCGGCCAACTCATGAGGAAGAGATGCAGAAACCCTCTTCGGAAGATCAACAGGGTGGGGAGGTGGAGTCCTCCTCCACCAGGTAGTCTGAAAATCAATACGGACGGGTCTTCGTGTGGCAACTCTGGTCCTGTTAGCATTGGTGGTGTGGGCATAGATAGCATGGGGACTGTTCAATTATTTTTTTCGGTGTTCAAAGGTCATCATACTAGTAATTTGATGGAGGCTTTAGCTATTTTTTATGATGTCGAGCGTGCTTGTGCTCTTGGCTGGAGATGTCTCATCTGTGAATCAGACTCACAAGTTGTGGTGCATTTGTTGTCCCGACAGTACTCTTAGGATGTTAGTTGGAGGTTGGTGTTGGTGATTAACCAGATTCTTCATTTGTGTGATTCTTTGGAGTCTGTTACCTTTACTCACATCCCTAGGGAGTGGAATGGTGTGGCAGATTGTCTGGCCAAATGGGCTTCTGACCAGATGCAAAACTGGAATATTAGGGAGAAGGATCAATTACCTATAGGTTTGTCTCATTAGTTGGATCACTTAGTGGATCTTGATAGGGATGTTTGATGCCCCTTCTTTTATTTATTCTTGCTTGAATAAATTTTAACCCCTCCTTTATTTCAACAAACTAGGGTTTGAGAAAAAATATAAAATCAAAAAATTAGGGCAACATTTTATATTTCAAAAATTAGAAAATATTGCACAAAACTTGGTTGGGATATTTCACACTCCTACTTGAATAATTTTTAGGTTTGTGATAATGTGCTTGATGTGTCTTCATGTGACAAACCAAAAAAATCTACTTAGCTTTATCTCCTAAAAATTATGGTCAGCCAATGTGTTAATATCTCTTGTCAAAATCAATTCACCACATCTAGACTATAGAACTACACTTTTGTTAGACCTTTCTATGTGTGTTTTGCATCTTTATATGCATGTGATCTATCAAACCACATCTACGTTGCATCTTTTTGCACTTTGACTCTATCAATTTTCACTCGCATTGCTTCTTGCTACACTCATGCTCTATCAAACCATGCCTAGATTACATATTGTTGCATCTACATTCTATTAAATTACACATGTGTTGCACTCTTTTGTTCCTACATTCTATCCTACTATGTATACATTGCTTTGATCCATTACTAATCATTTCTCTAGCTTGGTCAAAAAATCATACTTTACAGTTCTAAGGATAGACTTGGACTTATCATCTCACAACATCACCTAAGCCATTCTCCAAAATTCGGCCCAATCAATCAAACTTGGATAGTCATCATCATTTCAAAATTTCCTCCCCATCTTGATCATCCATAATCCTTATAAAAATGTGTTTAGTGTGAATGATTTAATAAATAAAAACAAAGCAACACAAATATGAAACAAACACTCAAGATTAGGCTAAGAAAGCTCAAACCAACATAACGAGCCTCCTGTTGAGTAGATTCACCCAGGATTTATTGATCATATGTGAGCTCATTAAAATAATTGGTAGCATAACGACGCTCCAACTGAAAATGAGAGATCTTTTTAAAATGGTTAAGGGTTGGATATATAGCATATGAGGAAAATGGATGAAGGGTTGAGATTGCTTGATGGAGATCAAGGGTTGAGATGAGAGGTGGTCTCTCAAGCCAAAAGATTGTTCCAAATGGCACAATGAGAGGGCTTGAGAGGGAGATTGTACCTTGAGGAGATAAGGCATGTTTGACATGGTACCAAGGCTATTCCACAAGTACAAGGGGCCCATGTGCTTGATGTGATGGTAGGGTTAACCCACTTAATCATGGATTAAGTGTGTGCAACCACTTAAGAGTAGATTAGGATTAGATTAGTATTAGTGCAAGTGGGGGAGTTGGAGGATGGGGCATGAGGTGAGAGGTGAGAGGAAAATAATAATTAAATAATTAGACTTAATTCATAAATGGAAGAAAAGGTATTTGGAGATTAAAATAAATAAATAAGGGTATTTAATGGATAAATGAGATGGAGGTAAATAATTAAAGGTAATTATTTAATTTAGGTTGGGATTTAGGGATTAAAAAAAGAAATAAATTAGGATAAAGGCTAAGATAATTGAATATTAATTAAATAATTTGGTATTATTTAATTAATATTAAGGATACAAAATTGGTCAAATTAGGATAAATTTACCAAACAAAAGTGGCCAATTTTAGGTGTTTGCACTATCAATCATACTTTTAATTTCCATATACATATCCATGACGTAATTTAAAAATAATCCAATGTGTATCCATATTTTTTAGTCTAAGAATCTAAATCTAATCCACATTTACAATCAAATTAATATACACATGTGTTCATCATGCATAATCCTAATCATAATCTAAAAACACATCACATCAATAATCAATATGCATCATAGCTATCACCATACATCACATTATAACATAATATGAGTCAACCATCTCATATATATATCATAATAAATAATGTCATGGTACAACTATCTCATCATATATTCATAAAAGTAGAATGTACATTAGCTTTGCAAAGCATCAAAATATACATATACACATCTACCTCTTAGACATATGTCTCAAGTACATCAAACATCCATTTATCACTAGCTATGGCTAGCCCCCTCTCCTACAAACCCTCCTAGTGATGGTGGTGTTGGTGTAGTGTCCCTTGAGACAATCCTCATAATGGTCCATATCTAGTTGATGCTAATCTAACTAACCTTGTATACTTTATAAAGCTAGGATCCCTCTTTCCTATTAGAACTACCTACTCATATAAATATCTCTAGTATCCCACCTATATACAAGGATCATGTTGCATCCCTTCATGCACTCCTAATCTCTCATAGAGCCTACATCAATCCATATAGACCTAGTAGTCCTCTCATGATATCCTACTATTGTCTCAATCAATCCACCTCCCCCTTATCTCTTTGTAGCTATATTTGTAATCCATCCCTCTCCCCCTATAGTATATCTCTTTCCACCTATAAAACATTTCACTTATCATGTAGGAAATTCCTTCACCCTACAACCTATCTCACTTCTACACCATTGTATCCTGCTCACTTTATTCTCTCTCTAGTCTCACCTCTAGACTATCCCCATCTTCATATCTTTGTACCTATGTGGATCCCTATGGATGTATCTATGGAGCTACTCGTATCTATACCTACTCTCCATCACCATCCCCTCCCCTCTATATATATTTTGAGCTTGAGGAGCTCAAGCTTGAGCTAATAATAATTCAGCTTCTCTCCCCACACTTCCTCTCGCATTTCCTCCTACTCTCCCTCTAATGTATCTACCTCCATCTCCACATACTTCTTACATACCTCCTCCTCCTCAACATTCTTATGATCACTCACTCCATTCCCACATCCTCACAATATTTTCCTCCTCCTTCCTATCCTTCCTACTCCCCATGCAATAGCTCTCTCTCCTCTTCATCCTCCCTATCTCCTCACCTCTCTCATAAATAGTTGGATACAATCTTGAATAGATGATAGGATTTGTACCATTAATTGCACTAGAATATTCTCCCTCCACCAATATTGATACACCCATGTCTCTTAAACATTTTCTATATTTTCTCAATCATCATAGTCTACCCTCTCCATCTTCAGCCACCCTTGGTCTACCACTATTTGATCTATCAATAGAACCCATAATGATACCTAACTCACCACTCATGTAAACACATGAAACCCTATTGGTACATTGTACCTTATTCTAAACTACTATAACGCCTTATTTTGACAATATATTTTATCAAGTAAGCATACTTGCTAATTAGGTAGCATGTTAGAGATAAGGCCTATCATCTTGACACCCCTCTCCTCCCTCCACAATTTCTAAGAAATATCCCCCCTTTATAACTCATCTAAATCCTTATGCCACTGCTCCACCTACCCCATGTTTCTATATGCATAATCCATAACCACCAAAATATATATGGCTACTTGAAGTACATTTCTACTCTATCACCAATCGACCAAAGCACTGCAATATGATCCCACACCCATATTTTTAATAAGGTTGTGTTATTAATATTCTACCTACCTCTATATATAACCATGTTTAGATCCCTATACAAGTGTGCTAACATGCCTAATCCCCATGCAAATGATTGCCCATTCTACACCAATCAGCTACATAATTATATAGGTTGATCACAAAGGACCTCTTGCTCTTGTATGGTAGCATAGTTCCACTAACAAGAAATACCATCACCAAGGGTAGGTTAGGAACCAACCCTTTGCATCCATCCAAATCAAGGACCATGTCCATCCATATTAATTTCACCCTACAAAAAAACCTTTTCAAAGTTGTAACTACATCTATTAAGGAGCTATATACCAATTGGGTCTATATTAGGACCTATGGAACCCACCACACATCCTCCAACCTCACCATCATCTCCCTAGTCAAAAGATGAAAAGTGCTCATATCCATCCTCCATCTCTCTACCAACACTATAAGTATAGCTTGGTGCATTTTGATCGCTAGCATCCTTGCTACCTCTAAACTATATGCCCGTGCAATATAATTACTTCCTTTCACTAAAACCATCCATCAAGATTAGCAGTCCTAATCACCTCTCTTAAGTCTCTAGTAGGTTCAACTACTCCTGCACATCATTTCTAGGCACATGTTAGTCACCATACATCTATTATCCTACTATAAGATTTGTGCATCCCACCCCATCCCCATCTCTATTTTCCTATCATAGCACAACTACCACATTATTCCATGCATGCAAATCTTTTCCCATGCACTCATTGTAGGACTTTTTTTTCTCCCTTAGAATATGAATGATTTTATCAAACATGTCTACCTTATTTCCATGTATATAATCAAATGTGGATACACCTTTATTTTTGCTCAATCCTTCACTTTTTCTATGTGCGATGCATCCCTTATGCATGCACTACATTTTACACAACCGATACATTTTTCAGTAGATATTCCAAAGTTTTTTGCATTCGTCATGTTCCCTAATGTATGATCCCCAACCCCCTATACATAAAAAAGTTCACATTTTTCACAAAACAATTGTTAATTATGGCTCAATCCTTTCCCCCACTAATGACACACACATGTAATAAACGGTAAGGTTCTTAGTACTCACCACTATTCATTGTCCTCTAAACACCTATATTGCCTCACCCACTATGCTTGATGCTTGTGGACTAGTACACAATCCATCTTTACTCTATTTCTCCTTTTCTACTCTCTTAATTTTACTATTATCTAGGGTAAAAATAAAAAGTTTTCACCTCCCAACCATATTTATTCATCCTCCTTTCATTGTTTCTTCTCTTGTTTCTACATTTCAATTATATTTTTCTCTTTCATCCACACTTTTCCTCCTCTACCCATTTTTCATCTCATTTCACTCTTTTGAGAGCTCATCTATGCCCCTTTTTCTTGCTTGATCTCTCGATGGGGCTTCATCCTTCTATCACATTTTTTCGTAATTTCTTCTACATTGGGGTATCTTAATTTTTCATTTTTTCTTTGAGTGTGCTATATTTTATTTTCTTTGAAATAACATTATAATGTCATTTCAAAGAGGCAAAATATTGACACCTAAAATTTACATCCCATCAAGCTCAACCACATCTCCTATAATTGATCATTCACACTTGAACAATTATCTTATTTCACTTCTTTTTTATCAACTTTAATATCTTTATTATTTAATTAATTTTTTTTGATATTTCTTCTATTTCTTTCAATCATTCCTAAGGTCAAACCCTTGGTAAATAATTATCCAATATTTATTTACCTAGGCCGTTTATCTCCTTCCTTCCATTTTATTCACTTTTTCTAAGTCTCCCCTAGTCACCTTTCTTCTAATCATTTACACATGGATCTAAATAATGGTTAATCAAGGTCTGAATCACCCAAGTCCCCATGTGGATCCATATGTTATAACTTGTACATGTATGGCATAGCATGAGGTGCTTGGTGTATGAGACAAATATTTTTTTTCTCTGTAAATCCAAATTTTACATCCATCCCATGTACTTGGAGTATGTGAACACTCCAAATCTTCCCCTTTTGATATTTTTCAAAATTACTCCCTCACATCTCCACCATCCACTCTTTCCCAAGTTTGATTTCCACTCTTCATTCTCCTACAATCTTGGAGCTTCCCATCTCAACCAATCCAATTCATCTAAATGTCAAGCATCTTGGGCCCTTATTTCCCCTTTTAGTCCTAGTCCTCAATTGCTCTCTCTAAAATATCTATAAATTGGAGACCCTGTTTAGATATTTAACAAGAACTTTGAATGCAATGTGACGTTGTCTAATTGAGCACTTAACATATCACCATAGTCATAATCACTTCAAGAACTTGAGAAAATCCACTATTATTAGTGCAAGATGGGAGTTCACATTAGTATACTTACATGCTTTTTATTATTATTTGAGTTCCTTTTTCTTAAAGTTTTAAGTGTTTTCTTTGATTATGAATTAGGTAGTTTATCTTAGTTTAGATTATCCTATCATGTTCATTTTCACTTGTACACACCTTTAAATAAAAAAATATAGAGATAATCATCTGAGATGTTTTCTTAATTCAATTCATGGTGGAAATGAAATTGGTGGGAATGAATAAAATTTTAATTTAGACATCAATTCCATGGATTACAAAATTAGTATCATGTCATGAGATTGACCTAGGACAGGGAAACACTAACATTAATGTGGGGAATGAATGTTTAGACATGTGGATGAAATAAATATCTAATGTATGGGGATATTTACACATATACATAAGATGGGGTCAAACATGTGAGTTTGTGTGCAGAGATAGGCAATGGGCCCAACTTCACACAAGATTACAATATTTGTTGATTTATAATTGAATTAATTAATTCCATAGAAATGGGCCCAAAACTTAATGGGAATTGGCATGAATATGAAAATTACATAATTGCACTATTATAAACTATTAGATACAAAATAACAATACACTATACTATTTGATAAAAAATTATTTGTACATTTTTATTTTGCAAGAAAAATGAATACCATAATGCCTTGTTATACCCACTTCTATAAATGATGTCTTAGTTGAATAGGTACATATATCAAATGCAACTTTTGTTGAATAAGTACACGTATCAAAATAAATTTGACTTGTAGTTATGCAAGAAAGTCTTGTTAGAATGAGAAGTAGTTGAACTAGAAGAAGAAGAATTAGTCCTTGTCCATGTTGAAGTTGATCTTATAGAGGTTGCACTAGTGTGATGAATATTGGTTGAAACATCATTCACACACATTAGGGTTTCAATGAGGGGAGCATACATAGGTTTAGGTAATGTAGAGGGTAATTTTGGCAAGGGAGCCTCAAATCTAAGACATCGAATGACTTGCCTCATGCTTGGTCGAATAGTTGGATCTGGATGAGAACACCACAACCCTATAAATAATAGTACCTTTGCTTCTTCTTCCTTATAAAACCCATTCAACCTATCATCCATAGCCTCTAAGAGTCTCCCACTTCCATATAAATCCCAAACCCATTCTACTAGACGTACTCTTTTATTGTCCTCATCAAAAATTGGTCGTTGTCCACATGCAATCTCTAGAGCCACTGCCCCAAAGCTAAATACATCTGACTCTACATTAGCTTTTCCTGACATGATACACTCTGGTGCAAGATAACCCATAGTGCCAACAATGACGGTGGTGGCAGAGTCAACCTGACCATGCTCTAATAGGCGAGCAAGGCCAAAGTCCCCAAGCTTGGCATTAAAGTTGGAATCCAACATGACATTACTAGCCTTCACATCTCGATGTACCACTCGTTGCTCCCATTCCTCATGTAGGTATAACAAAGCATATGCCAATTCACAAGAAATTTTGTATCGCATGCCCCACTCCATTACTAAATATTTAATATCGAACAAGTGGCGATCAAGGCCTCCATTAGACATGTGCTCATAGACTAGTAGGAGTTCCGCTCATTCATGACACCAACCAAGAAGTGGAACTAAGTTTCGATGCCGCAATCAACTGATGATGGTGATCTTTGATATATATTCTTTTTTTCCCTGTCAAAATTCCATTTAATATATAAGCATAAATGTCTAAGATGACCACCATTTTTTAACATGATCATTCATATTATAAAAAATAGAATTAACAAATTTATTGGAAACTACAAGTTAAATCTTCATCACATAATACAACACAATAGAAATACCACTTTAATGAATGCTATGATCTTTCTTTTCTTGTAATCTACACACAATATAGCACATTGACACAATATAACAATGCAATCTAATGATAGATCATGAAGTTTGATCCACAACGTTGATGTTAAAAGCTTTCACATATCAAAACCAAAAATATATGATAAATTGTTAATATAGACTATAAAAACTTTATGCTTTGAACTAAAGTTAATCTTCATCATATAATGCAACACAATGGAAACACCACTTTAATGAATGCTATAATTTTTCTTCTCTAATAATCTACACACAAGATAATATATTGATGTTGTAAGTAAGATACTTGGTTAAATAACAAAATGTCATTATAGGCACCTAAATGGTGTTGAATCCAAATCTTCCACAATATATATATTAAAAAAAGAAGAGAATATATTTGACACACTTTTCTATATCTTCCACAAAACAAGTTAAATCTTCTTCACATAATACACTACAATATAAACACTGCTTTAATGAATGCTATAATCTTTCTTTTCTTGTAATCTACAAATAATAAAACACATTGACACAACATAACGATGCAATCCAACCATGGATAATGTAGTTTGATCTAAAAAATTGATGTTAAAAACTTTTATACAATTAAATCCAAAAATATGTGATAAATTGTTATTATAGACTGTAAAAAAAAATTATGCTTTTGACTACAAATTAAATCTCCATTACATAATACAACACAATGGAAACACCACTTTAATGAATGCTATAATTATCTTGTCTAATAATCTAGATACAATATAATATATTGATGTCGTAAGATAGTTGATTAAACAACAACGTTCAACAACACCTAAATGGTGCCGAGTTCAAATTTGACACACTTTTCAAAATAACAAAAACAAAAACAAATTACCTGCTGAGATCCACGGGCCACACGCTTAACCGCCACCGGTTACTTGGTCTCGGGCAGCACCCCGTAGTACACTCCTCCAAACCCGCCCTCACCCAGCTTGTTGCTGAACCCCTTAGTGGCACCACTAAGCTCCTTGTAACTAAACCGCCGCGGGCCGGGCGCAAGCCGCCCGTTTATCTCCACATCAATATCCGAACAACCCACATCCTCCTCCCTCCGCCATTTCCTGTACAAAACCCAGCACAGGAGGCCAAGCAAGCCCAAAACAGTAACAAACACCCCCACCACTAATAACGCGATTTTAACATAACCCCCATTTCGCCTGGCCGCAGGCGGGGCCAAGTCAGATATGTTGAACTCCCAAGTGATCACATTGTGAATCTCCGTGGACTCACCCGTGGAGGCCGAGAACCCGACGGCAACCCACTCCGGCAAAAGGGTCTTCAAATCCGTGTCATAATAGACAATGGGCGTTTCACTCTTCCGCCCGTCGTAGGACAGAAAAACCGAGATCCGCCCGGCCCGGTAGTCTATCCAGGCGTCTCCCGTCCGCCCGGACTTGAGTCCACCCTTGCCCTGCCACGAGCTCACGTTCACGGACCGAATGGAGTTCACATTGATGCCGACGTGGTCCCACTCGCTATCCCACTAGTTCTTAAACGTGTCGAACTCCACGGCCACGATTTGGTTGGAGGAGTTGCCGTCTTGGGCCGGGTCGAGGAGCCCGAGGTACCCACCCGTGCTGTTGGGCGGAACGTCGGAGACCGGGCGAGAAAGGAAGAAGGTCATTCCATCCCCGTATAAGCTGTGATTGAAGATTTTGATGATGAATTCGAAGTGGGTCGTGAAGTTTGCCGTGGCGCCCGTGGTCCGGTCCCATAGCCGGACCGGGTACTCGTACGTTGCTCGACCCGCACTGCTTTTCAGGGACTCGTCGGCCTGGTTCTTGGTGAGCTGGATGACATTCTGGGAGGCGAAGGCGTCACCCCTGTAGTTTATTTCTTTTGCGTTTGGGGAGAAGGCGGTGAGATTGAAGGTCAGTGCGGGTGCGCCTGGAATGAGAGTTATGGTGATGAGGATTGAAAAGATGAGATGAAGTGGGGAGGGGAAGCAGTTTGGTTTCGCCATTGCAGGACGAATTGTCTGTGAAGGGGAAGGCATTATAGTCATCAATGCCGGCCTTCCAGCGGGATTGAAGTTGTATTGGGTTTTTTTTCAAATGTTGTTCATTTGTTTTGGTTGTTTGGTTATAGTTGTTGGTTCCATAGGGTACTGTGAAATGCATCATCGTTTTATTTGTGTGTTTTCGTGTTTATATCGTTTTATGTTTGTTGTTAAATATAATTCCAGGAAACACAAGCATGAGATGATTGGATTTATTTTGTTTTGTTTTTAATAAAAATAAAATTAGAGTTTAGGATTATATTTTTAATTAAAGGTTTTTTTTTTTTTTTAATCTAGTTATTTCATTTTGATGATTATATTTATAAATAAAGTTTTTTTTGTTTCTAGTTATTTCAATTTGATGATCATATTTATAATTAAAGTCTTTTTTGTTTCTAGTTATTTTATTCTATGATGGATTGGGGAAAATGATTTGAAACATTAACGATGAGTTAAATCGAAAAATATAGATTAAAATTTTATATCCATGACAATTCATTTTAATACTATTATTATATGACATATTTTTATATGAAGTTTGATTTGTTTTCTTATTTTTTCTCAATTATATATATTTTTACTTATAAGGATTTATGTTTGACTTATTTGTATTAGTTCTCATGTATTTCTCATCTTTATTAATTTATGTTTATTATACTTATTCATGATCTCAAGATGTTACATCTTTTATCTTGAATCTTTTGACTCTTTTTAGTAGTGTGGGAATGATCTTACATGGCACAAATGTGACCGAAATTTATTTATTTTAAATTCAAATTAACATCTCCTATCCAATCCTCATAAATGTTGGGAGTTGATTTAGTACACGTTTATACAATTATTCATTATGTCTTGTTATTTAAAAATATTCATTTAGATATTGATACAATCTAATCATCTTAGAATCATGTATTATCATTTGAAAGGAAGGAGCACTCAATACAAACATTTGGACTTGGAGAACTAAGAATATTAAGAAAACTAATGAACAAAAGTAGTGATAACGCTAGCATAAAGTTTATAAATTTAATTAACTTAATTAAAGGAACATGTGATTAATTATTAAAATTAAAATAAAACATGGACAAGCTTATAAAACATAAATTAAAATGAATAAATCTCTACAATGAAAATCATAACACCTCATGGATGCGCATAAAACCTTTTAGGGAAAAAATCACTATACCACAACTTTGTATTAATCCAATAACACTATTTACAATGATACATCCAATTTTTCTCCTCAATTTGATAGTATTATAATAATGTGATAGTATCTACAAATGATCATACTAAACCTCTATTTAATGTCTCCTATATATAGAATAAACAAGAAATCACATTTGGTTTACAGAATAATGCATCAAAACCATGGGTCCAAATCTAAGCAAAAATTTAACTCTCCACTCATGAAGAACATTTTTCAAAATAGAATGTAACTCCTTTCATCACTCTTACATGTCATAGATATCCTTATTAATTTTCTAGGCACACAATCTCAAGTCTAGTACTTCATGATGGACTAACCAACTAATGTAGACTCCATTTGTCATAACAAGTTGCTCTATTAGTGTTTAAGATATTTAAGTGTATAAATTAAGTTTTTAAATATACTTTATATTTAAATACAAATGCACAATTAAAATGTATACCAAAAAATATAAGTTCAAATGAAAGTTCTAGCATGGTATAGGGAAATTCTTCCTAAACTAACCTATGAGGAGAGTATTGTGCAAATTTTATGATCTTACAACAAAACGAAACATACAATAAAATTACAACATAAACAATTATACCATAACATAAGGGTTTACATGGGAAAACCCTTTTAAGAGAAAAACCCCACACTCCAAAAGTGCAAGCACTTATACTATTCTACAAAACCACGGGTATTACAATACAATGAGGAGACTATGCCTCTTACAAGAGTATTAACAACATGCAAAAATAAAGTGATTCAGGAAGCATAATATTACTTCAACATAAAATTAAATAATTTGATACCATACTCTAAGCAAAATGATGCAGGAGCGTCCAAGGGTACCAGGAAATCTTACATCCCCCAAAACATTTATTTTTAATCTTTTATTTTCGTGTGTGGTTTCTTGTTGCAGACAAATTTTTGGCACTTGGTTTGAGCACACTCGGAGTATGGAAAAAAATATTTTTTTAATTGGTTGGACATTTGAATGTTTAAATATTATATTTGGGTGAAAGCTGATGTACATTTTGCATTTTGGGTAGCTTGTCCTTTGGACTTGATTTCAACTCAATTTTTGAAATGGTCATTATCAAGTTTATTATGTGCATTCGAACTGTGAGATTGAATTTACGAAATCATTGGATCTGAACTAGGGTTTATGGTTTCGATGGTCGATTTTATGCTCTGGTTAATTTTGATTTTAATTGGCATAAGTTAGGGAATCATTGAGCCATATTTGAAACCTTATTATCAATTGATTTGATTGCCCTCATATTGATTTAGGATTAACTAGGTGCATTGTTATTGAACCCTAGTTTTCTTTGAAATGATATTGAAATCACTTGAAGTGTAATTGGCTTGAGTTTGAGTTGTTATGTCATAACCCAGTTTTTCTTGTATTTAAATTATAATATGATAAATTGAGTTATTGAGGAAATTCAATATGTTGAATGAAAATTAGATATTTTTGAAATGTTTGAAAGAAGTTGATCGTCTTTTGACTATGTGATCTTTTGAACTATCTTATACCTTATCATGATTGAACGTTACTAATGAAATGTGTAAGTGCAAGTGTGTGCAAATGCAGGAAAATGGGTTGAAGGAAAAGAGCACGAATGAGGTAGGATTATTTAGCCGAATTGAATGGTAAGCTTGATGGAATTTGGGTGCGCACACCACAAATCAGCATGATAGTTGCATTGAAACTTCTTATAGAAGATTATAATGACTTGATTCAAATGATTCAATGTTTAAAAATAATAGGCTTATGAAATGAGATACATGTGATTTCTTATCTAATTGTCTATTTTGATCACGCGTTTTCAAAATTTAAAAGAAAACGATAGCATGGTTAAACATATTTGTATGTAATTTAAAAGGCATGCTTGAAGGATAAGAAAACCACTTTGTTTAAAAATCATTATTTGAATAAAATAAAATTTTATTCCTTGCTTGAAAGTGATTGAATACTATACTATATAAAAGTAAAATAGAGATAAATAAATATATATATATGCACACACACACACACACACACATATATATATGTATATATATAAATACATATATATACATATATACGCATGCATATATATAAATATATATATATACATATTCCTTATAAAATCAAATAAGGGATCAAAATTATCAAAACCATACTGTTGAATTCAAATAATATCCCAAGGAAGATATTATGAAATAGTGGCTTGCATTTGAATTTAAGGCAAGATATTTAAATTCTAGTGTGGGGAGGCTAAAATTAATGTCAATTATGAAATGAAACAACCCCATAATGGAGCGAACAAGTAAGGAAAACATGTATTTCCATTTTGGTAGCATGAAATACTGGAAAGGAATCGATAGGGGTCTAGCAGTGGCGACAAGAAATTAGGAAAAAGCAAGCCAGTGAATTGACTCATCTGGAAAAGTAGGAAAGAGTTGAGGAAAAGCCACCAATAGAGGTAAAAATTGTTGCTTGATGTTGTATATGCTTATTTTTCAGTGCAAACTATTCAAAATTTTCATTTCCCTTATATTATGTCGATTTCATTTGAGTTAATGGTAAAACATTTGATGCCCATTTACTGCAAGCTTATTTTTCTTTAGTACCAGGGCATTTCTATTTAAGATCAATCATTTCTTGAAAAATATTACAAGGGCCTTATCAGCCAACCTTTGCATGCACTAATTTTGTGCATAATCATCTATCGGCATGATAGCCAAATCTGGCTAAGCTCTATTTGTTTTATTATTATCACCTCAAATCGATATGTTATGCATGTAAGTTTATTAACCATTTCATGGTTAATCAGATGATTGTGATAACTAGAATTATTATTTTGTATTTAATGATTTTGAAATCGTTATCATTCCCCTTTAAGGGAAAATGATTGTATCTCTATTATTATTCTTCATTATTTGTTTTTCTTCTTGTCGGCTAGGCTAAACAGGTATGTCGCACAAAATGGGTGTGAAGGCTACAAAAATTGTTCATAGAACGATGTATATATATGTCGCCTCGTTCACCACAAACTATGACAGAGTGATTATTTCGTTTCATTTTATTATGATTGGCTCAATCTTTAAGATCGATCTGCAGTAAACCATTTGTATATGGAATTAATCATTCATCAGAATGATCCCCTTTTAATTTACAATATTCCATTTTATGCTCATAGTATACCATTTGTATATCAATTTATAGTATACCATTTATGCATACATGTGATGCTCGTAATGTTGTTTTCACCAGTCCATGTTGCATGCACATTTCATTCCCTTGAACAATTCCCAAATCATTCCATAGAACGATCGCTATGAATGAGTCTTACTAGCTAGCCATCAAACATTGTAAGTTGATAATCGAAATTCTTTAAGGTTTGACTAATGATAAATGTTAGTGATAAATCCAAACAGTCATTCGACTATTAGTCATTTTTAAAATGACAGTAGATTGAACTTATTTCCATAACAAACACCAATAGAAACATGGGTCTTTCTTAACTTGAAACAGTAAAATAAATGTTTTAACTTTGTATGTGATTAGAAACGAAAAGCATTTCATTCGATTCCTTCTTTGCACAAAAAGGACACTAGTACTGTTTAGATAATTGTATATCCAGAATGATAGAACATTGATTGTTTACATGATAAACTAGATAGCTTGAAACTGTTAACGAGACATATTGGCACAATAACTTGTAAAATTTTGCAAACAACATTGTTATGATACAAACAACACGTCAGTATGTGGAAAATTTTCAAACATAATTGTTCTTCTTTCTTTGAAAAAGGCAATTTACATCTTGTATTATTGTTAGATAATGTGACAATTTGTAGAATTATTTTGAATGAAGCAAACTGTTATAATGGTTTTTATTTCAAAATGTATGCACAAATTTAATAACTTAGGTTGGAACATATATGTGTATCCACATAGACCTTTGTCTATGTACATACACATACTTGTGGTCCATACCTTCTTTTGTTACTTATTTAATTCATTTTTAATGAATACTGAATTATGTTGAATGCAAACCTGTGATATGTGTATGAATTGAATGGATAATGTTTTGAACAGTTCCATTTGAATCATTTTTCTAATTCATTTAAGTTGAGGAATTAAGTAGACTGAATTACTTTTTTGTAGATATGTGTGTAAGAATGTTCTCTTTGTTTAGTAGAACAACAACACCTAAGTAGACTAGAGCACCTCAGGGTAGATGCTACTAGAGGGTAGATAGTTTCTAAGGAATAAACTGTGTTGTTGAAAGTTACCTTTTGAGACGGGTGCTGAAATGGAGTACAAAGAGTATAGGTTTTTGCTTTATCCAAAACCTATATTTTGTTGTTGTAACTAAATTTTTATGCTTGGCCAAGCAATTAGCCCATTATGTATATATGGACTTTGTGATAACACACTCTTCCATTCCTAGCATAGATCTTTCATTTTTCTAATCATAGATAGAGATGCATGTTGATGTTTGGGCATGCACCAGATTCCACCTTGTAGATTGCCCTCTTGTTAAAATTTCCATGCAGGGTCAAGCATTCTTCAAGTAGGAATAATTCTGGGGAAGTGTAAGCTTCGTGGTTGGGCTGTAAAGCGGTTCAACCATGTTCTCATCCACCAAAGGAGGCGAGCATCAAAAGGAAACCTTGGATGTTTTCAATTTATCAAAAGATGTGATGTAGCCTTGAAGTAAAATTATACAATGTATTGAATTTTTGACCAATGAGCCAAGTCAACTTGGATATTGTAATTGGCATTTAGAAATGAATATATATATAGACTCATATTTTAATCAAACATGTGTTCCTATGATTGAAAATAGTTGCTTAAGTTATGTAGTTTTAAAATTTAATATTCATGACGTCATTTACAATAAATATTTAAGTAATAATTAGAATGGGTTATTACATGTGATGGTGATTTTGTGGTTGCATTTGAAGGATCTAATCATGGTTGAAGGCTAATTTTAAGTCATGGTTGTTTAAACTTGAGATAATCGTGAAATTCTTAGAAGATTTGAAATGAGCCTTAGAAATTTCTAAAATATTTTCTTTCATGTAATCTTCCATGACTCACATTTCCCAAAGTTATGCCCACTCATGAAATCCATACCTTGATGGACAACTTGATGAACTATGTTTTGTGGAATCCTTCTACCCACAAAAAACTCGAATAGTGCACTTCGCTGAATTCTCTTTGCATGGATTACCCAAGTGCTTAGTCTTCGTGGATTTCGTCCTTGCTCAGATTCCCCAAGATTTCATGGTTTTCATTATGTTGAGTAGTGTGATATGATGGATGTATGAATTGCGCTACAAAGATTTAATCTTAAGTTTCCAAATGCATTTACATCATAAATAGGTTGCATAATATTTATTTGTCACTTGGCTCATTTGTTATTACACTTTGGAGAATTTGTATACTCATGGATTTACGGAATCCTTGAGGGCTCGAATTCCCCAAAATTTGCCAAGGGTCAAAATCTTCAAAAATCTTGAAAACCTGAAATATGCTTAAAACTTTGTTCTAAGGATTTGCAACTTGATTTCTTGGGTTTCAATGAAGTATTATGAATTGTTACATATTGCATATGAGTTTTCATGAATAATCTAATGATGTAGGGATGTAATGATTAACTTTTCTTAGCATTTTGAGTAATTATGGTATTTTTCTAACCAAATGTAGGCAGATTCTAGCAAGGCAAAAGATTCTAAGGGAAAATCCACTAAACCAGTTAAGGAAAAGCTAACTACCAGAGCTGAGAAGACGAAGTATGATTTCAAAGGAAGACTCCCAGAGTCTAAGATTGCTTCTCATTGGGAAAAGGTTGGAGATACAAACATGGGGCATGCAAATTATGAAGACTTCAAGTAGAGGATGTATTGCAATGCTCCCACCTCATTGACTGAAAGATTGGTAAGGACATGATTAGCATAAGTAGTTGGATTTCCTGCATTAGTGCAATGTCTAGAGCTCATCATTGAGTGTGCCTAGCATTATGATTCAAATAAAAGGGTGATTGTGGGTCCCTAGGGCAAAATGTTGGCTAATTTGATCGAGAAATCAATAGCTCAGAGGCATTCAACATTGCTCCACATCAAAAATTAGTGAAGGTTAACATGAAGCTAGAAAATAAGTTTTATGCTAATGATCCAAATGAGGCATTAGAGATAATGAATTCTAACTAGATTGATAAGCCCAAACCTCATTATTCTAAGTTGCCCAAGAAACTGCACAAAATTTATTTTAAGTTGGAGTACAATGATATGATCACTATTCTAAAAAAAGTGATGGGTTTAGAGAAGGCTTCGGTATTTGAGGATTGGATGTTTTATGTTATGGCACAAATTGAGAAAGGAATCAACTACCACTGGGTAGGAATGATCAATGATAATCTAGACAAACAATTGAGGGAAGTGTAGGATACAAGAACATTCACTATAACTTCCTATGTAGTATATATGCTTGCAAGGAATTACATATACAAAGGCCTAAGTTGTAAAGGTACAATTGGCCAGGATAGAGTATATGATATCTACCCTCAACTCCACTTGAATAATTCAAATTATAGGAGGGTGAATGATGCCTTTACAATGTACATTACAAGAACTTTATAGGATGCATTACATGTAATGATATATAATGATACAATGGATTTAGTCAATAAATATGGTCCTAGTTCATTTATTTTACCAAGTTCACATACATTAGGATTCAAGGCAGCCCAAAGGTACCTTACAGACTTCCAAGTTATCCAACTGATAAAGTTGTATTACTTGAAGTGACAAAACAGTTGGTTGCTTTTGATTCAGTTTTGAAAGCTATGCATAAGACTGAGGTTGGTGGAGAATTCCCCTTGACAATCAATGGATGGGAGGCCTGCCCAACAACTCATAGTGCTCATCATTTCTGTAGATATTGCTCATTTACATCTGAATACCCACTCAAATATAGATAATTTTAATCCAAATGGAGTAGCACAAAGGGTGGCCAATAGAGAGTATAGGCATAAATATAATATAGAAGATTATTGGGTTAACTGTAGAGATGAATTTTTTTGGGAAATGTGCCTCAATTTACTAGCTTGGACCTCTGTGAAAGGCTTGACAAATTTATGCCATTATCGCTTTACTGCAGAGTTCTCATTTGGTCGGCTTGACCCCTTATTCGCTGAGACTTAGTCTGATCGACGAGACTCTGAGGGTTGTCATAGCGATGGGGCGACGAGCATGGAGTTGGCAAAATGTTGTTTGCCTTGCCTTCGTCAGCAGAGCGGTCGTTCATCGATGAGAGGTAGTGCTAAGTTCCACCGATGTGCCGAAGACTTGAATCAACGGTTGTGATCGGCTTCATCTAACGGTGTTGGTTGCGTTCCGCGACATCCTAAAGTAGGTATAACTGAAAGTCTTTTTTTCGAGAAAAATTTCCCGTGCGCTGGATGCATGGCGGCTTCCTAAAGCAGTTAGCGCAGCGAAGAGGAGGTGGGCCCCGAGTTGCTTTGTGCAACTATTTTTCCGATCGTGGACACTTGTCAGCACCTCAAGAGTTCCCTGGAGAATATAGCGTATACCGCTAGAGATTCCTTGAAGGCACTCCAGTGGCTTCCACATAATACAAGTGGAGGGTGTGAGTGGTGAACACGTGGCAGAATTGGAAGCTTGTTCTGTGCAAGCTTAAGGGAATCTTGGAGATTCTTTCCTGGATGGCTTGGAACCTCCATCAGCAATGGACGTGTGGTGTGTGGGACCCAATAAAGCTAGCGGACAAGGTTTTGGTGATAGTGGATTATTGTCAGCCCAGAATGTGTTGAAATGGCTAATGATAATGAAGGGATGTCTATCAAGCAGCAGAACGAACAATAGTCTGACACGTGGTGATTCTTTATTGGTTTTTTTTGTACTGTTGTTGCAAAACAACATTTATTGACGGAAGCTGGATTGGTGAAAAGCGATATATTATGTAATTAATATCATATTGATTTTGGTGGTTGGTAGAGCCCCAATTTGGTAATTTCTCTACAAAATAATTTATTGCGGGTGTGGCTCGATGCAGGATTGCAGGTGGATCTGATCTGAGATCGATTTAGTGTGTCGGTGAAGGAATGAAATTACTACGCCCTAATTGGAGATAGACAATATACTGAGAGATAGTGTGTGTCTAATGAGGATGAGTTTTGTATTCACTGTATTCCAAATAGCATTGTAACAGGGAGTGCATGAAAACTCAAGTGTTGTTGTGTGCTAACTATCTGAGAGTGAGGGTTGTAACTTTGTATGTAACTTTTGCTTACTGTAATATAAAGTGTCATTCTCTTGGTGTGGTGGGTTTTTTACCGAAAGGGTTTTTCCACATAAATCTAGTGTTATCTTCGTAATCATTTATTTATGTTACTCTTGTTATCCTATATGTGTTCATCTTAAGTGTTTTAAAGTTTTAAAACTGGTCTTTGCACTTCTCCTCTATGGTTTTAGCGTTAGGAAAGCATTTTCGCACTGTTGCTTTTCCTTTCAAGTGGTATTAGAGCCTGGCCAGTTGTGTTATCCTTGTTAGTAAGGCCGGTTTTTTGTGCTAATACTATTTCAGTGGGAGTCTTGCAAATTAGAACCTCGTTCGGTTTGAGATTGCGAGTACATCAGGAAGAGTTGATATTGAGAAATTCAATGGCAACAACTTTGAGTTGTGGAAACTCAAAGTGGAAGACCTGTTAGTGGATAGAGACCTCTGGATAGCAGTGTCTGGAACTATGCCACAAAGTATAAAACAAGAATATTGGGATCTTACAGATAGAAAAGAAGGAGGACTGATAAGACAGTCTGGTCGATTCTGTACTCCTGAATGTCCATGAGGAGAAGTCTGCAACTTCGTTATGGAGGAAGCTTGGCGATATTTATCAGGGAAAGTCTCTAGTAAATAAGTTAATCTTGAGAAAGAATTTGTACTCCTTGAAGATGGAAGAAAGTGCATCTGTTGTAGACCATCTAAACTCATTTAATATGAGTGTTTCTCAATTGGCATCTGTGGGTGTAAAGATAGAGGAGGAGGATTGTTGCATGCTCCTGTTATGTTCGTTACCGGACACTTGGGATCATCAGGTGATGGCTATTGGAAGTACGACTACTAATTTCAAGATGGAAGACGTGGTTGCTTCGTTGTTGTCTAAAGAGATACGAAGGAAGTCTTCTGAGATGGCCAAAGAGGCCCTTGTTGTTCGAGGTAGATCAAAGGAGAAAGGCAAGAAGAAGGACAAGAAGTCTAAATCTAAATCTGTAGGGAGATCAAAGTCTCTTGGTAAAAATTCCAAGGTGAAATGCTGGAATTGTGGGCACCCTAGTCATATCCGAAAGGATTGTAAGGAGAAGAAAAAGAAGAGTAACTCTTCAAAATATGAGTCTTCTCAGAGTGATGTAGATGCCTTCATTGCAGCCTTGGCAACTGAGGTATCAGATGATGTTTGGTTGGTTGACTCAGGTGCATCTTTTCACATGATGTCTCATAGAGAGTGGTTCACTAAGTACGAGAAGTATGATGGTGGAAAGGTGTACCTGGTGAGTGACTCAACGTTGGAGATTGTTGGCCAAGGAAGAGTCAAAATACAATTCGTTGATGGTAGAATCAAAGGGATTGGTGATGTACTACACATACCAGGTTTGGCTCGTAACTTACTTTCTATCAGCAAGATGAATGATGCTAGTGTGGAAGTTTCCTTCTCAAGTAAAGGATGTAAGATGGCTAGAGGCTCTATGATGTTGGCTAAGGTTGTACATACTAGCACTCTGTACAAGTTGGATGCACGTCCTGTTCAATGTAACAACGTCTTTGTGAAGTCAAGCAAAGTTGCTCCTATAGAGAAGGATGATGAAGCTTCTCTAGATGCAAATGCGTTGGAGGTGAAACTCCCAGTAGAGAAGACCATGCTATGGCATCATAGACTTAGTCACATAGGTGAGAAAGGTTTCAAAACCTTGAAAAATAAAAAATCTTGTTGAAGGGCTTGTAGATTGTAATCTTGAGTTTGATTTCTGCGAACACTGCATTTATGGAAAGCAACAATGTGTTTCTTTCTCCCCGAGTTCTCATAAATCTTCTGGTGTACTAGATTATGTTCATTCTAATGTGTTTGGTCCAGTGAATGTTCCTTCATTATCGAAGTCTAGATATTATGTTTCTTTTATTGATGACTATTCGAGAAGGGCATTTATTTACTTTCTTAAGAGTAAATCAGAAGTGTTTAGTCATTTTAAAGAGTTTAAAAACTTGGTAGAGAATCAGACTAGAAGGAAAATCAAATGTTTGAGGACAGATAATGGCGGTGAGTTTTTCTCTGCAGATTTCGATATATACTATAAAGACCATGGGATTAAAAGGCATAAAACTACACCTTATACTCCACAACAAAATGGAGTTGCTGAAAGGTTGAACAAGATGTTGATGGAAAAGGCAAGGAGTATGTTGAGCAGTGTTGGTCTGGAGTAGAATTTCTGGGGTGAGGCTGTGGCTACAACATGTTACCTGGTAAATCGTTCTCCTTGCTCTGCTCTTGTTGATATGACACCTTTGGAAGTATGGTCTGGTAAGAAGCCCTCTCTTAGACATGTTCGTGTCTTTGGCTGTGAGGCATATGCATATGTGCCAAATGAGAAAAGATCCAAGTTGGAGAACAAGGTTTTTAAATGTATCTTCATCGGCTATGGAGTTGGTGTGAAGGGATACAAGCTTTGGAACCCCGTAACTGAGAAGGTTTTGTATAGTAGAAGTGTGATATTTCGTGAGCTGAAACCTTCTATGCCTGATCCACAACCAGAGACAGATCAAAGAGAAATGAAGAATGATGTAGTTGAGATTACCCAGACTCCGGAAAAGGGAGAACTGCATGGTGTACCTGAAATTGACTAGAGCTCTAATAGCTCTGAGAGTTATAAAGATGAAGAACTACAACCTCAGCTAGTGAGAAGGTCTACACATGAAAAATGACAACCTGATAGGTATGGTTTCTCTATGTTAGATTCAAATTGTGCTTATGCTTTAATTACTAGCACTAAGGAGCCTAGGACAGTTAAAGAGGCAATTAATGTGCCTGACTCAAATTCCTGGTTGGAAGCCATGAATGAAGAAATGGAATCATTGAAAAAGAATGAAACTTGGGATTTGGTACCTTTGCCTGAAGGAAGAAATTTTGTTGGTTGTAAATGGGTATTCAAGAAAAAGACTGGTCTTGAGGGTAGTGCTGAGAAGTATAAAGCGAGGTTGGTTGCAAAGGGGTATTCCCAAGTAGAGGGAATTGATTATGGAGAAATATTTTCCCCTGTAGCTAAGCTGACATCTATTGAATTTTCGTTGTCACTTGTAGCCGCGTATGACTTAGAGATTGAGCAAATGGATGTGAAAACAACATTTCTCCATGGAGAGCTTGAAGAAAAAATTTACATGTTCCAGCCTGAGCACTTTGTTGAAAGAGGTAAAGAAAGTCTGGTCTATAAATTAAAGAAATATTTGTATGCTTTGAAGTACTCTCCTAGAATGTGGTACTAGAAGTTTGACACTTTTGTGGTGTCTATGGGATTTGTGAGATCAAAATCTGATCATTGTGTTTATTATAAATCTGAAAATGATTGTGTGCTTATTATTACCCTGTACATGGATGATATGTTGTTCATAGGGAATATTAAGTCTATGATTTCTAATCTTAAATCTCAGCTATCTACAAAGTTCAAAATGAAGGATCTAGGTGCAACAAGGTATATTCTGAGGATGGAGATAACCAGGGACAGAATGAGTAGAAAGCTTTGGGTTAGCCAGGGTAAGTATGTTAATACAGTTCTGGAGAGATTCATTATGGATGATTGCAAGAAGCTAGTTGTTCCAGTTATGCAGGGAACAAAACTATCTGTTGAAGACTGTCTTAAATATGCTACTGAGATGGAGGACATGATCAGGGTTCCTTATGAGAGTTTTGTTGGTAGTCTAATGTATGCAATGGTTTGTACCATACTAAACATTTCCCAAGCAGTGGGAGTTCTCATCCGGTTTATGGAAAATCCAGGAAGATCACATTGGGATGTTGTGAAGAGAGTGTTCAGATATTTGAAGGGGACTTCTGAATATGCTCTGTGTTACCATGGAAGTTCGGTTGCATCACAGAGAACACTCAACATCTATAGATATATAGATTTTGATTGGGTAGGGGATGTTGACAGTAGAAGATCCACCTTTGAATATACTTTCATGTTAAATGGCAATGCAATAAGTTGGATGAGCAAGTGAAAAGATGTAGTCCCTTTGTCCACAACAGAGGCAGAATACATGGCAATGAATCACGCCTGCAAAGAAGTTGTTTGGCTCAATCGGTTGTGTTTTGATATTGGTTTTGATGCAGGGCAGATTACTATTTTCTATGACAGTCAGAGTGCCATTTGTTTGATGAAAAATCCAACTTTCCATGCCAGGATGAAATATATCAATGTGTAGTATCACTTCGTGAGAGATATGGTGCAGGATGGAAAGGTTTCTTTAGAAAAGGTGGATACTTTGAAGAATGTTGTTGATGCATTGACAAAGCCAGTAAGCACAGACAAGTTCAGATGGTGTGCAAGTTTGATGGGCCTTGGGGCCTCTGACTATAAATAAATTCCAAGTCTGGAGGAAGCCAATAAGTCTTCGTCAAGTGGGAGCTTGTTGGGAAATGTGCCTCAATTTATTGTCTTGGACCTCTGTGAAAGGCTTGACGAATTTATGCCCTTATCACTTTACCATGGAGTTCTCATTTGGTCGGCTTGACCCCTTATTCATTGAGACTTAGTCTGATCGACGAGACTCTGAGGATTGTCACAACGATGGGTCAATGAGCGTGGAGTTGGAAAAATGTTGTTTGTCTTACCTTCATCAATGGAGCAGTCATTCATCAGAGAGAGGCAGTGCTAAGTTCCACCAATGTGCCAAAGACTTGAATCAATGGTTGTGATCAGCTTCATCCGACAGTGCTAGCTGTGTTCTGCGGCATCCTAAAGCAGGTACAGCTGAAAGTCTTTTTGCCGAGCGGAATTTCCTATGCATTGTACGTGTGGCAGCTTCCTAAAGCGGTGAGCACAACGAAGAGGAGGTGGGCCTCGAGTTTCTTTGTGCAACGAGTTGTCCGGTCGTGGACATTTGTCAACACCTTGGGAGTTCCCTAGGGAATATAGCAGATGCCGCTAGAGATTCCCCGAAGGCACTCCAACGGCTTCCATGTAAGATAAGCGGAGGGCGTGAGTGGTGAACACGTGCAGACTCGGAAGCTCATTTTGGGCAGGCTCAAGGAAATCTTGGAGATTCTCTCCTGGATGCCCCGGAACCTCCATCAATGGTGGAAACGTGGCGTGTGGGACCCGATAAAGCTAGTGGACAGGGTTTTGGCAATAGCAGATTATTGTCAGCCCAAAATTTGTTGAAATGGCTAATGATAACGAAGGGATGTTTGTCAAGCAGCAGAATGAACAACAGTGCAACACATGGTGATTCTTCACTGGTTGTTTATGCACCGTTGTTGCAAAATAACATTTATTGTTAGAAGATGGATTGGTGAAAAGCGATATATTATGCAATTAATATGAGATTGGTTTTGGTGGTTGGCAGAGCCCCAATTTGGTAATTTCTCTACAATGGAATTTATTGCGGGTGTGGCTCAATGCAGGATTGCAGGTGGATCTAATCTAAAATTGATTTGGCGTGTCGGTGAAGGAATAAAATTAATGTGCCCTAATTGGAGATAGACAATATACTGAGAGATAGTGTGTGTCTAATGAGGATGAGTTTTTTATTCATTGTATGACAAATAGCATTGTAATAGGGAGTGCATGAAAACTCAAGTGTGAGCTAACTATTTGAGAGTGAGGGATGTAACTTTGTATGTAACTTTTTCTTACTTTAATATAAAGTGTCATTCTCTTGGTGTGGTGGGTTTTTTCCCGAAAGGGTTTTCCCACATAAATCTGGTGTTATCTTTGTAATCATTTATTTATGTTACTCTTGTTATCCTGTATGTGTTCATCTTAAGTGTTTTAAAGTTTTAAAACTAGTCTTTGCACTTCTCCTCTATGGTTTTAGCATTAGGAAAGCATTTGCGCACTATTGATTTTCCTTTCAATTTGAGGTAATGAAGAGAAATTATTCTAGACTTTTATTAAAGATGATAAGACTCTATGGAGTGATCCAAGTGCCTAATCAAATTGAGGATGAAGAGGATCCAATACAATACCATGAATATATACAAATCCAAAATAAGCCTCTTCCTGCTATTGACTGGACTGAAGAAGAAGTGGTAGACTTGGATCAGATTAATGTTTCAATAATTAAGTATTCAAGGCAATGGGAAAAACATAAAATGTTGGAAATGGAGGTAGATGGAATTAAGCCTACTTATGAACTGATGGGAGACTTGGAGTCTTAATATTCAGAGGATGACTCTAAGGAAACAAAGGAAGATGATGTCTATGTTGCCCAAGAGGAGCCTCTTATCATCAAAAGAAGAACCAAAGGTCAAACTAAGGAAATGGTTAAAGGTGTTGAACTGAAAAGGTAGCCAATACCTAAGAAGAGGAAGTCCATAAGAAAATCACTCAGGAAACCACAGAGGCTCAACCCTCAAAGAAGATAAAACTTGTTAAAGGAGGAAATGAGGGTCCCTCTCCTTCAAATAAGTCAAAGAAATTTTAAAATAATGAAGAAAATGTGCAAGGAGCAGAAGGAGAAACTCGAGAAGAAGAAATTGATATAGAGAGATCTAGGGAAAATACCTAGGTGTATGTCAGAAATAATTCTCCTAGGACAATATTTCTCCTCGGACAATATTTCTCCTCGGACAATATTTCTCCTCTCAAATATGGAAAGTACAGATAAAGTGACTATAGAATCAGAGGGAGTTGTAAATGTGACACCAATTGATAAGGGTAAGACTACAAAGGAGGTTCCCATTGAAGACACCCTTCCTCAATCTCCCCACCAACATATTCAATCTAACAAAGAGAAAGGATAGATAATAGAAAATGTATTTGATGCCTCCAAAGAGAAAGAAGAAGAGCATGAGACACCTAAGGATGGATTCCTTAGAAATCTTGGAGAACAATTGGAAAAGAATGCCTCTGAGGTAAAAAATAAGGAAGAAGAGAAAGATCCTAAATACAGAGGAGGTGCCCTTTGAATCACCAAGGAATGAGGATGCACAAAAATCAGATCAAGAAGGTATGAATAAAGAGGAAAGGCAAACAAAGAATCCAAAAATGGATCAAATAAAAGACCTCGGAGGAAAAAATAGTTCACATGTTAATATTAATTTAGAATAATCCACTGCTCCTGACTGGTTGAATGAGATTCTAAAGCCCAAGCCAATGGTTATTAAGGAGATGGTCCAGATTGGGACAACTTTTTGACAGGTTTAGGAAAAACTAAAGAAAGAAAGAAATCCAGAACAATCTCCAAGATCACAAGAGATGAAGTTAATAACAGGGAGCATGTTGCCACTCCCATAACTAAGAAGCATAAGGATGAAGGTACTCCTTCAAATTACAAAGTATAGACTATCAACCTAGGTCCATCTACAAAGAAGTAAGAGGCTGAGGAATTGAAAGATTATGTAGACGCAATCTTGAAGAGATTGGAGAAGGAGACTAAGCAAAGGAACAAATGCAAAAATAGGTAGATGAATTACGAAAATACATTCAGTATTTGGTTAAACCTTTGTACACTCAAAATAATGTAGGTACATCCACTCCATCAAACATATTATCTAAAGATGTTATTAATGAAGTGGAGAAGATAACAAATTTTATGCAGACCACACAACAATGGATAAATGGTGTTTATGAAAAGGGGATTGTTCTGATTGAGGAGGTATTACATGTGTATGAAAATAATTATTTTTTGGATGATATAAAATAGCTAGCAGTAGAATGTAAAGGAACAAATGATAAATCTATGATCAGGTTAGTAAATATAATTGAGATTCCCAAGGAAATTTTGGTTAAAGAAGAGGTTCTAGCTTCTGAAGACATTGATAAACCAAAAGAATGGATTGAGGCCTTTAAATTCAAAAGGGAAGTCATGGATAAAGCATTGGAAAAGTTCCCCAATATGCAAATTGAGTTAGATGGCATCCTTTCTAGTTGCATTTTATTCTTAGACATTATGACTGAAAGAAGGAAACTCGGTAAGGAGTATCTAAAGATTGATTTATTAAAACAATGGTGGAGAGAAGTCTATCCCCAAGTTGAAGATGGACCTATCACAAAGGATCATTTAGAATATGTGGCAATGTACATCACAATTTTGAATAAATATCAGGAATATAAGATAAATTGGGATAAAGACTTGGAGAAATGTGGAGAAGAATTAAGTTCAATTAAATTGAGATTAAAATTTATCCCAATTCTTGATCAGGCCAACCTCAACAAGGTATTTCACAAGTTCAAGGAATTTTCTAGAAAGCAACAAATGGATAAGGAAGCCAACCAGGAGTAGTTACCTCAAGTTTTTTGCCTATCTCATCAGCCAACTGGAAATTCAAGTCGGCCACATCTAGATAATTGTGTCAAGGCCTTTTATTCAAAATTAATGTATTATTTGGGGTCAACTTTAATATTTTATTGTAAAATTAAATGGGTAAAAGAAAATTATCAAGGCCAACCTAAGTTAAGTGATCTAATTTAATTTTCTTTTAGGCCGACATATCTGGTGTAAACACTATATATATGGTGTCTTTCATCATTGTAAAGATCGATTCTAGAATTTTTGTAATTTTTGGTGAAGTGAATACAAGAGAAGACATTGATTAAGTGTTATTTTATGTGTTGTTTCATCTATGTGTGGTTCCTATGTTTCAAAGTTGCTTTAGTTGATTAAGTTTTCAGATTTAGTTCAGTTCTTTTGTGTTGATGATAAAGTATTTGAGGTGTTTGAGGAATCTTTGATCCATAATTTTGGTGGCTTGATGATTGTATGTTGTAGATGTAGATTTTTCTACAAAGATTAATGCTAATAGCTGCATAGATTAAAATGATCAAGTCTAATCTAATAAATAATATAAATCAAACAACAAATAACGAAGCAAGTAAACATAATTAAAATAAACAAATCAATTGGAAATCTCTCACTGAATATGCGTCCACTTCTTCAAATTATCTCGATTTCCCTTCTCCATTTTGTTGTTTCAATATTCTTTCCCTCATATTTTCAGTATTGATGCAAGCATAACCTTGTTGAATGTCTAAGAAAAATATCGAAGATAAGTTTCTTCTCAAAAGTGTATGATTTCGGGAGGAGGAATAATGATAATGACAAGCCATTTTATAGATTTTGGGTTTTCGAATGATCGGCTCAGATTCAAAGAGAGATCGACGAACGAGATTGATGAATGTCATGCGATGTGAGTTAGTGTCAGATAGAATGTGAGTTAGAAAAGACTGCAAGATAAAGACTAAAATAGAACAATAACTTAATCTTGTGTCAAGACTGTTCGAAAATAGAAAGAACAAGAGTTCAAGATTAAATAAACAATTTAATCTTCAGTTAAGAATCTTCAAAAATAGAAGAAATAGACTTTGAAGATCAAAGACAAAGTTAGAACTCGAAGATGAAGAATTTGAATGCATACATGAATTAATTAATTAAATAAAGATATTTAATTAATAAACACATTCATGCATGTGAGTTAGAACTAGTTAACTGACTAGTTGTGACAAAGAGTCCTCTTGCAGAGACGATTAGATATCGAACCCGGAGATAACTGGTGGATTTAAAATAGATCTTGAGTCAGAAGGTGAGTGAATGATTTAGATAACTGAATGATAGAAGAATGTGACATAAATAATTAATAATGAATTAAATGTTAATTTAATTCAACATTCGAAAATGAAAGATTTAATTAAATAAATAAAGATAATTTATTTAATTTGACTATCGAAAAGGTGGAATTGAATAATTAAATAATAAATATTCAACTATACTTGAAAAGGTTAAATTGAATAATTAAATAATAAATTTTTAATTATAGTTGAAATATGACAAAGGGGGTAATTAAATAATAAATTATTTAATTAAGAAGGAAGAATTAATTAGTCAGTGACATAATTAAATAAATATGATTTATTTAATTAATCAAGTTGAATAAAGGTCATTTATGAATTAATGAATTAATTAAAAAGGGGTATTTAATTAAAAGAGGAAAGATGTGTTAGAAAGGTAATTAAATAATAAACATTATTTAATCATGACCATGGATAATAGAAAATAATGTCGAAAGTGGTACTCGCAGGCCTAGAACAATTTTCGGTGTCTATAGTTTGCCTCTCTTTGATACAATGTTGTTACGGCGTTGTGTCAAAGAAAATATGCCCCAATCGTGCCCCAGCATGAAACAGGTTAGGGTATGCCCCCTCGGGAAAATTGACAAATTTTGAAAAATTTCAAAAAAATCAAGAAATATTCTCGATAAGTCAATTTGATGGTCAGAAATGCTATGGAGTTGACATAATTGAATTTGGATGTGTTATGGATGTGCACGGGTCATTTTAAGTTAGAAGGTTAAGCAGCCAATAGACAAGGTCAGGAGAAATGCCACCCAAACCCCAGTTATAAATAGAAATTAGGTTGAAAACCAATTCATTTGCACCCAGAAGAGTTTGAAAAACTTAGATTTTGCTCTGACTATTGGACAAAAATGGCTCGCATTCCATATACAGCACATCGAGGATATCGGATCCAGACCTTTAGGCGGCCAGCCGACGTAGGAGCACCGGTATGTACCCGAAAATGAAATTTTGAAAGTTATTTTTGCACGTAGTTTTAGGCCTTGAAAAATTAATAATCATATGCGGTCTTTCAGGATCGACGCATATGTCGTCGTATGCACCGCATTTTCCTACGGAACGATGCATATGCTAAAACACGCTTAGGCTAGGATAGGCATTTTAGGCATTAAACGCATCTATAAGAAAATGCACTGCATATGTATGCATGGAATGCATCTGCATTTAGGATGTACGCATGGAGGTTAGTTAATCGCATTTGCATTAGTGAAATGCATATGCATCAGGTAGACAGGGTATAGGAAACGCACCGCATTTTCTTTTCTGCATCACATTTGTAGTAGATAGAAATTGGATTGGTGATGTGCAACGCATATGAAATATGTGATGCAAATTCTTTGTCTTGCAACGCATTTGTATGAATACACCGCATCTGTTAAAGTGAGTCGCATTTGGCTAGAAAAGTTTTGGAAAAAAAATTCCAAGTAAAACTAGAAAAATTTGACATCATGGATGAAACGTAGGTTATATTAGATCCTATTTACACGCGGGAGTCATGTCTGGACACCTTCGATCTGAGAGATTGTCTAAGTAGTGTAGAGATACGGCTTTTGTGGAGACTTGGTCTTCGTCATTGTCTTTCAATGCCCACTATTTGGGCAAACAGAGGGATGCTCATCGCATTGTGCAAGCGATGGCACTCCAAGACATCATCATTTCATATGCCGAATGGGGAGGCGACTTTCACATTGGAGGATGTGTATAGGATACTTAGACTTCTGATCAGAGGAGAGCAGGTGATGTACGATACCTAGCGTGGATCGAGTGAGCTAGCCAGATTTTATCAGGTTGACGATATTAGTAGGCTCGACATTGAGCATTATGAGATCAAATGGCCGATTTTGGCAGATAGATACGAGAGGATTGACTGTAGACTATGTACACTAATAGGTGGGATAGTATTACCAGATTGATGGGGTCATGGTTTTCTTGTTGGATGGGGAGAGATGTTGGTGGGTATGTTAGAGAGAGAGACCATGTATGCTTGGGGTCCGTGTCTATTAGGGATGCTATATTTCCATTTACATGACATTGTATACAGAGACACACAGTCGATGAGTTGTGGGACCACTCTTCTGATGGTTTTGGCATGGGAGAGGATAGTTGTTTTTCGTCCTTTGTTTACTATAGAGCAATAGGCTAGATCTCCGTATGTTTTTCGGTACACGGGAAACATCACTCAAAGCCATGTGGGAGATACTGGATATTGGAGACATGCACTCAACATCTTAGATCAGTTCACTTGGAGACCATACATGGACTATGAGCAATGGTCTGATGAGGATAGACATTTGCCATATTGCAGACAGACACAATACCTAATTGGGAGGACTATTTCAAGTGTGCACATCATAGAGAGACACTTGCTAGAGCGAGTTTTGAGACAGTTCAAAGAGGTTCAGGATGAGCCTCGAGGTAGAGCAGAGTTTTCTCATTCTTCTAGAGAGGTTCCATATTGGGGGCCCATGATTCCTATTGCGACCGCAAAGGCAAAGATTCAAGAATTACAGCTTGTTCAATGGGGATGGATTGATGGAGTAGCGGTTCCTGGCACTACAGCTGCATATGACGCATGGTGGGCAGAGCATCATTCGATTCCTTCCATAGATCTGGATCAGCTTGCACCAGTTGAGCAACGAGGTACAAGGCTGAGAGGACGGCGGAGAGGTAGAGGTGGAAAAGTTGGAGGGAGGGGTGGTGGGGATGATGGCAGAGGAGGGGGTGGTGGTAAAGGCGGTAGACGAGGATGGAGAGGGCAGAGAGGGGAACGGGTAGGTGGAGTTTCACCTATCCGAGAGGCAGTGATAGAGGATGTACCGATGTTGGACATCAGAGATGGAGCTGATGCACAGGTCTGAGATGAGCATGCTGCTGAGGAGACAGTTGTAGAGGAGTTGGCCGATGTGGATATTGAGGGAGAGGATGTCGCAGAGGATGAGGATATGGATATGGATATAGATCCTCTAGGTATTCTAGTAGGGTATGGGGAGGATGATGTTGAGGAGGAGGTACCTATGGAGGAGCAAGAGAGAGAGCTCAGAGATCGGATTGTGGAGGGGAGACAGGATGAGGAGCCTCCTAGGGATGGTGACAGGGAGGCTTTGGAGGAGAGGTTGAGACAAGTCACAGTAGAGCTTGATGCCATGTGGATAGAGAGAGATAGTGCTCGTGTAGAGAGAGACAGTGCACTTATGGAGAGGGATCAGGCCATAGCCCGACGATAGGAGACCGAGCAATAGTATACTGAGGTCAGACGCCTAGTCAGTGGGTCTACATCTGATGGCATGGTACGGGAGTTAGTCAGATCCATATAGAGGGCTACATATTATAGGGACTTATATGAGTCTGTGGTGCCAGTAGATAGACAAGCTCCTAACTTTTTAGAGGTTTGCAGCCAGAGATCATAGAGCAGGAGTCAGACTAGGACAGAGAGCATAGAGGGTGTGGTAGGACCACCGAGGACTGGTCCGAATGATAGGCCTTCCACCTCACAGAGAGTTCCTCTGAGGCAGTTTCCTCCACCTTCACCACGAGACAATAGTGGTAGTGGGACACGGTGACAGTAGACATTATATTTTGATCAAAGATCCCGTGAGCTCATTTTTATTTATGGATACATTTTGACATTGTACCGTGACATGTTATTTTGAGTGACATATATATATGATTTTGGTGTCTTCTATATGATATGTAGTTCTATTTTATGGTGATGCATTGCTTCTATATGATTATGTTTCCTAGATGATGTATGTATATGTGTTATGAATGGATATTTCTATATGTGAGTTTATGCAGTCTATGATGTTATGGATGATTCTATATGCTTATGATAATGAATGTAATGTTCTATATGATGTTATTTATATGTGATGGTGAAATTTACATGTAATGTTTCTATTATGTATCTTATGATGATGGAATGCCTATTATGCAATGATCTCATAAATATGTAATGAAGATGTTAATGCTCCTATTCGTATGAAATACAATGGAACTATATGAAATGTTTATAGAACGTATGTTTATGTAGATTATCTAATGTTTTATTGTGTCATAGGACTTTATGATTATGTCAGAGAGGAGAAATCTTAGTATGAATGAATTTAGAATGTTAGTATGAAATAACGAAGGTTGATTGATTGAAAAACATATGATCTTCGATACTTTGCCAAATATGTTATGCTTGCTTTTTATCATCATTGGGTGGGACATGACACAAATGGATAGTACACACCATGATATGAGATAGACCATAGTGTACAAAGTCATCCATCTGTGAAAAATAGACAGTCGTAGACAGGGAGTTTCTTAACTCATACTAAGGACAAAATTGCCCCAATAGTTTTGTCTTGACAAACCACAGACAACAAACAAATAAAAGACTAGTCATGAGACGTCATTGGTCCTCTAAATCCTTGATAGGACATCCTTGAGGAAACTAGTAACATGACTCAAAAACCAAAGTTAAAAAGACAGTTGACAGATAGTAGCCAAAGAAACAGAGTCCCGAGACATCCTTGCTTCTCTAAATCCTTCAAGGGACATCCTTGAGAAAGCTAGTAACCAGACTTAATTCACAAATCGATAAAAAGATAAGATAAAATAAGAAATGAAGTCATAAAGCCAAATAAAATTATTCGCCAAAACTTGATCTTGTGGTATTGTTTGATTGTTTGATGTTTGACATAGCATAATGTGAGGGATGACACATACCGCATAAGACGTTGAGTCTAGTTTCGACTTGGTGACTATCTATATAAGGCACAACAAAGCCTGGTTTCAGGAAGACACGTGCCATATAAGAAGTTGGAGCCCGATGATGTTGATGCGACAAGCTACATGAAGCTATGAAAATTTGATGACGTCTGTTGACAAGAAAGACGTATCTTGCTAAGACATAAGTTGATCACTTTGACAATGTGTTTGATATTGACTTGATGACTATTTTGAGATGTTGCCTTGTTTGATGCATGACTTGTTTTGATTCCTTGATTGTTTAAAAGTGTGTATGTATTTGACAGTGTATGACTTGAGATGATACCCTAAAGGGCTGACCTAATGTGGCCTTGGGGGCTCATTGATTGATTAGTCTTGCCTACGTTGTACATGCAGAGACCTCATAGTTTGACAAAACTTTAACTGACATAACTGACTAAAGATATGTACTTAAGCTGACGAGATGGGACGTGTGTGATGGTGAATGCAAATGTGATAAACCCTATTGGACTGACCTAGTGCGGTCTCGGTAGCTCATCGATTGATTATCCTTGTCTATGTTGTACACGCAGAGACCTCGTAGTTCAACACGACCAATGACTTTGAATGTGCAAAGAGTCATGATTTTAATATGTGTGATACATGACAAACCTAGACAGACAGACCTAATGCCTCGGGGGCACATTGAATAATGGCCTTGCCTATGTCCAGTCGCAGAGGCAACGTAGTTCGACTATGTCTACGACTAACTTAACATGACTGACTCTGACTCTGTTTTGGGATGTTCTGACATGTTTTGATTTTTTTTTGTTTTTGAAGTTTTCTACTATTTTTGTATTTTTTTAGGACATTTTCCAATGGTGTAATGCTATGCATAAGGTCCTCATGGCACAAAATAAGGATTTTCCCCCAGTTGGGAATAAGACATGCTAGATGGAATGGGGAATGTGATGGAATATACTTGATGTCAATCGTTCCAAGCAATGGATAGGACAACCATTTATTATGAGGGATGGTGAAAAAGTCTGATTGGAATGATGGTAGATGAAAGAGCAAGTTGGACTACACATGGCGCATGTTTGCGAGGTTTTCACCATGGTACTTATCCATAGTGTCACTGAAGTGGTTTTCACTATTGGACGGATTATTTCTCTTTACTCTATTTTATTTTATTTTTCAATTTTTTTGGTGTTACAAAGACACCTGTTTGCCAAGTTTTCATCAAGGTAACCATTTTTTTTTTTTTTTGTTTTTTTTGTATTTTCTAGATTAAGACAGATTCTCAGAAGCTATGCATAGAATCTTTTCAAATGCAGGGTGCTGATTGGTGACAATAGTGGCTCTCCTTCAAGAGTAGAGAGTTGGTACGCTCCTGATCCAAAATATTTTGTGACAATATAAGGCCCCAACCAGTTAGGCTCAAACTTACCTGGCTTTTCTCGTTCAACTTGATTCTTGGGATTCTCCATTAAAACCAGGTCACCAATGTCAAAGTGTCTATTTAGAAATTTCCTATTATAGCTACGATAAAGACGATTCTAATATGCTTGCAAATGGTCTAGTGCTTTCTATCTTCGTTCATCCAGTAATTCTAGCTCTTGTAATCTTGATACATGGTATTCTTCATCGTCAATGTGACCTTTCAAGGATACCCTCAGGGAAGGAATTTCAACCTCAATAGGTAAGATAGCTTTAGACCCGAATACTAGGGAGTATGGAGTGGCACCAGTGGGAGTACAAATGCTTGTGCGGTAAGCCCATAAGGCAGGATTAAGATGTAGGTTCCAATCATGACCAGCATCATTGACAATCTTCTTTAGGATTCTAACAATGGTTTTATTAGATGCTTGGCCATTACCTTGTGGGTAATATGGGGTAGAAAAATGATGTTTGATATGGAACTCTTCACATAAATGGCGTACTTCTTGGTTTTTGAGTGGGCGGCCATTGTCTTTGATTATGGATTGGGGTACACCATACCGACAAATGATATAGTTTAGGATAAACTTGGATATTTGTGTGTCGGTGATGTAGGTCATGGGAATAGCTTCAATCCATTTGGTGAAGTATTCGGTGGCGGTTATGATGAATTTATGGCCATTAGATGATGGAGGGTGTATCTTACCTATGAGGTCAAGTCCCCATTGGGCGAAAGGCCATGGTGATGTAATCAGACGAAGCTCCTGTGCTGGGGCTCTTATCAAATCTCCATGTATTTGACACTGTCTACATTTCTTTACAAAGATATATGTGTCTTTTTCCATTGTAGGCCAATAATAACCTAATCTCATAATCTTATGGGATAAAGTAGGACCACTCGAATGGGATCCACATATACCCTTGTGCACCGCTCATAAAGTTGTTTGTGCTTCTCCAGCATCGATACATCTCATTAGGGCGTTATCTAATGTAAGTCTATATAGGGTATCTCCGATGATGGTGTACTTAGCTAACTTATGGATAAAGGTTCGACGTTGGTTATTTGATAGGTCTAGAGGTAAAGTTTGGTGATTTAGATAGTCGAATATGTCTTTATACCAAGGGGAAGTAGGACCAACAATTCTACACACCATCACAGAATTGGGGACATCATAGGCGGGGACCAACAACTGTTCAACCAAAAACTCAAACTTAGGCATGTTGCTCAGAATATCCAATAAGGAACCCACGGTTGCCATAGCATCTGTAGCCATGTTTTGAATACGTGGTATTTGTTGAAAGGTAATTTCATCAAAGTATTGCTTGAAACTATCGGCCATGTGCTTGTAGGGGGCAAGTTTCTCATCCTTAGTCTCATAATCATCATTTACTTGCCGGACTACTAGCTGAGAATCGCCAAAAACACGTAGACTCTTAATCTTCCACTGAGCTGCCATTTTTAATCCTGTCACTAAGGCTTCATACTCTGCTATGTTGTTGGTGCAAGGGAAATCAATCCTGAATGATTTAGGAATGGTATCGCCTTGAGGTGTAACAAATACGATACCTACTCTTGAACCACGATTTGTATGTGACCCGTCAAAGTATAATTTCCATTCGGTTCTAGTGTCAAAGTTGAAGATAAATTTGTCAGGAAAATCCACCACTAAAGGATGGTCTGCCTTCATGGGTGCATCCGCTAACTAATCTACAATCACTTGTCCTTTTATATCCTTCCTCTCTACATATTGGATGTCATACTCGCTAAGTATCATAACCCATTTAGCCAATCGGCCTGTTAATGTTGCTTTACTTAGGAGATATTTGAGGGGATCAATCTTTGTGACCAACATTGTCTGGTGATTGAGCATATAGTGCCAAAGTTTTTGAGTAGCAAAGACTACCCCAAGACAGGCACATTCTATGATGTTGTAATTTAATTCATATCCTACCAAGGTACGACTGATGTAGTACACTACTCTCTCATGACCTTGATCATCATTTTGTGCGAGAAGAGCCCCTAATGTTGATTGAGTTGCTAAAATGTATAGTATCAATGGTTTTCCATCTAAAGGTGGCATTAAGACAGCTGGCGTGAGCAAATAATCCTTGATTTGTTGGAAATCTTCCTGACATTTAGGTGTCCACACAAATGGCACTCCTTTCTTGAGTAAATGTTGAAATGGGTGTATTTTGTTTGCCAGTTGTACAATGAAACGCCTGATGGACTGTAATCTTCCTTGTAGTGTTCTTAGTTGACCAATGCTGATAGGAGGAGGCATTTATATGATAGCTCTTACCTTCTCTGGATCTACTTCAATGCCTCTTCTATAAATGATATACCCTAGAATTTTCCCTGATTTCACTCCAAAGACACACTTCTTTGGATTTAGCCTGACATCGTAATTCTCTAGCCTCTGGAATATCTTTTCTAGAACCTTCAAATGATCTACCCTTGTTTCTGATTTAGCTATAATGTCATCTACATAATCTTCCATGAGAGTATGTACAAAGTCATGGAAAATCGTAGTCATTGCCTGTTGATAGGTAGCTCCTGCGTTCTGAAGCCAAAAAGGCATAACATTCCAATAGTATGTGCCACATGGACACGTAAAATCTATCTTATGTTGGTCTTCAGCTGCAATTTTGATTTGGTTATATCTAGAGAAACCATCCATGAGGGATAGCATCTCGTACCCTATTGTAAGATCTACTATCATGTCTATGTTCGACAAAGGGAAGTCATCCTTAGGACATGCCTTGTTGATATCTCTAAATTCTGTGCAAATGCGGATGCCTGCAGTTGGTTTAGTCACTGGTACAAGATTTGAAATCCAGTCTGCATAGTCTATAGTTCTTATAAATCAGACATCCAAGAGTTTCTTAAGTTCTACTTTGACCAGTAGAGCAATCTGTGGATGCATTTTCCTTAACTTCTGTTTGACTGGATTAATACCTAGTTGTAATGGTAAGTGGTGCAATATAAGGTTTGGATCCAGCCCAAGCATGTCAGCGTATGACCATGCAAAGTTTATCTGTCTCTTTGCGAAGAAGTCTATAAACTTAGGTTGTTCTGCCTCTGTCAATGATGCTGCAAAGTATATGTGCCGAGGATTTTCTTTTGTATTTATGTTGACTTCAATAGACTCTTCTACCAGCATTAGTGACTTTTCCTATTCAACTAGGAGAATATTTAAACCTCTATCCTTGGGTGCGTCAGAGAGGTTTTCTCCCTCGAATACGTCCTTTATTTTGACTGTTTCTTCGTCCAAAGACGCCTTTCGGTTTTCACCTAGGGACTCGTCATTTTTCTTTTTATTTTCATTTTGGTGACTAGAGGTGTAAATAGACTCCCCAAAATATGCTTTATCATCCAAGTCTATGGTAAAACCGGTTTTATGATCCCCTCTTGGTATGCCTTCTCGAAGTCCCGTGAACTCAGCTATTGCTTCGTCGTTCTCGAATGTGTCTATGATGGGTGTACCTTGTTGATCCTAGTAAATAAGTTTAGGATATATGAGAGGCATGTCATCATCGAAGTTATCAAAGGTGGAAGTTGACAAGCTGAATATAGAGTGGTTGAAATGGTTGCAGAAGTTTTGGACTAACTCCTTGTTCTTTTTTCTATGGGTAGGTAAACTCTGATGTGGGACTATTGTAAGGGCTGTGTCATCAGAAGATGGTTTGTCAGGTGCCCAAGATGCATGATCAAGGGTTTCCCAATAATAGTGCTTATGCCATTCTTCTTTGGACAAGTGCTTCCTATGATGAGGACTAGATGGTTTTAGTAAGGGTTTTATCATTAGGTCCAATTCTCCAAATAGAGTATCTATGTTCATGGTAATTATAGAGGAAAGGGAATCCCATCCACCATCGCTTGAGTCGGGAGATTCATCGTAAACTGGGGGGAGTGGTTCGGGAGATATCTTGATGTCTGCACAAGCATTCACTTCCTCTTGAAATGGCTACGAAGTACTAGGAAACCCAATTCTAAGCAGTTGAAACCCTAGCCCTAAGTATTTCGGTCGTGGTGAAACAGTGATCAGTTTTGTCCTTCCATTTTGATGTAGTCCTAACCCACTATGCCCATCATAGCCTTCATTTTGCATTATCTTAAAGCCTTTTTCATATTGATCCTTAGCTATTTGAATAGATGGCAAGGGGTATTCATTGTCTTCCTGGTACAACCAGGAGGTAATATCACCTTGATCCACAATTTCTTCACTTAACTCTCCCCATTTGGTTAATGTCATTGTAGGGGGAACATGAAATGTGACTAAAAACTGTCTTCTATCCAGCATGGGTAGACCATATGCCTTAGGTGGAACCAGTTGACTGACACAGTATGATGCCTTCATGTAACATTCTCCACATCCTTTGTCTTGGATCTTGACCTTAGGAGTGGATGATGGCAGTTTGAATGAAATGGACTAAGTAAGATGTGATGGATCAATGTATAGGGATAAAGTGGATGATGAAGCTTCTTGGTTAACTGGTACCTGTCGTTGTGGAATTTCCCTTAGGCTTGTACAATATTGAAAAGGGTCTGGATCACCATCAATTGTGATCTCGGTGCCATTATACGAGAATGTAAGACATTGGTGATCTATTGAAGGTACGAATTTCATTACATGTATCCAAGGTCTACCTAACAACAAGTTATACGGAAGGGTGAGATCCAAGACTTGGAATCTAGTGTTCATAATTACAAGACCAATTCTAATAGGGAGTGTGACAACTCCTTTGGATTATCTTTCCTCATCATCGTAAGCCTTGATGACTATACTCTTAGAGGTGTCTACACATTCTTCTGAGAATCCTAATTCCTTAACCAATTTTAGGGTACACGGGTTCAAACCTACTCCTCCATCTACCAAGACTCGTCTAACTTTGGTTTGATGGACTAAGACTTCAAGATGTAATGGGTCATTATGATCAGACTTTTTGGTTGAGTAATCCTGTTGGGAAAAGGTAGCATGATGTGAGTTGGTTAAATATCCCACCATTTCTTCAAAATGATTGACATCTAAGTTTGTAGGAACAGTCGTGTTCTGTAAAGCTTTGTCGAGAATGGCTCAATGCTTAGGTGATAGAGTCAATAGTTCCAAAATGGATATCTGTGTGGGGGTTTTACTCAATTGATCAAGGAGGTTGTACTTAAACTTGGAAGCTTGTGTAGGTGGCTCAGAAGAAGGACCCGAAATAGTTATCTTAGTTTTGCATGTGTTTACAACACATTCTAGATGCTTCTTAATGACGATGGTATTGACGTTTTCATTTGCAGCTCGGAGGTGATTTATTATCATTCCTTTACCATAGTCATACTTGGTATTGGTATAATTGGCTGATGGATTATTCTTGGTTCTTGAACTGGAGGCTTTTCCTTTCGTGCGGCCATGTAATGGGTCTGTGAAGACCTTATGATCACTGTTCTTGGTATTTTTCTGCCCATTGACCTCTATGGTTCCGTTTTCAACAAAGTCTTGTATAATATTCTTCAGTTGTTGACATTGTTGTAGGTTGTGTCATTTTGTTTGATGATAGTCACAATAGGCGTTGTCGTCCCACCATGAAGGTTTGAACTGTCTAGGATCATACTCTCTTGGTTCCAAAGGTTTAATGAGATTATGTTTTATCAACTCTTTGAAAACTGTCTCAATTGGTTTCCCTAGAGGGGTAAATTCACGTGTACGAAATCTCCTTTGTGGTCATTGTTGTTGTGAATTTTGGACAAAATTTGTTGTTTGATCTGGACTATTCGTCATGTCTTGGTTGGGGTTGTAACCTCTAAGTGTGATAATTGGTCCCGTATGTATGGTTTTAGCATCAACAATGTCATCATTTGTAACATTTTTGTTTCTAGACTAGAATTTATTTCTATCATTGGGTGCGTTTTGATGTTGGACTACTGGGTTTATGCCTAGTACTTTTATTTATCATTTGTCAATAAGGCCTTTTTCTAGGATGATGCCCTTTTGTACCAATTCTAGGAATGAATTACAACAATGTACCCTTAAGTCACCTCTTAGTTTTGGATTGATGTTTTCAAGGAATATCGTGACCTTCTATTTTTCGGGTATTTCAACTGGACATCTGCTAGCTAGACTTCTCCATCTCTGGAAGAAAGTGGTGAAAGTTTCACCATCTTCTTGTGTTGTGTGGCACAAGGTTGCTATTGTTACTTCATTATCTATGTTAAAGGAAAATTGTTCGACAAACTTCTCAGCTAATTCACCCTAGGATCATATGCCATATGGTAATTTAGAAAACCATTCCAGTGCTATCCCGATAAGGGTTTGTGGAAATAGTCCCATCAAGTATGTGGGATCATATGATATGTCCATTTTATGCCATTGAGAATTCTCTAATGTGTTCCAAATGATTCTTCCTCCCATTATACTTAGGAAAATTCGGTATAATGTATCCATGGGGAAAGGGTGTCATATAAAGTGCTTTGTCAAATGGACATGGACATAGATCTTGCGCTGAGATAGTTCGGTTGCCTGACATAGACATGTTGTCCATCTATTGTTGAAGAATTTGCATTTGGTTTTGGAGGACATCTGCTTGTATCAAGGACATGTTGTTCGTGTTGTTTGGATCAATGTAGATATTTTGAAATGCCATGTTCTGTGACGAGTTGTGATTTGGTGAGGGAATATATCCCGTTAGAATGTTTTGATTCGGATTGGGGATATTTCCTGTCTGAATGTTCTGATTTAGATTGGGAATATTTCCTATCTGAATGTTTTGATTTGGATTGGGAATATTTCCTGTCTGAATGCTCTGATTTGGATTGGGAATATTCATGCCAACTTTGGATCTCTTACCAATTGTGTTGGTGCCAAAGGGGTTTGATGAAGTTGCTCCCATAGTAAATTGTAAACCTTGTGTTATGTTGAAAGGGATTGTGCTTACAATTGATGATGTTTGAGTAGATATGCTAGTTGGTATTGCTGCGGTGATTTGGGGAATAGAAACACTTGACGTCACAGTTTGTGTCAGTTGAATAGATGGTGCTTTCAAAGTATGAATATCAAATCCTGGTGGTAGTGTGGCACCTTCTACTAGCAACTTTGCTAGATAACATTGGGGATCATTTGCCAAACACTCATCCATAAAGGATGCAAATTCAAGATCTTGTACAACCGCGTCTATGTCTTCAATATAAATTTGTCCATGTGTGTCTCTAGTGATGTGTTTTTCAAGCAAAGTTCTATGTGGTCATTCTTTCCCTGATGGTTGATTTGCGAAAGGATTGACAAAATAGTTGGGGTCCGACATTGCTTTTTGTTTCTTTTGAGACCTTGTTTTGACCATGAAAAGTTGCTCAAAATGGGGTAATGCAGACTAATGGGGCAATGCAGACTATGTCTAAAAACTAATATGTCCTATTCTTATGTTTTTTGGATTTTCTGACAATAAAGTATGTTGCTAAAATGATTTCTAAAAAGACATATGGTAGGATGGACAATATGCAAAATCTCGAGTAGATTACGATGGTAAATGATTCTAAAATGGGTTTAACCTACCATCTATGGAATAAATGCATGCAAGGATTTGAATTTGACCAAGGAACCTGATTGTAGGACAAAGACAGTTGACAAGGTGAATTTCCCAAACTAGACTGTTGAGCTGGAAAGATTCACAAATAGGACTAAAGTGACTAGGTTCAATGATTGTGACAAACCAGAACATGAACTTATCCAATGACGAGGAAAGTTATCTATTCTACGATATGCAATTTCCTAGGAAGTATCTATATGCATGGAACTTAGGATGACTATGACTAAGACGTATATGACACCTAATGATGCAAGGTTTTTGAGCAATTTTTTCAGTTTATGTCCAAGATTGATCTTAAGAAACAAAAACGAAAAATGGCATTTATGCTTTCAGACTCAGTTTGCAATTTTCTCAATTTTACGTTCACAGTCAAATGCGGTTCACCTATCAGATGTGGTTCTATGTTTCACAGATGCGGTTTAGCATGCATATGCGATGATTTGACTAAAAATAGGTTTCGAATTTCAACTGGTAATTTTGACTTTGATAGATGCAGCTCACTGTGACAGTTGCGACTCATAATAAAGAATTATGTGAACCTAAAATTGTTGACAGATACATGCAGTTTTTCCTTTGATAGATGCAGCTTGCATCTACACATGCGACTCAAATTTTGATAGTTGCGGCTCGTAAGATCTAAACTGTGTAAAAGCGGACTTTGTTGATAGACACATGTGGCATTTACCCTAACAAATGCAACTCGCTAAGATAGATGCGGTGTTAAAAATGATAGTTGGGACTTAATTTGATAGTTACAGTTTTTTTGAAGATTGTTTTCTGACTGACTCCGTTTGTTGATCAAGTTTTTTGACGAATATAGCAAAAACAAGCACAAAAATCAATGTATTTTTAGTTTGTGATGGTAGAACTGTTAAAACCAGAAAACATTTACAACCTAGGATTTTTGGACAATATTTACTGAGTTCTTGGATTCCTCCAGCTATGCATATTCAAGGCAGATAACTAGTAGCTTGACCCCACTGGCTCCCCTCCATGACACTCACTTATACGGGGCAGCCAAGCTACTATACCCATGAAACTCCCATGGCATACATCTCATCTCCACACATGAACTGTAAGAATGTACGACGGCTTCACAGGTCCGAACCTGTTGCACCAGCAAATAGGTAGGATTTTGGCAAAACTACAACATGGTTTTTAGTAAGGGCATTCCATTCGTGGGGCACTATTCAACTCGGCGAGAGACCATTTCTGCCCTTCTCGTTGAAATAGTGAGCGTGATTTCTGGGGTTTCTCCTAGAAATCCGTTTTTATATACCATGTGGAAGTCACTGGCTAAAGCGTGTTACCAGTCTAAGTTGTCTTGGGGTGAGTACTTTTTTCCACCAAGACAGGCCCAAGTTCTAGAGTCAGTAACCATTTCTCTTATGCCCAGGATCACATGACTGCGCAAGGGGAGAGGATACTTCGATATACCAAATTATAAAGGGTGACATAAATGTGATTTCGCACCAAACAAAGCAAACACTAATTCTTTTTAATCCAAATGACAATGATTTATCTACCAAATAGAAAGCTTTTTAAATAAAACAAAGTCATTAGGTCCTGCATGCAAACTGATCAGTAGTTTGTTTTTGTTTCTTCGGCTTTTGTCTTGCAGAAAATATTGGTTTTTGGTTTTATTTGGTCTTCTATGCTTCGTCCTTCAAAAACTAAGTTAATCCACCTTAACACAACTATAAACAAAAATTAGCGAAAAATGAAATAAAATGAAAATGCGAATGTACGGAAGTGAATAAGAAAGTGAAAAATATATTACCAGGCAGATGCGGCATTTCGAGCCACAGATGCGGCTTGATGTTGACAGGCAGATGCGGTTTGTGTTGACAGTTGAACGCGGCGTGAAATTGTTGACAGGCGAATGCGGTGCAAAGTGTAACAGATGTGGTGCAGAATGGCAGATGCATCACGGAATGTAGCAGATGCGGTTCGTGAAGACAGATGCATCATTTATTTGAGCGGATGCGGTGTGTCGTACGATTCCTGCAAAATAAAAAATGGAAAGATGTTGCACGAATTTGAAGCATGTTCACGTCGGGTTCACCAAATGTAGAAATAGATTTTTCTGCAAAGATTAATGTTATAGATGCACATATTAAAATGATCAAGTCTAATCTAACAAATAATCTAAATCAAACAACAAAGAACGAAGCAAGTAAACATAATTAAACTAAACAAATCAATTGGAAATCTCTCACCGAATATGCATCCACTCCTTCGAATTATCTCGATTTCCCTTCTCCATTTTGTTGTTTTAGTATTCTTGCCCTCATATTTTCAGTATTGATGCAAGCATAACCTTGTTGAATGTCTAAGAAAAATATCGAAGATAAGTTTCTTTTCAAAAGTGTATTATTTTGGGAGGAGGAATAATTATAATGACAGGCCATTTTATAGATTTTGGGTTTTTGAACAATCGACTCAGATTCAAAGAGAGATCGACGGAGGAGATTGATGAATGTCATGTGATGTGAGTTATGTGTCAGATAGAATGTGAGTTAGAAAAGACTGCAAGATAAAGACTAAATTAGAATGATAACTTAATCTTGTGTCAAGACTGTTCGAAAATAGAAAGAACAAGAGTTCAAGATTAATAAACAATTTAATCTTCAGTTAATAATCTTCGAAAATAGAAGAAATAGACTTTGAATGTCAAAGACAAAGTTAGAACTCAAAGATGAAGAATTAGAATGCATACATGAATTAATTAATTAAATAAAGATATTTAATTAATAAACGCATTCATGCATATGAGTTAGAACTAGTTAACTGACTAGTTGTGATAGAGAGTCCTCTTGCAGAGACGATCAGATACCGAACCCGGAGATAACTGGCGGATTTAAAATAGATCTTGAGTCATAAGGTGAGTGAATGATTTAGATAACTGAAGGACAGAAGAATGTGACATAAATAATTAATAATGAATTAAATGTTAATTTAATTCAACGTTCGAAAATGAAAGATCTAATTAAATAAATAAAGATAATTTAATTAATTTGACTGTCGAAAAGGTTGAATTAAATAATTAAATAATAAATATTTAATTATAGTTGAAAAGGTTAAATTGAATAATTAAATAATAAATATTTAATTATAGTTGAAATATGACAAAGGGGGTAATTAAATAATAAATTATTTAATTAAGAAGGAAGAATTAATTAGTCAGCGACATAATTAAATAAATATGATTTATTTAATTAATTAAGTTGAATAAAGGTCAATTATGAATTAATGAATTAATTAAAAAGGGGTATTTAATTAATAAAGGAAAGATGTGTTAGAAAGGTAATTAAATAATAAACATTATTTAATCATGACCATGGATAATAGAAAATTATGTCGAAAGTGGTACTCACAGGCCTAGACCAATTTCCGGTGTCTACATATGTCACTGTGTAAAGTTAGCTCGGGCCTACTCTTATAGCAATATTTTAATTGTGAGTGTTTATGCATTGCATGCTACTTTGGATGAATGTTTGGATGCTTCACAATCTGAAAATATTTCATACCATTGGATATTACAGTGTTTTTGTTATATTGTAGATTTTATCTTGGTTAATAAGGAATTGGTTCTTGAAGATTGGTCCACCATGAATGTTGTATTGTTTTCATGATTGTACTTAGGATTTAGATTAGAAATATCTCTAAGCCCTTATCTTTTGATATTTCTTTGTTATTACTGTTAGAGTAAGAATTTAGAAGCTTTTTTGAATTGTTAAATTAGATGAGAATATAATTTTTAGACCACATATCTAGGAAAATTATTGACTTAAGAGTTTCAACTTTTGTTTTACCGTAAATGCCTCTTGTGATAACCATCAAATCACATTTTCACTGAGTTGTTTATGCATTGTCAAGATCTGACATTAGAGACCTTGGGGTTGTTTATTGAGGCTTACTGATAGAAATTTACCTTTCAAGAGAGATAGGATACTCATATTCTATCTATGTTGTTGTAGTGCTAAAAACACCATTAATAGAATTAGCGCTAGAAGGAGGGTTGCTTTGAACAAATTTGAAGTATATTTGGTCATCATTGTCTCCTTAGAGCTTTCATAGAGATACCCGATCTATATCCGATAAAGGAGAATTGTAGGAATTAAAGGCCCCTACCAGGTCTAGAAGGAATAAGAAAAGGGAGGCTTCATCATCCGCTATACCCATCAGACCTTCAACTCCTTCTTCATCATACACTTCATCTTTTGACTCTGATCAGCCCCAAGTTGTTGTAAATCAGCCGTTACCACCTCCACCCCCATCAATGGATTTATTGGAAAATAACCCCTCACCCTTGTCATTCAATGACTATCATGAAATTCCTAAAAATCCTTAGAATTTCTGCTCTAAATTCCATGTTAATGGTCCTAATAGGACAGTTAAAGAACATATCAAGATTTTTCAGACTACTCTCCAGGACAGGGAAATTAACCATGAAGATGTCACTTGCATGATTTTTTCATACTCGTTGGGTAAGGAAGTGTTTTACTAGTACACTCATTTACCTAATGGTTCAATTACTACTTGGGATCAAATGCTTAATTCTTTTATGCATAAGTTTAAAATCCCTATTAGTCCCAATGAGTTGTAAGAACAATTTATGTCAGTTAAAAGGGAGGTCAATGAGCCCATAGTTCATTCAACAATAGGTTTCATCATGCTTACACTAGGTTACAACCTCCATATGTTGTTGATGATCCATCTGGTAGGGTTGTTTATTATGCTACATTAGATAATCTCACTTCTGTATTAGTCAAAAGGACGCATCAACCCCCAAGGACCCTAGTGGATGTGTATGCAGAAGTAGTCAAGGCTAGTACTAATTTGGGACAACATTTATCAGGACCTTTGCCATCATTGGGACCCATTGCTAATCCTAGATAGATTTAGGGGTTAAATCATGCCTTGGCTAATCAAACACCCCTGATGAATCAAATCCCTCAGCTACCATTAGTCCCACATCTAGGCCCACCATTGAGTCAAGATCAATCAATTTCTGGGTATTTGTAGAATTCCAATCAACCAGTATATTCCTAGCAGGAAAATATCTCTTCATATTTACAAAGCTTAGAATTGCCACCTTACTCATAGGATTCTGGAACACACCCTATTTATTTGCAAATTTTTTTCCCAACACACAACAATTCAAAAAAGGAGCAGTTGGATGAACTAGTTGAATAGGTGAAAAAGCTATCAACAGAGGTTATTTGAGGAATCAGAATAATCAATTGCAAGCTTCACAAAGGAGTATTCAAGCTAATTACAATCAAGATAATTGAGATTTTGGACAAAGTTCTTGATAGAGTTTTGAAAAGGATAAGGATTTGGACAAAATTTTGCAAGGAAACAACCTCCAACAAAAAATAGAACTTGGAACACAAGGCCCAATAATGGAGGAGTCTCAACACCATTGGATCCACCTAGAAATCTAGAGAAATCATCAAGTGGAGTGTATTTAGCTAAGGCCGCATTGTCTGGATGGTGCAGGATTCATCAAACAAATGAACATTTTGAATTAGACTATCCAGAGTTCCAAGCTACTATTACAATATTCTAGATGGAAGTACAACATGCTACTAATAGTGATGGTTCAGGAGGATGTGAGATAGTGCCTTTAGATTCATATGATTCGGTTATGGTTCTGAACCATGCTCCTTTTCCAAGAAGTGAAGAAAACTAGCCTGAAGAGGAGTCTACTAAAAATGGTGCCAGAACTGAAGATGTATGCAATGAGGAATCTATATCTCAATTTTTTGAGCATAGGGATGCTATCGACAATGGTCCAAGAGATGAAGAAGAATCGGGAGTGGAGGAAGTATAGATGTTTCATCATTTCTCTACACCTTACGATTTGTGAAATAGATAGGCTAGAGGTCCTTTCACTACTTTGATCCCATCGAATAACTTCAACATATCTCCTTATCCTAATGCAAGCAATAATCCTCCTTATCCAAAGGTGCCAACACATTATTTTTCCAAGGGAGGACAATATGATCCTACCAGGGGAGGAAGACTAATCTTAATAAAGGAAAAAAAGTAGATCAAGTCATAAATGACCAGCCCAAAATGAGTGTGGAACAAATGGGAGAATATATAGTTGAGAAACTTAAAAGGGTAAAGGTCAGTCTTTCTGCCTTTGAATTATTAATATTCCTTACAATTAGGAATGTTGTTTTTCTATCTTTGAATGATGTTGTATGTTCTAAGTCTTCACAAGACATTGTTGTAAGGAAGGTTACTTTCAACACTCCTACAAGTGAACCTATGATTATAGAAGTTGTGGGGAGAGTTTAGAATCAAAAACCGATTAAAGATCAAGTTAAGAAGCCACCAAAGGACCAAGATCAAGTGAAAAATAAGGATAAATGAAAGGAGAAAGATAAAACCCAAGTGGCTCAGGCAGATACTCTAGTGAGTCTATTTCAAGGGAATCCTAAAACCCCTCCTTTCTTGATTACTATTCATTTATTTAGTAAGAATTTGTAGAATTGTTTGTTGGATTTTGGGGCCTCTACAAATGTTATGCCATTTTTAGTATGTTTAAAGCATTGTGCATTACTCTCACTCCCTCTCAATGGAAAGTTACTCAATTTGATAAGGAGGTGAGTGTATTTGGGGAATTAAATAGAATTCCAATGTAGATTGCATCAGATCCAAGGGAGCAACAAATAATCAATATCTAGGTGGTTGATATTCTTGATACTTATGGGATGATTTAGGAAGAGATTTTATAAGAGCACTCAATGGTTATATTTCTACTGAGCATTCACATATGTGGCTCCCATGGAAAGGAATTTCGAATCATATTCGCATAGAACGTGAGCCTAGGCCAAAGTTTATGATTACTAAATATAACAATACAACGAATGAAGTTTTGTTTGCAGATACTCAGCTGGGTAATTATGTTCTTGTTGCAACTTTAGAAGACACAAAATAAATAGAGGAAATTCTAACATTCCATGATGCACCTAAGGATTTAACTCAACTTCCTAATAGTACTGAGGTGATGATTGATTCTAATGTTGATGATGTTCAATTTGATGACAAAATCAATCTTCTAAAAAGCTTCTAGGAATTTATCCAAAAGTGTGTTGAGGATCAAGTCAATCTTAGAGGGAGGATGGATTTTAAGGAATTACTATTACCCAGTTGGTGTAGGGTCCAAATGTTGTCTTTGCTAGACAACTGTTGATCAAATCAAGAGGCAGATTAATCTAGTTACACTCCAAGTGGATAATTAGAGAATGCAGAATAATCAAGAGGATGAACAACAGAATATAGAAGACAATCCTTTGCTAAAGAATGATTTCTGTGTAGTAAATTTAAAAGGTACACATCCCTCCAAGTTTTGGACTCTACTCTTTGATGGTTCTAAATCAAAACAAGGATTTGGTGTAGGTTTTAAGATGATTAGTCTAATAGGTAAGACATTTTTTGTAGCACATGTATTACAGTTCCATTGTACGAATAACATTGCAGAATATGAGGCTTTAGTACATGGATTGTTGATGGCTTTGAGAAAGAAAGTTAAGGCTTTGCAAGTTTCTGGAGATTTAGAGTTAGTAATAAAATAGGTTAGAAAGCAATACTCATGCCATGATAGAAGAATGATGAATTATAGGCATAGAGTATGGGATCTGATAGAGGGATTAGATGCATTCAAGATTGAGTTAATTCATCATCACAAAAATCATACTACCAATGTGTTGGCTCAAGCAGCCAGTATTTTGGAGCCCTTGTCATTATCTAACTTAAAGAGGTTCATTGTTGAGCTTACTCCAACTCCATCAGTACTAGATAGTGTCACTAACTTCTAGGTATTTGAAGATGATAAGCATATTCTGGATTTTATTACTACTTCAGATGTCTTTACTTCATAGATTATTGATGACATAGAACCAAAAGAAGAAAAATTGGACATGGAAGGAGTGATAAATCTAAAGAACACAATACCAAGAGGTATGGTACATCTGAAAATAATATTTGATTTTGATAGAATAAGAGATCAGGTTCAGCAGGCTAGAAAATATTCAACGGATAATCAGTGTGATACACATAACATGGGTACCACAGAAGAGGCGAATAATATTTTAATTGGAAAAGTTTATACCCTAGAAGAGAAGGAAGGAATAGTCAATACATTGCATTGATATTGAGATATCATAGCATGAGTTATGAAGATCTTAAGACATATGATACATCAGTAATCACACATACAATCCCAATTAATCTGGATGTGAAGCCATTCAGACAGAGGTAGAGGCCGATAAATGGGTTGCTTGATCTTGTCATCCAGAAAGAGGTGATGAAATTGCTATATGCTCGTATTATCTTTCCTATTAGGCATTCTACTTGGGTAGAAAATCTAGTTCCAATACGCAAAAAGAATGGGGAGATTAGACTGTGTGTAGATTTCAGGAATCTGAACCATGCATTTGAGAAGGATAATTACCCAGTGCCTTCATTGGATGAAGTATTGCAAATTGTTAATGGCACTCAGATGATGTCTTTTCTCGATGGATATTCAGATTATAATCAGTTAATGGTTCAGTATGAGGATAGACATAAGACAACCTTCACAATGAAGTGGGGAACATTTACATATAGGAGAATGTTGTTTAGTTTTATTAATGTTGGAGCTATGTTCCAATGATCCATGGAAATCATGTTCAAAGATTTGATAGGCAAGTGTATTATCATTTACATGGATGACTTAACTATGTTTTCAAAGAAAAGAGATCATATTTCATATTTGTGCAAGGTATTTCAGAAATGTAGAGAATTTGGTATTCCTTGAATCTAAAAAAGTGCATCTTTGGCATGAAAAAAGGTAAGCTATTGGGTCATGTTATTTCAAAAAATGATGTTTCTATTGACCCCAAGCATATCTAAGCTATATTGAAAATTCAGCCTCCTACCAGTAAGAAAGAAATGTAGTCATTCTTTGGTAAGATCAATTTTGTTAGAAAATTCAGTACTAGTTTTGCTAAAATTGCGAAACCTCTGAATACAATGTTAAAGCAAGATGTTGAAGTTGAATGGGCCCCTGAGAAAAATTAGGCCTTTGAAAAAATAAAATGAGCAATAGTTGAGGCTCTTGTCTTGGTAAGTCTAGATTACTCTAATCTATTTTACATATATTTGTTTGCCTCAGAACATTAGTGTGCGAGCATGTTGACTCAAAAATCAAATGAGGGGGATAAGCACCCTATTTAATTCATGATTGCTCCACTAAAGGATGTAAAATGGAGGTATCTTGGTTTTAAAAAGAAATCCTACGTACTAGTTCATGGTGCAAAGAAGTTTGCGCATTATATTTTGAGAAATAAGGTGTTTGCAATTGTTCTTGATCCAGCATTCAAGCTTTTATTGATGCAGAATGAGCTAGGGGAAAGGGTCACAATGCTATAGGAATATGATATGGAGATACAACCCATGAAGTTGGTAAGAGGCCAAGCACTGACCAAAATAATGGCTGAAATTGGTCCAGATCTTACAACACAGTAGTATAACCTTGAAGATGTTTCTTTGGATGAATGGTATGATGATGTTGTGCATTACTTTCTTAATCAGAAATGTCCAATGCATTTGAGTACCATGTAGAGGAGAGCTTTGTGTTTAAAGAGTGTTGGATACATGCTAAAATGAGCTATATTGTATAATAAAAACCATGAAGGTATCTATCTTCGTTGTCTTGGGAAATAGGAAGCAACATGTGTAATGATTGAGTTTCATGATAAGTTTAGGATAGGTCATGGATCAACTCCATCTACTGCAAATCATATTTTACGAGTAGGGTATTATTGGCCCACCTTGTTCAAGGATACTCATAAATGTTAGATCATGCCACATTTATCAAACTGCCACCACTAAAGAGAAACGTGTTGCTACTCCATTGCAACCGGTCATTGAGGTAAGACCATTCATGTAGTGGTGACTGGACTTCATTGGTCCAATCAATCCATCATCCTCTGCAGGACACAGGTACATTCTAACCGCTACTAATTATTGTACTAGGTGGATAGAAGCTATTTCTTACAGACATTGTACATCAAAAGTAGTAATCAATTTTCTTGAAGAATATGTTATCAATCGTTTTGGATGTCCCTTTGCTCTAGTGTGTGATAATGGTTTTTCTTTTGCATCATTGAAATTTTCTGGTTGGGCCTTTGACTATGGGATTATTCTTAAGTTTGCTTCAAATTATTACCCCTAGGGTGTATTGGTCTAGCTGAGTCCACGAATAAGAATTTATTGACAATCATTCACAAGTTGATTGACAAAAACCCAAAAGATTGGCATACTCGGCTACGATTTTCTCTTTGGGCACATCATACACATTAAAAGGCTGCCTTAGGGACTTCCCCATATCACTTGGTCTATGGTTTAGAGCCTTTTTTCCTATTCAATTGAGGATTCCTACCTTGCAATTTATCAATGAATATTATGAAGAGGGGGAGTGTCTTGAGGCCTGCTTAGTTGAACTTCTGCATTTGGAAGAAAAAGAGATGAAGCCCTAGAAAACTTTGCTAAACATCGGGGAATAATTAAACAATGGTTTGATCGTAAAGCGAAGGTCAAGGCCTTTATTATTTCTAATTTGGTCTTGTACTGGGATAAATCCCATGAGAAGAAAGGGGAACATGAAAAATTTGACAAGCTTTGGCTTGGCCCCTTTCAAATATCTGATATTTTAGGAGACAATTCTTTTTGCTTAAAGACTCTCACTGGAGAGGATGTCCCATTGCTAGTCAATGGGAAATATTTGAAGCATTACTTCCTTGCTTGAGTTGTTTTCAGCTCAACCTATACATAGTTAGTTTAGGTATTTTGCTTTCTTTAGGCTAGGTTGCTTTTGTTTTCTTTGTTTGTTTTTCTTTTTCTTTGGTTAATGTAGGTTTGGTTTTTGGTTTTTTTGGGTTCTCCCTGTATCTTGGTTGGGAGTGTTTTACTTGCACAATATTCATTTCCATTCTTTGGGATTTTTCTAAGTATTTCCTTGAGAAAATTCAATCATTTTTTCCAGAATGAATGATGAAAGTCCTCCATTTAGTGTTACATGGTCTAAACAAATAAAGAGGATAAGTCATTGGTCTAAGTTAATTCTTGAATATGCTGAAATATTAAATTTTTCACACACCTTAAGAATCATGAAATTGTTGTAGGTTCCTTTTGTGAGGTCTTGTTAAGTGAAAAATCTTAGATTTTTGCTTCAGCGCCACTATGATTCTCAGTCATGAGTGTGAGCTTCATTGTTCATGAGTTGAAAATGAGAAAAGAAGTGAAAAGAAAAATTAAAAAAAAGAAAGAAAGAAAATATTGAAAATCAAAAGAAAATTCAACCTTTCATGAGGATTTGAATACCTCTACCAGGGCTATGGACACCTGGCTAGCAGTAGAGCTATGTTCAGGAGAATCATAGAGATAACCTCATTGGGGCTATGGATGCCTGACTGGCAGTGAGGCAATATCCAAGATGCTTTTGAAGTTAGAATCATTCATGTAGCTTAACTTGACTGAACTTGGTTCTTGTAGTAGCTTAAGGAGGGAAATTTATACAATGGGACACACTTGGATTTTCAGTATATGATTGGTTAGGTCGTCCAGTGGTTTTGAGTCTTTAGTTTAATGGTTGACCTAATGTGAGAATCAAAACTAGAGATTTTGGGTTCTTGATTCCAATTTATCCTTTCCCCTTAATGGATAGGTCCTTTGAATTTTGGATCACTTCACCTTTGAGATTTTAATGATTATATTATTACTTTGGGTGAGTATGTTTTGCAGCAATTGACCTCATGTTTGGCCTTCAAATCATTAAGTCCATTGAAGTCTCATTTGTGCATTAAATTAGTTAAGTTTGGACAAGTTTTGAGAATTCATTGAAGTCCTAGAATCCTCGAGGTTTTACTTTTGTGGAATCTAGGGGTGTTCGGATTACTCGAAGGTTTTACTCGCTAAATCCGAGCTCGATTGAAATCCCCAAAATCTATTGTTTTGCTAAATCTGACCCCAAGCGGATCCTCCAAAATCCTTATTTTCAGAGAATCCTCGACCCTCTGGATTCTCCAAGCTTTGTCAAAATATCTTTTCATACCATTACTTCGCTTTGCAAATGGGTAATTTTCCATTAATTCTCATGTTTGGATGGATTTATATTGTGATTTGAGTCTTTTGCATGTCATTATACATTTGATATTTTGAGAGATTGCATTTTTTAGGAGCTTTGGAGTGCTTTGACAATTTGGAGATTATGGTTTCTGTTGGTTGTGTGTGGATTTCATTTATCATTGGCTAGGGTTTTTTGAGTGCATCTTTCGTGCCTCATTTTCGACATCCAGATCACAAGGTAGGGATTTGGACTTGTTTATTTGATTTTTCTAATGAATTTAACATGTTTTTGAATGAGTCATTTGTTTTTATTTGCAATCTGAATCATTTTGTGTTCAACATCAAAATCATGGGTTTGAACTCACTTCATTTTTATTTGCATTTGCATTTCGGGTAGCTTGTCCTTTGGACTTGATTTCAACTTAGTTTTTGAAATGGTCATTATCATGTTTATTATGTGCATTCAAACTGTGAGATTGAATTTATGGCATCATTAGATTTGAACTAGGGTTTATGGTTTCAATGGTTGATTTTTTGCTCTAGTTAATTTCAATTTTAATTGGCATAAGTTAGGGCATCATTAAATCATATTTGAAACCTTGTTATCAATTGATTCGATTTCCTTGATATTGATTTAGGATTAACTGGGTGCATTTTTATTGAACCCTAGTCACTTGAAGTGTAATTGGCTTGAGTTTGAGCTGTTATGATGATTTTGTGGTTGCATTTAAAGGATCTAATCATGGTTGAAGGGTAATTTTGAGTCGTGGTTGTTTAAACCTGAGATAATTGTGAAATCCTTAGAAGATTTGAAAACCCAATATTCATGAGCCTTAGAATTTTTTAAAATATTTTCTTTCGCATAGTCTTCCATGACTCACATTTCTCGAAGTTATGCCCACTTACGAAATCCATGCCTTGATGGAAAGCCCGATAAATTATGTTTCGTGGAATCCTTCGACCCATAAAAAACTCGAACAGTGCACTTCATTGAATTCTCTTTGCCATAGATTACCCGAGTGCTTAGTCTCCGCAGATTCCGTCCCTGCTCAAATTCCCTGAGATTTCATTATTTTCATTATGTTGAGTTGTGTGATATCATGGATGTATGAATTGTGCTACAAAGATTTAATCTTAAGTTTCCAAATGCATTTACATCAAAAATAGGTTTCATAATTGTCACTTCGCCCATTCGTTATTACACTTCACAAAATTTGTATACTCATGGATTCATGGAATCCTTGAGGGCTTATATTCCCCAAAATCCACCAAGGGTAAAAATCCCCGAAAAAGCCTGAAAACCTAAAATATACTTAAAACTTGGTTCTAAGGATTTGCAACTTGATTTCTTGGGGTTCAATGAAGGATTATTAATTGCTACATATTGCATATGAGTTGTCATGACTAATCTAATGATGCAAGGTTGGAATGATTAACTTTTCTTAGCATTTTGAGTAATTATGGTATTTTTCTAACCAGATGTAGGCAGAGTCTAGCAAGGGAAAAGATTCTAAGGGAAAATCCACGAAACTGGTTAAAGCATGTCTCTATGCTCCTTGCCATGTAATAGTTGTAGAATCATTGTATTCTCACTATTACATGCTTTACAATGATTGCAAATCATTTCAAAATGCAAGGAGCTCATTCCCATCACCTTTTTGGGAAATTTATGCCTCAACATTCGGGTTTTCCTTGAATACTTGGCTGATTTCTCCATGTTTATGGCATTTACTGCCATACCGCTCTACCGTAGTGGTCTTCTTTATGCATAGCGGTGGTGTGGTGAGTTGGTGGGCTCGTGGTTACCGCCATACCATGGGCAGTGAGAATCCTCACCGTGATGGCCGTGGTATGCGGCTAGCGGTCGGTGGTGACTGTTATCGCCCCACCACAGGCGGTGAGTATGCTCACAGCGGTGGTTGTGGTGAGACCGCTGGCGATTTGCCAGAGTGGTCACTGCTCTACTACGGGGTGACCTAGCGACCTCCATGGTAGCGCGGAATGACTGCTAATGGTCTAGATGGCGGTTACCGCCACACCACAAGAAGGCATTGTTTGGTCAGCAGTCAATGTAGTGTAGTCAGAGTTTGGTCTCGATCATGACTTGGGTGTGCTCGGTCGAGGTCACCACCATACCATGAGGCGAGTCGGTTGGGGCAATAGTAGCATGGTAGAAGACAAGGTGAGCTCGGGCGAGCTCACCGCATTACCACGGCCTGGTCGAATGGACTCGGCGGTAATGCAGTAGAAGGCCGAGAGTGCTGGGAGCTCGGTTGACTAAGCTTGACCGAGTTGGACCGACAGTCAAAGAGATAGATGAATGGAGTGGCGACATGTGGCAGGTTATCATCGATTGTTTGGCCGAAGTCTTGAGTGGTGAATGCATTAACTGCAAGGCTCAGATTTGAATGGTTGACAAGATCTGATTGTGGCAAAGAATTAAATGCCTGGATGGCTCGATGCATATGTGCAGGGCGACTTGGTCAGAGGCGATTGGATTTTTCTGACAGAGATAAGCTGCATATTAATGCCACTCGATTGGTTGGTTGAAAGTGATCAATAAGTATGACTTGGAAGAGTCAAATACTTGGAACTTGGTCAAAAAATGTGGCGAAGTGTTAGAGTCATATGTGATGGCATTGAAACGGTTAACACTTGGTGTCATAGATCAAATGAGGTGTGAACCTGGTTTGCCTTGAGGCTGTGTTGGACGAGAGGCTGGCTGAGAGAGTCTTTTGAGGAGCTAAAGGGGATCTACATGGTATGTCTTTTGAGACATTGTAACCTTGTGAAGATTTTTTTTTGTTGCTACCTGTATTCTCTAGATGAACAATATGTAATCTCCTGAAGAGAATAGCTCTGATATTTGTATTGTAACTGTTTTATTACTGAATAATACAAGTGAGCTAAGTGTTTTGGAGGGTGGGGTTTTCCCCACGTAAATCTTTGTGTCCTCATGTTTGTCTTTCATGTTGTCTGATTCAAGTTCTTTAATCTATGCTTGTGTCGAATCTATTTTCTTGTTAAGCATTTACTTTTCTCAGAGGATCAATAGGGGATCACTTGTGCTTGCTTCCGCTTTATGGCATAGTTGTTTGTGTATTTTTTGTGATTTGAATGAAAATCACTAAGGCACTGTTGTCTCAGACGTGTTCTATGATGACAAACCAATTTTGTATCCCCAACAAGTGGTATCAGAGTTGGTTAAGGGAGGTCAAGGCTTGATGATACCAACAAGTGGTGTCAAAGCCTTCTCTTGGTTACTCAAGTTTTGGGTATTTCTCCTATGATGATTTCTTAGCCTGGAAAGCTTGAGGAAATCTAGAGAAATGAGTTGGTGATTGATCCTTCGATGAGTGGAAGTTCTTGCTTCTTTGATTCAACAAAGTTTTGAAAGACGCTAGAGATGACTGGAGTTGATCATATTGTTGCAATATGGTCTGAGGCTCCTGGCTCGTAGCAGATGTTCCTGATGCAAAGGGCGTGAGATGTGCTTGTGGTTGTATTCCAGCAAAGCATGGTTTCATACTGGGTGTCTATGTCAGAGGCTCCCTGGTGATATGAAGTTGCTTGTGTTCTTGTTCAACCATGGAGTATTGTGCTTGTGCTGGGTGTTCTAACTTAGCACTGAAGGCAGTTTCTCTGTTGCTCTAATTGCATGGAGGTTATGAAGTTGATCATGGTGGTCTACAACTTCTGAATAGCCTGGCCCTCTCATATTCTTGTGCATGATTGTGGTTTTTTGGAACTAGTCTGAAATGGACCTGTTGTTCCTGCTTACCTATTTCTTGCACTCGCATGGTTTAGTTTCATGTCTTTGGCTCTGGTGATTTTCTGTAGATTTTCCTAAAAATTCTATCATGTATATTCATGTTTTTATTATTCTGGTTAACCTCAATGGTTGTGTGTAGACTCTTGAGTCATCCAGATGAGCAGTGAATATGGATATGCGTGGGTGTTTTATAAACACTATGGTTTTGCAAGTTTTGCATGGTCAAGAAAAACTTGTGACATGTGGAGTTGTTGTTCAGCAATTTTCTAGACCCTGGTTTCTGGGGTGTGACTCGATGAGATAGCTGCAGTTTGACATGTATCTTGAGGAGGTGTGTTGTCTTCTCTGCATGGGAGTGTTGGTATGTGTTTTACTCATTCAACATTCTTGTGGTGTTTTTTCTTAATGGTTGCTTGGACTATGGTGCTTGAGTTGTGGACGTGATTGGAAAGTTAGATCTGGTGTTTGAGTCATGTTCGTCTACATGGGTTGTTCTCTTTGATGATCTTAGTTTTGCAGTTTCCAGTGCAATGATAGATTTGTAGGTTTTCAAGTGGATCTCTGAGTTTTGTGACTGATGGATTAGCTACCCATTGGGTGCAGTGGGACAACTCAGAAGTGGACTATCAATATCCATGAGATTGCTACTATGTTGTTGCAGATCTATTAGCTGACCTTGTCTATGGTCACTTGTGCATTAGCGTAGCTATTTTGAGATGAGAAGGTGAATGGCATTCTGAGTACCTGAATAGTCAGTTATGGGGACCTGTAGCATGAGAACCATGATGTCATGGAGAGCTTGTTAAGCTTTTGACAGTGATGGTTTTGTCTGCACGATCTGGGAAGCTTGGTGTTGTTCGACGTTGTTGTTCGATGGGCATGATGTCGGTTGTACCTGAAGGTTGTTTGGATCAACAAGTATTCGGTCATGTTGCTTGGAAAGCTCGATGTCACGGTTCAATGGGAGCTTTAGCAGTGACTGTAAATTCATCACTTGGTGGTGGATAATCTTCTTTGGTGTTGCAGATGCTCCTGGTGGGATTCTTAGATCCCGTTGCTGCAGAAGAGTTCTTTCACATCTGCATGATCACTATTTGAAGATGTGTAGCATCTTGGAGCCATGGAGGATTTTATTAGTTTTTGGATCAAATGTTGGTGGTGCTTGATAGGTGAAGTTGGTCTAGATTTTTAGCATGTGTGCTTTTCTCTTGAGACCATGGCATGTTCACTTGAAGCATGGTATCTCCTAAGGGGGATGAGTATATCATGGTGTCATGATAAGTTCCTTTCCTAGATTTTGTAGCTTTGACAGTGGTTTGGTGTTTCTCTTTGTTTTGAGTACATTGGTCATATGCTGAGGACTTCATGTTTATTGCAAAGATGCAGTTTGGAGTTAGCATGAGATGACAGGTTGTTGGTGCTCATGGATGCATAGAGAATTAGGTGAGGCTGGAATTCTTTTGAGAATTTTATTGTTACATATGAAAGTCTGAGAAGCCTGCACCTTGGTTGAACGTGATTTCAATAGTGACCATGAAGGAGAATGCTCTTGGGTAAGTCACGGTGACTTGTATATCTTGGAGGAGCATTTTGTCTCTTCTTTTGGTCTGCTTGGTGGTGTTTATTTGAAAGGTGTTTACCCATTACATCTTTCAGATGTCTTTTTTATGCTTTATTTTTCATAGATATGAATCTTGAGTTCTTGAGATTCTGGAGGATTCATTACGAAATATGGACAGCATAGTTTATCTCCTTGTTTTTCTTTGAGGACTAGTAGGAGATGTTAATATGGGTTATTGTGATCTTCTTTGTGGTGCTTACATTCATGGATCTATTGGATGTTGTTTCGGTATTGCCTTTGGGATGTGAAGAAGATCACTCTTGTCACAGCTGGCTTTAGAGATGTATGTAGGAGGTTGTTCTACATATTTATGTTGTGCAGCGGTTCCTTTTTCTTTTGGGTCTTGGTCATCTTCTTGGAAGTTTTTTTTTTACTCTATGTTGGGTGAGAAGAACTTGGAAGATTTCTAGAAGATTGCTAACAGAGATGGTTCCTATAGCATCTTGTTGCAGGTTGTGCATATCACTGTGGATAATTGCTTGGTACTACATGTTCACATTGTTTCTATATGTTGTTTTTTGGTAGATTGGTAATGCCATTGATCTTTCAAATCTGACATTACCCATGCAATGGGAGTTCCTAGATATACTTTGTCTTCGTTGACTGGTTGGCACATGGTGTTCGTGTTCTACTGTTGATGGGTTGTTTGTGTCGCTAGCATGGGTTTACTAATGGTGGATACCTTAGAGGTATGGATGATTGGATGGTTAGCACTTGTTGTGGGTGCTATTTTTCAGTCATGTGGGGTTTTGATCAGCTGGATGAAGGGCAGTCAGTTTTTTGGTTGCAGTTCCAGCTGATAGTTTTTCTTGTTCTGGAGAAGTGTTTCTCTTTCTGTGTTCGCTTTTATGTGCTTTGTTGTTGCTATTGCGGTTCCTTTTCCGCCTAAAGGATTAGATGTTTGTGTTCCTAAGACTGGTGCTTTTTCACCTTGGCGTGTTCCTGTGTTTGGAGTTGTTGCCTGAGAGGTGGAAATTTTTTAAATGTTGTTGCAGGTGTCTTGGTTGGAGTGTGGGGGCATTGTGTTGGTCCTTGTTTGTGTTTGGACGAAGCCTGAATGTCTTTGTCAAGTCGGAGATTGTTGGGAAATTTATGCCTCAACATTCGGGTTTCCCTTGAAGACTTGGCCGATTTCTCCATGTTTATGGCATTTACTGCCATACCATTGCATGCTTTCCTTAGAGGTACGGTTGTGTGGTTTACTAATTTAACGTGAGCCTCTATTGCTTGGTTCATGGTTGGGCGGTGTTACCACTCTACTGCGGTGGTCTTCTTTATGCGTGGCGGTGGCACGGTGAGCGGCACAGTTGTGGAGAGCTAGTGGCTACCGCCATACCACGGGCGATGAGAAGCCTCACCGCAGTGGCCATGGTATGCGACTAGAAATTGGTGGTGACCCTTACCGCCCCACTGCAAGCGGTGAGGATGCTCACCGTAGTGGCTGCGGTGAGAGCGTTGGCGGTTTGGCAGAGCGGTCACCGCTCTATCGTGGGGTGGCCTAGCGGCCTCCGCAGTAGCATGGTATGACTATTGATGGTCTAGCTGGCGGTTACCGCCACACCGTAGGAAGGCATTGGTTGGTTAGCGATAGCATGGTGGAGATGATGGTCAGTGCAGTGTAGTCAGAGTTTGGGCTCGGTCATGACTTGGGTGAGCTCAGTCGATCTCACCGCCATATCGTGAGGCGAGTCGGTTGGGGCAGCGGTAGCACGGTAGAAGACAAGGTGAGCTTGGGCGAGCTCACCACATTACTATGGCCTGGTCGAATGGAATCGGTGGTAATGTGATAGAAGGACGAGAGTGCTGGGAGCTCGATTGATTGAGCTTGACCGAGCTGGACCGACAGTCAAAGAGATAGGTGAATGGAGTGGCGGCACGTGGCAGTTAATCATTTGTTTGGCCGAAGTCTTGAGTGGTGAATGTATTAACTGCAAGGCTCAGATTTGAATGGCTGACATGATCTAATTGTGGCAAAGAATTAAATGCCTGGATGGCTTGATGCATATGTGCAAGGTGGCTTGGTCAAAGGCAATTGGATTTGTCTGACAGAGATAAGGTGCATATTAATGCCACCCGATTGGTTGGTTGAAAGTGATCAATAAGTATGACTTGGAAGATTCGAATACTTGGAACTTGGTCAAAAAAGGTGGTGAAGTGTTAGAGCCGTATGCGATGGCATTGAAATGGTTAGCACTTGGTGTCACATATCAAATGAGGTGTGAACCTGGTTTGCCTTGAGGTTGTGTTGGTCGAGAGGCTGGCTGAGAGAGTCTTTTGAGGAGCTGAAGGGGATCTACATGGTATGTCTTTGGAGATATTGTAACCTTGTGAAGATTATATTTTGTTGCTACATGTATTCTCCAGATGAACAAGATGTAATCTCCTGAAGAGCATAGCTCTGATATTTGTATTGTAACTATTTTGTTACTAAATAATACAAGTGAGATGAGTGTTTTGGAGGGTGGGGTTTTCCCCACATAAATCTTTGTGTCCTCATGTTTGTATTTCATCTTGTCTAATTCATGTTCTTGAATTTATGCTTGTGTTGAATCTGTTTTCTTGTTAAGCATTTACTTTTCTCAGAGGATCAATAAGGGATCAACTATGCCTACTTCCGCTTTATGGCATAGTTGTTTGTGTCTTTTTTGTGATTTGAATGAAAATCACTAAGGCACTGTTGTCTTAGATGTGTTCTATGATGACAGACCGATTCTGTATCCCCAACACACCTACCTCAACTCATTCTTGTCTTTCACATAGTGGGGTAAAGAATTAGATAAGCCTTACCCTAGTTCAGCACTTGCTATTGTCCCTTTGGCTAGTTGTCTGCCTTTTGTATATGATGAACATGATTGGGATGTGGATGACCTGCTAATAGGTTGAATCGCATGTGCCTTACTAGTCTTTTTCATTTTTTTTGTTTCTTTTATGTGATTTCATGTGCGTAATGTGATCCCCTATGTTGTTATGTTTGATCTTTCTCTCTTTGTGACATTCCTTTATTTGTACCTACATTCTTCTCTATGTCATAAGAATTTTATATTTTTCATTTTTCTTGTGTTCCTTTTGGGGATGACGTAAGGCATCGAGACATTCATGTCTCTTCCATGTTGACCCAAAAGGTTTTTCTTTATTTTCGCTCTCTTTGTGTCATTCTTCCTATTCCATGAGTATTTGGGGAATGATGATAGTTTTGAGCTTTTTTTAAAATATTGTAGCAAGAACATATTGACCCAGAATCCATGGATCCCTCATGTGTTTGGAGTTTTATTTTGGGGGAAACCCATCCCTTTTTTATGATATAGATTTATTTGGAAACATATGACTTGGCATAGGGTTTTCCAAATAGGCTCTCATGTCCTCTTTATTCTTAGCATTTATCATTTGATACTTTAAATTAATTGCTCACAACATGGTGTTTAGCAATTTCTTTAAAGTGGGGGCATACTTTGGCATATTCTTTTGAATTTCATGTTTCATTATATAGTCTTCTTACTTCATGCGATGTGTCTTTCACTTTGTGGTGACATCAGGTGTGATGTCCTTTAAGAGTGTGATCTCTCTTAGCATATTATATTACTCTTAGTGGCTTGATTTGATGCACTGTATCCCCTAAGTTGTGAATCTTTTATTGTTTGATTGGTCCTCTCTTGGAGACATCAGGCACAATGTTCTCTAAGTTAAGACCTTACATGAACTAAGCAAAAATCCTTTGAACGTTTCTTACACTACTTTGCATTTACAATTTCGGTTAGATGGCCACCTCGCATAATACAATTTGCTTGCCTATGGTTCCATCTTGTGTGTTCATGAGTACTAATCAGACAAAGTTTTGTTTTCCTCATGAAGCTTGAAGTTCATTTTTGTGTGGCGCCTTATCAAATTTATCAGGAGGTATAACTTTGGTTTGGTTGTATGGGAAGCCAAACTTAGGCATGAATTTCACATAACCACTTGCTTTTCTGTGTGAGCATATACCAATTGCATGTGTATGTGTCTCACCTTTTTGGATACTCACCCAACGGATAGCCTGAAGTTCCATTTCCTCAGAGTGAGCATGCATTTCTGGACAAATAGCTTAGATCTGACCCACATCGCGATGGAAAAATGATCAAATCTTGATCCACCCCTTTTTTTATTCTACTTTTCTTTATGTCTTTGTAGTTTATGCTTGTGCCTTGTTGTTTCTCCTTATATCATTGTTATGTGTGTTCTTTTGTGCCTATGTTGTTTTGTCATGGGATCTTGATCTTGGGGGCTTGATCATTGCTATCCTACCTTACCGGCATTGGTACACTTGGACCCCTCTTGATGGGAGTTTGTCTACTTTAGTGTGAGTTTGAAGCAAGTTCCTCCTCTTAGTCAAGTGGGGGCTAAATTTAGTAACAAAAATGTATCCCTTTAAATTTTCGCACTTGTTTGGGTCCTCCTTGTTAAATTAAACTTAATGTTGCCTTGATTTAGTGTTGTAATGTGTTTAACACATTCACATTAGGTCTTGGGCCCTTGTAAACTAAATGGACTTAGTTGTGCCCTATTTAGGGTGTTGTAAAGTGTATCCTAACACTTTCACACTAATCTAGGGTTTTCATTTTAAGCCACACGAGACTCATACGCCAAAAGTGGCGTATGAGTCCCATTAGGCTAGCCTTTGGGACACATTTTTTGAGAAAGGCTTAGATTAATGTGAAATCTAGATCGGGGCCTTAAAACTTAGGTGGGACTCACATCCAAGGTGGTGTATGAGTCCCAGATCACTAAATCTAGGCCATACAATCCAAAAACACATGAATTACGATTGGATGTTGGTTTATTTTGGGATTATCCTTGAAAAGATGCATTAATTAAGGCTTGTGGATGCAAAATAAGACCAAATAAGGCACAAAGAAGCCCAATTAACTAATGAAAACCCTAGATTAGTGTTAAAGTGTTAGGACAGACTTTATAAATTAATATAGTTACATATATTTATATATATCTATATATAATCATATATATACGTAATATTTATTTATATATTTACACATATTTATGTTCAGCAATTAAATATAATTGATAAACTAAGTTATGAAATAAGTATATATTAATATATATATATATATATATTCTAATGGATATATATACATGTATATAATTTATATATAATATGTAAATTGGAAACATATGTGATAGTTTTTAAGCACAATACATATAGCAATATTCTTAAGTAATGCATTGGAATGAATAAAGGTGCATATGAAATATATGGCACGGCCTATGGAAACAAAGAAACCAATGCATGAAGTAATATTGGACCAAATCAACTAAAGTAAAAGGCATGTGTGAGTTTTTATGCTGCTATGAATACATTCCAATGTGAAGTGAATATAGTTTAAAGTAAGGAGGAAATAGTCACTCGTGCTATTTACATGGGGCGCCAACTTGAGAATGTGGTGCCAATCTGGTAGACTATGAAATGCATAAGAAGTTTGCTAAATGGACATAAGTATGATAATAGCCATGAGACTCAGTCAAGAGTAACCTTGGTAGAAATATGTGAAGATTGAATTGGGAAACTTGTTTGTGAGCTTATTGTTCATTTGACTTAGCAAATAAGTCTTGTTGTCCCTTAGAACAAGTCGACTTAGCCATTAAAATGGAGAGGACTTTTATATGTTGCAAACTTGAGTTAGTTTGATGATTCATTGCATGAGGATAGAAAGGTGGCAAAAATATTAACTTGTTTGTAGCCTTTGGTTTCTCACAATTTAGTATAAATAGAGGTGCTCATTCAACCAAATACTACACTTATCAATCTAATTATCTTGATGTTATTTTGTTTTTATTTCTGAGTTAGTGAGTTGAGAGTTGTTTTTCTATTTAGTATTTGTGATTATTATGAGTTAGTGAGAATTTAGAAGAAGGAAATCAAGTGGATCTTGAAGGAAGTATCAAGTGAGCTCGAGGATTAGAGCTAAGAAATGAGTTAAATTAATTGGAGCATTATAAAGGCATGCTAGTTTCTATACTTTTGTCATTTATGTTTAAAAGGTTAATTAGTTCTATTACTATGTTGGAAAATAATTCTTTTGAATATGTTGTAATGTTTGTTTATGATTGTGTGTTTCTTGGTTGTGCATTGTGTTGTAGAACCTATCTTATTAGTTATAATTGTATGTACCCTATATATGGGAGTTTGTATGAATGCAATGTATTGATACTATTCATAGTTGCCATCGCTATATGTAGGATGTCTATACTAGACATATGTAGCACAAAGTAAGAAGTTACTAGAAACACTTTGGTAATAAAGTCAGTTTGATTATGAGATGTTAAGTGGGTTATTCCTAGGATTTTTCTAATCCATGGGAAAGGGGGTAATCTAGGTATAGAGTATGAATGGTCATAAAAACAAATTGATCTAGGAAGGTGGTTGAACGTGTGACATCCAATCTAAGTTCTAGGTGATGAGTACTTTGGCCAAAGTAGTATAAGTAGCCACTATCTACACTATCAATTTCACTGTGATCTGGGTTTACATGCAAGGCAAGGGATATTCATACATGTAATTTGTAACCATTGTATGTTAGTTCTAGATATGTAGGACACAACACCAAGCTCAGAAAATGATACTATTATGAGGTTACCAAACCAATCTCTTTGTCAAAGGGTAGGGCCATCTTACTAGTTAGGTAGATGTGGGGGGGACCGCAATACGTCTATGGATGGTAGAAAAGTGCTTGAGTGATGCTTATCCTCATCAGTTGTGTTGTACATTTTTTGCACACACGCCCCACTGAAAGTGGGCACCCTCTTTTTTCGCTTTTTGGTGTTTTGGCCGTTCTTTTTCGGGGGTTTTTGATTGCTTGGGCTCATGCTTTGATGTCCATCTTGCTAATTGAAATGGCACACATGAATTTTATTGAAAAATCTTTAATTCTGACTGCATTCCGAAGTTTTCACTATTTTCGAGAAAATCCACCCTGGCCGGGTTCTCCCGATTTTATTTCAGAGTCCGGAAGTGACTACCTTTCAACCCGGATCTAGGGAAATCCATCATGCCCGGATTTCTCCGAAGTCCATTGTCGTGTCGAATCTCTGAGCTTTTTTGGTCATGGTTGTCTTGTTGACCGTATTAATGGTGTTTGTGCGGATTTTTGGGGCATTGATATATTGGATTTTGGGAAGTAATTGATCATTTGAGTTTGTTTATTCGCTTATCATTTGAGCTTGAGTTTTGGGGCCACTGGTGTTCTGCTAGATTGTGGATTTTGAAGCCATTTCGACGGTTGCATTTGAATTTCGTGTGTGTGGCTTGTATCTTGCTTGCGTTTGATTGTTGTTTGTTGGCGTCACCAGTTCCAGTCCTTTCACTCCCATGGTATGTAGATATGCCCTTTTCTCTGCTGGTTTGGTTACTTTACTTCATTTTCTTTTTGGTCCTTCATGGATTCCCTGTTTCCTTGGGTATGTGCATCATGACTGGGCATTTTGGGGTTTCCATTGTTGTACCGGTCCACTAGGTTGATCATTGAATGTTTATTCTTGGTTTGGTATTTTTGTTCTTATGGGTGTTTGTTTGCATTGGTCTTGGGCTTTCCATCTTAGTGTGTGAGCAAGTCATACCTAGTTCTCTGTGCTTTCATCACGGATATTTTAGGGTTCTTAACCTAGGGCATGGTCAATCCTTCTCGAATTGTTGTGAGGAGTGTTCTAAATTTGTATTTGATCCATTGGAGGTCTAGGTTGAGTCATTGTCGAGGTGCAGGCCTTAGATCCGGAGTCGTTGGGATCATTTTGGTGAAGGTGAGAAAGGTGTGGATGAGTTGGGGTTTTTGACATCCTCGCAGAATTCTGATTCCCCTGGATTTTCTCGACTTTTCCTGTTCTTTCTCTTTCACCACTTTTTCCCAGATTTTGTCTGCCTCGCTAAAATCCGCTTCCTTCGGATTTTCCCGGTGTCCATAGTCGGGTCGTTCTGTCGGATTGGTGCTTTAGTGGTAATTTCTCTAGTTCCCGCTGAAATTCGTTTCCTCCGAATTTTCTCGAATGTTCCATGCCTTCTTCGTTTTCCCGGGTTAGTCATAACTATTGTTGTTCTCGTTGAAATCCGTCTTCGGCGGATTCTTCCAGGTTTTTTGGGAAAATGTGGAATATGATGGGTATGAGGAATTTGTTTATTGATAATGTATTTGATGGATTAAATGAACTTATGCTAAGTATTTCTAACGTGACTCCTTTGTTAAAATGATGGATTAAAATGATGTCATGGGGTTCGCATGCTTGGTTCGCTGGAATCCGCCTGGTCCGGATTTTCTCGAAAATCCTCTCCAGTGTGGAATCCGTGAAGAGGGTTAAATCCCAAACTTTGGGATATTGATTTCCTGCACTTCTTGATTCTTTTGGATCTGATTGTGGTCATCTTTATTCGTTTGCAGATAGGATCAGGACAAGATGTTGCTAGTTATGGCAAAGGGAAGGCATAAGATTCAGGTGCAGATACTTCTGCCATCTCAGATGTAGAGAAGGTAAAATTGGACATAAAGAGTTGGATTCCTGAAAGAAAGCTGACTTCTCTTTGGTCAAGAATCACCGATACCAATGTGGGTATGTGGGACTACGAAGATTTTAAGGCTGATATGTCAGCACCGAGCCCTCCTTTGTTGGCTACAAGAATTGTGGACTCTGGATTGGCTCATGTAGCAGGTTTCCCTTCCACGGTGCAGTGTTATGAATTGGTGCTTCAGTGTGCCAAGAATTATGATAGAGGGACACAAAGGATAATTGGTCCCCAGGGAAGGATTCTAGCTGGCTTTTGCCTTGTATCCATTACTTCAACCTTTGATATACCTGATAGGTCCCATGTGGTGGCCTTTGACATGGATGGTGCCAAAAAGTATTATGAGGAAAATGTAGTTAAGTCTCAGCAGGTGATTAACTCTTGGTTGGAGAAGCCTAAGTCCCATTTCTCCAAGTTTCCAAAGCAACTATTCAGGCTCAAGTTCAAGAGCGAGTACTACAATGTCATCACTCTTCTCAACAGACTGGTAGGATTGAAGAGTGCAGGGGTGTTCGAGACTTGGATGTTCAATGTAATTGCTCAGATGGAGCAGGGGATTGATTATCACTAGGCACATGTCATAAGTGTAGTGATCCATGAGCAGTTATGCAATGTCTTGAAAACCAAGACTTTTACCATGACCTCTTACCTAGTGTATGCATTGCAAAGACTTCACCCGTACAAGGGGTTAAGTACTAGGGGTACCTTTAGAAAAGATGCTATATATGAGGTATATCCATAGTTGCACCTAACTAGAGGAAGCTATAGAAGATCCAATGATTCTTTCACAATGTACATCACCAGATTGCTCCAAGGTGCAGAGAATATGAGAATTTCTGATAAGGCTAAAGAATTAATAAGGAGATATGGAGCATGGTTTATCCAGTTCTCAACTTTCTCATACATCAGAATTGATGGTGTCAAAGGGCTCCCTATAGACTCCCTAGGTATCCTACTGATCATATCATATTGTTGGAAGTCACTAGGCAGATTTGTGACTTCGACATAGTTGTGAAGGGAGAAATGCACAAAAAGGGTTTTGGGAATGACTTTCCCCTAAAGATAGGAATGGGTGAGGTTTGTCCTTCTATCCAATCTGCTCATGCTTCTGACGAGGAGATGAGTACTTTTGGTCTCTCTTTCCATTCCAAGAGAGTAAGGTCGAAGCACAAAAGAAGGCCAGTAGGGAATACAGCCATAAGGCTCATATTGAGGATTATTGGGTTAACCTTGCCGATGAATTTGAGGTAAGAAAGAAGAAGTTCTCTAGAATGCCAGTGGATTTGGTAAGGTTATACAATGTGAAAGCTATCCCTAGCCAGGTAGAAGAGGATGGAAATTTAATCCATGGTCATGTCTATGAGGCAGTGAAGGATAGCCCAGTTGGAGAAGTTGACTGGCTAGAAGAAGAGAAAATAGAGTTGGACCAAATCATGACCGCGGTGATCAAGTACACCAAAATGTGGTTGAAACACAAGATGTTGAAATTGGAGAGTGAGGGTATCCCATGTACTTATGATCTGATGGGAGACTTGGAGTCTCACTCTAACTTTGAGGAATCACTTGAACCGGATCCTAAGGGCAAAGAAAAGGTGGATTCTCCTTTCAGAATCCAAGTTAGGGATGTTCAAGTTGAAAAGGTGACAGAAGTGAGAAAACAGAGGAAACCTGTTGCCAATAAGAGGAGACATGCCTCAAGGAAAGAAGTTGAAAAGAACAGAGAAGAGGAAGAGGAGGTAGAGATTAATCCTCCATTGATAAAGAGAAGAAGACTTACAAAGCTATCATAGAAACCGAATGAGGTTCCCAAAATTGATAAGGAGGTTGAGCCACCAGTGGTAGAGGTGGAGAGCTCAGGGGAAAAAACACAAGTGTATATGAGGAGGTCGAGGACTCCTTCCCCAAGGGATACTGCAATAAAGAAAGATGTTTCAGTGAATGTTCCTATTGTTGAATAGGTAAGTGTCTCCATTCCTTAGGATACTTGTAGCACACAAGAAGAACCAAAGAAGGACGAAGATCCTAAAGATTTGGGCAAGGAAGAATTTCAAGAAGGGGACCTCTATATTGCGGAGGCAGAAATTGACAAAGTGATTCAATCTCACTTGGTGGCACATGCAGATTCCCCTATGAAAGAGAAATTGAACAAGCCTCCTAAGAAGGAGGAAATACTAGCTAAGGCTCCTTCACCAGTGGAGGTTTTTGTGGAAGAACAGTTGCAGGATAAGGAGAATTTGGTCATGGATATCCCCAAAGTGCCAAGTGTTAAGAAGGATACAACTAATGAATAGCAGGAGAGGCGGGATACAATGCCAATTGAATCTATTGTTCCAGATTGGTTGAATAAGAAATTGAAGAGAAAAATGGTGATAGTAGAGGATGCTCCTCCTAATTGGGATGTCCTGATGGAAAATGTGGAAAAAGGAAATGCCAAGAAGAAGGCTAGGGTTGTGTCCTAGATTGAGAGAGATGGGTTAGGCAATTGAGTGGCCCATATTGCTACCCCTACCTTGAATAAGGACAAAGATAATGTAACTGCCAAGGATTATCATGTGCAAATTGTGGACCTAGGGAATGCTTCTGTAGAATAGGATATTGAGGAATATGAAGGCTCTAGTGTTGTAATCATGGGTAGGCTGAAGAAGGTTGTGCAAACTAGGCATGAGTTGGAGAGAGAGAACGAGAAACTGAAGAAGTATTTGTAGGAGTTGATGAAACCCTTGCAACTTATTGGCTCCTCCTCCTCTGTTGCAGGTTTCTTGCCTCAGGAGACAATCTCTAAGCTAGAAAAGATGAAAGCCACCATGCATGCTACAGTTGCTTGGTTGCAGGGTGTCCAAACCAAGGGAGATGCTACCATTAAGGGAATTTTGTCAAGTGGGGGAGATGCTATGAGATCAGTAGATTGGTTGAAGGCTATATTGGCTCAAGATAAGGAGGATACTGATCTCCTACTGCAGAAAGCCACAATAATTATGGAGTTCACCGAAGATAAACTGGTAAAGAGTGGGATTCTTCATTTTCCAAGGGTTTCTGAACCTTGAGAATGGTTTGAAATCTTGCAAATGAGGTAGAAGGCCTTAAAGAAAATTCATAAACAGGCAAAGTAGATTGAGGACACTTTGACTGGTATCCATGATAAGTGTATCTCATTCTTTGAGGTCATGACAGGAAGAAGGAAGTTTTCTTTGAAACATATCAATCTGGAGCAACTTAGGAAATGGTGGAGAGATGTTTATTCTCTAGTTAGTGAAGGACCAGTTACTGGGCATCAGCTAGATGATGCTGCAACTTATATTGTAGTTATGGACAGATTCATAACTAATAAGGTTGATTGGGATGGTGCAGTTAGGCAGGCAAGAGATGACATCAAGTCTCTTGAGAGAAGGATTAGGGTTTTGCCTATGCCACCTGTTGCTGAGCTAGATAGAGTCTTGTTGGCCATGCATGGTGAAGAAGATTGAGCTAAAGATAAGGATGGGAAGTAGCTATATAGGGTTACATTGAGATTTGTGCTTCCCATTATTCACATGTATTGGGCCGACCCTTTTTGGTACCTTGGCCGACTTGGATGAAATTGGTGTTAATTGCACATTTCATGATTATGTTCGAATATCTTTGAGGCCAACCTCTTGTAGGTCATGTTTTTATTGTAAATTATATTTTTTTGGGCCGACCTATCTTAGGGATTCTCTATAAAACAGGCATGTCATCTCATTTGAGAATATAGAGATAGAGATAGAGATAAGGAGAAAATTGATAAGTGATATTAGAACGACTTACGGTTTATTCTCAAGCAAGTGTTATAACAGAAAACTAGAATTGTTGCTATTTTGGATGATTTAATATAAGAGAGATATTGTGATTTGGTATCTATCTTGTGGAGTTTCATCTGGCATGGTTCTTGTTGTTCTATCTTTGAAATTTCTTATAAGTTTATAGTTAAATGGTTTGGTGATGCTTAGGGTTTTATGTTTAGAATGTTTGCAGCGATCTCTAGTTCATACTTTTTGCAGTTAGCTGATTGTTAGCTACTTTGCAAAGTTAGCTTGGACTTAAAATTGTGCTTAGTTCAATTATAAGGATTTGCTCATCTCAATTGCAATAAAATTGGTTGAATGAATGTTTCTGATTTGAAAATCTTTAAATACCTTAGAAGATTGCACTATTTCTGTGAAATTGTAGATTTATCTGGGTAAAAAAGAAAGTAGTTTATGAGAGATCGGTCCATTTTGAGCATTTTATCTTTTGGAATTTTTAATATTAGAGTTAAAGTAGTCTTAGAATCACCTCCGAAACCTTTATCTTTTGTTGTTTCTTTATTATCAGGGTTCAAATCAAGATTCCAAGTATCAATTCATTTGTTTAGATCTGATAAATTTGAAATCCAGTATTTGCTTGTAGTAAGGTCCCTTTGTGATGATCAACATTTTCACATTTATCACGGAGTTGTTTTGTTGCATTGTCAAGACCTAACATTAGAGACCTTGGGGTTATCTTTTTTCCATAGAGATTTACCTTTCAAGAGAGATAGGATATTATATTCTATCTAAGTTATTGTTGTGCAAAAAATACCATCAATAGATTGGCACTAGAAGGAGGGCTTTGAATAAGCAAACTGGAGCATTTCCTAAACGCCATCTCTCCTAAGAGGCTTAGAAGAAGAACTAGATCTACTCTAGGAGGAGAATAATTTCAAGAGTTACAAGCCCCTATTAGGTCAAGAAGGACCAGAGGAGGGGAAGAATCATCATCCACTCACCCAATTCCATCATATCCATCATCCTCATCTTCATCTGACTCTGAGGTAATTCCTATTCCACAGCCACAACCAGTCATAAATCAGCCATTACCACCCCCACCTGCAGCAATGGTTTTTCTTGCTAATAATCCATCCCCATTAATCTTTAATAATTACAATGTCATGCCCAAGAACCCTGAGCATTTTTTCTCTAAGTTTCATACTCATGACCCCAACAAGACAGCAAAAGAGCATATTAGGATTTTCCAGACCTGCCTGAAGGATAGAGGAATTAACCATGAGGATGTTGCATGCAATATTTTCCCTTATTCTCTAGGAGAAGAGGCCTTTTATTGGTACAATCACTTACCCATTGCTTCCATCCATAATTGGATTGAGTTAGAAACTGCATTTCTGCAAAAGTTCAAGATTTCCATTAGTGCCAATGATTTGTACTTACAGTTTACTACAGTAAAAGAAGAGATTAATGAGCCCATAGGATCATTCAATGATAGGTTTCATCAAGCATATACCAGACTCCAGGCACCTTATGTTGGAAATGAAAATACTGCTTTAGAAGTTTACCTTGAAGCCTTGGATAGCCTTACAGCCACCTTCCTTAAACAAATGACTAATTCTCTGAATGATTTTCTCACTGCATATGTAGAGGCAGTAAAGGTCAGCACGAACTTGAGGCAACATTTATCAAGACCTTTTCCATCTTTAGGACCTGCTGCTCACCCTGGACAAATTCAAGCCCTTAACCAGGCTTTGACCAGTCATGCTCCAATAATGAATCATGTACCGTCATTACCTCTGGTTCTTCATCCAGGTCCACCTTTAAATCAAGCTCAACCTATGGCTTCTTATCCTCAGCAAAGAGCTAATCAATCCTTACATCAACCAAAAGTTGGCTTCCCTACATACTTGCAGAATTCAGAAGTCTTGAATCAGGTTGTTGGTTCTGGAAACATACCCGGATATTCTTCTGGAGGTGTTAATCCACCACCACCCACTAGTCTAGATAAGGAGAGACGGGATGAATTATCTGAGTATAGAGATAACTTATCTGAGAAATCAGAATAGCCAGCTTCAGGCTACTCAGAAGAATATACAATCTAACTATGGCAAGGAAAATAGGAACTTTGAAAGAGGTTAATACTTTGATCGAAATCAAATTTATGACGGAGGGCAAGGTTCTAGTCAGAATTTTGATAGAAGACAAGGCTCTGGTCATAATTTTGATAGAAATCAGAAAGATGGACAAGGATTTGACAAAGGGCAACAGCCTAGCCAGAATAGGTATTGGAACACTAGACCTAATAATGGATGGATTCCTACTCCCTTGGATCAACCCACTAATCAGGAGAAGCCTCTGAATGGTGTATACTTAACAGAAGCAGCTTTGTCTAGTTGGTGTAGGCTCCATAAGACAAGTCAACACTCTGAGTTAGACTATACTGAATTTCAGACTATTGCTTTTATCTTTTAGTATGAAGTGGATAATAACTCCACTAGACAGGAAATTGTACCCTCAAATCCATACGATTCTCTAGTACTGGTACTTAATCATGCCCCATTCCCCAAAGGTGAAGAAATTGAACCAGAAGAAGTATTTGTTACAGAGAATGAGGTGGAGCAGGTACTAAATGAAGATGAGATTTCCCAATTGTTTAGTGAGGAAAATGAAAATGATAATGGCCCTTTGGATGAGGAAGAAGTTAGTGTTGAAGAAGTGCAGATGTTTCAACAACCAACTAAGAAATATGATTTACGAAATAGACCTAACAGGGGTCCACAGGCTGGAGGTCCTTTCACTGCTTCTATCCCTCCTAATAATTTCAATACTCCACCAGACCCACAAGCTAGTAATAATCCACCTTATACTCATGTACCAACACAATACTTGTCAAAGGGAAACAATGTTGAAGTATTCAAAGATAAGCAGGTCAGTGGTTACAAGGAAGCCCATGCAAACCTGAATATGGAGCAATTGGGCGAAATGTGACTGAAGAGTTCAAAAAGGTAAAGGTAAGTCTTTCTGCCTTTGAATTATTAAAATTTCCTAATATTAGGAATGTGGTTTTTGGATCATTTGGTTCAAGTATAACATCACAAGGGATAGCTACCAATGAGGTTGTTACTAGGTCTTCTAATTCTCAAGCACCTAGAATTCAGGTCCCACCTGTAGACAGGAGGGGAGATAAGGATAAGGGTCAAGTTGCACAAGCTGATACTCATTTGAGTTTGTATCAAGGCAAGATGGAAACTCCTCCTTTCTTAATTTATGTTCGTATCTTTAGAAAGAATTTGTATAATTATCTTCTAGAGTCTGGAGCTTCTACAAAAGTTATGCCCTTTACTATTTGCAAAGCATTGGGTATTACCCCTATAGCCTCTCAAAAGAAGGTTACTCAATTAGACAAAATAGAAGTAAGTGTGGTTGGAGAATTGAACATGATCCCTACGCAACTTGCATCAGACCCTAGGGTGCAACAAGTGATCAATATCCAAGTTGCTGACATTCCTGATACTTATGGTTTGATCCTAGGCAGAGATTTCACTAAGGCATTAAATGGATATACATCTATAGACCATTCTCATATGTGGTTACCATGTAAAGGAGTCCCAAATCATATCAGAATTGAAAGAGAACCCTAAATGAAGTATGTAATCACGGAATATCAGAATGTTTCGAATGAGGTGTTGGTGTTTGAGGTTAGTATGGGAAACTATGTATTGGCTACATCAGCTACAATAGATGAAGAGGTTTTCATGCTACATGATTCTTCAGATGAACACATTCCAGAGAGCAGTAGCCTTGGGACATTGATTGAACAAGAAGATGAAATAAGTGATCAAGAGGACAGGCAACTTAACTTGTTGGATAATTTTCAAGAGTTTATCCAGAAGTGTATGGAAGATCAGATACAACTAAAAGGAAGCATGACATTTGAAGAACTACTACTTCCAAATTGGTGCAGAATGTGACTTGTGTCAGACTATTGTCCGATAGATATAGAAATGCGTTAATCTAGTTCCACCTACTGGACTTAATATGCAGGAAGAATTGAACAATGATAAAGGGAAGAGTCCAATACTTCTAGAGGAGCCCCCCATCCTCAGCAAGGAGCAAGGTAAATTGAAACCAAAGGAACCTGATGTCTGTTGGACATTAAGATTTGATGGATCTAAATCTAAGCAAGGTGTTGGAGTAGGGTTTGAGTTGATTAGTCCTAAAGGTAAGAATTATTTTACTGCTCATAGACTCCAGTTCCAATGCACTAATAATGTTGTTGAATATGAAGCTTTGATCCATGGCTTATTGATGGCATCAAGGAAGAAAGTTAAGATATTACAAGTGTTCAGAGATTCGGAGTTAGTAATCAAATAGGTAAGAAAACAATATTCATGCCATGATAGAAGAATGACCAATTACAGGCATAGAGTGTGGGATCTCATTGAGGAGTTTGATGCTTTTAATATCCAGTTGATCCCTTGAAACAAAAATCAGGTTGTCGATTCTCTAGCACAAGTTGCTAGCACCTTGGAGCCCCTGTCACTTTCAAGATTGAAGAAATTTACAGTTGAGCTCACTCCAGTGCCTTCAATGCCTGAAAATGTTACTAATTTCTAGGTATTTGAAGATGATAAGCATATTCTGGACTTCATTACAAGTTGTGATGTGTTTGTTTCCCAAGTTATTGATGAGGAAGAGACTCAAGAAGCAGAAATTGACTTCGGAGGAATCATCAATCTGAATACCAATACCATTCCAAGAGGTTTGGTGTAGCTTGAACAAATTTTTGATTTAGATAAGATAAGAGATTAAGAACAACAAATTAAAAGGGAGTCTCTCAGTAGCCAGTGTGAAACGTATAATATGGGGACACCGAATGACTTGAAGAATGTTTTTATTGGCAAGGTATGTACTCCAGAAGAAAGAAATGAAATTATTGATACCTTACATACATATCATGATGTAATAGCTTGGAGTTATGAAGATTTGAAAATATACGATAGTTCAATCATTACACACACCATTCCTTTGAAGTCAGATGTCAAACGATTTAGGCAAAGACAAAGGCCAATCAATGCTTTGTTAGAACCCATATTTAGAAGGAGGTGCAAAAACTACTTTCAGCATGCATTATATTTCCAGTAAGACACTCTACTTGGGTAGCTAATTTGGTTCCAGTAAGGAAAAATAATGGAGAAATCAAACTATGTGTAGATTTTAGGAATCTGAATAAAACATCATAAAAGGATAATTATCATGTTCCCTCATTGGATGAGGTGTTTCAGATTGTTAATGGATCTCAAATGATGTCCTTTTTGGATGGGTATTCTGGATACAACCAAGTTATGGTACAGTATGAGGATAGGCACAAGACTACCTTTACTACTAAATAGAGAACTTTTTCTTACAAAAGGATGTCATTCGGGTTGATCAATGCTGGAGCTACATTCCAAAGTGCCATGGACATTGCTTTTAAGGATATAATTGGTAAGTGCATCATTATTTATATGGATGATTTGACTATTTTTTCCAAGAAATGAGGCGATCACATAACAGATTTATGCAAAGTATTCCAAAGATGCAGAGAATTCGGTATTTCACTTAATCCAAGGAAGTGCATTTTTGGAGTCACAGAAGGAAAGTTGTTGGGGCATATTATCTCATAATAGGGTATTGCTATTGAACCTGAGAGAATACAGGCTATCCTGAAGATTTAGTCTCCTGCAAGTAACAAAGAGATGAAGTCATTTTTTGGTAAGATTAACTTTTTTAGGAAATTTATCACCGGATTTGTAGAGATAGTCAAGTCATTGAATGGTATGTTGAAACAAGAAGAAAAAATAGAATGGAATGCATAAGCTAAGGAATCATTTGTAGAAATCAAGAAAGCTATTGTTGAGGCCCCTATATTGGTGAGTCCAGATTACACTAAATCTTTTTACATATATTCATTCGCTTCTGATCACTCCTGTGCTGCAATGTTAACTCAAAAGTTTAATCAAGGTGATGAACACCCTATAGCCTTCATGAGTACTCCCTTAAAATATGCAAAATTAAGATATCATAATGTAGAAAAGTAGGCCTATGCCTTGGTCAGAGCAGTGAAGAAGTTCGGGCACTACATCTTGAGGGATAAAGTTTATTCCATAGTACCTAATCCTGCAGTAAAGTTGTTGTCGATGCAGAATGAGTTAGGTGAATGAAGGGCCAAGTGGGTGACTATGTTGCAGGAATATGATATGGAAATCCAGCCCATGAAATTAGTAAGAGGACAAGGACTTACAAAGACAATGGTTGAGACCGGTCCTGATCTCACAGCTCAACATTATTACCTTCAAGAGGTATCTCCGGGAGATTGGTATGATGAAATCATTTTCTATTTGTTGAATCAACAGTGTCTTGATCACCTTAATATAGTAAAGAGGTGAGCCTTGCACCTAAGGAGTGGAGGTTTTATGATGAAAGGAGTTATCTTGTATAAAATAAATCATGAGGGTGTATACTTAAGATGTTTGGGAAAAGAAGAAGTTGCCAGAGTAATAATGGAATTTCATGAAAAATATGGCACAGGCCATGCTTCTGCATCATCCACTGCACACCAGATCTTGAGGGCAGGCTGCTACTAGCCCACTTTGTTCAAGGATGTACACCAACATGTGAGGACTTGTCACATATGTCAAACCACAGCAAGTAAGGAAAAACATGCAGCTCTCCCACTCCAGCCTGTCATAGAGGTAAAACCGTTTGCTCAGTGGGGTATGGACTTCATAGGTCCCATTAATCCTCCATCTTCTATGGGCCATAGGTATATTCTTACCATAACTGATTATTTTACTAGATGGATAGAGGCTCTTGCTTGTAAATGGTTTACTTCGGATGTGGTAATCAATTTTCTTGAATCAGGAATTATAAATCGTTTTGGTTGTCCACTGTCTTTGGTCTGTGATAATGGTCCTACATTTGCATCACTAAAGTTTTCTAATTGGGCGTTTGATCATGTGATTGTTATTAATTTTCATCCAATTATTACCCTCAAGGTAATGGTTTAGCTGAGTCTTCCAATAAGAACCTACTGACAGTTATCAGTAAGTTGCTAGAGCAAAACCCTAAGGATTGGCATACCCAGCTCCGATTTTCTCTATGGGCTGACCGGACTAGAAAGAAGGCATCCATAGGAACCTCTCCTTATCACCTGGTGTATGGTTTGGAACTTGTGTTTCCTATCCAATTGAAAATCCCTACCCTACAATTTATCAATGAGTACTATAATGAAGAAGATAAACGTGAAGCCCATTTGGCTGAATTGTTGCACCTAGAAGAGAAAAGAGATGAAGCCCTAGAAAATTTTGCAAAACATCAGGGTGTGGTAAAATGATGGTTTGACAAGAGAGCTAAGGTGAAGGCCTTTAGAATTTATGACTTAGTTCTCTACTGGGATAAAGCCCATGACTGTAAGGGAGAGCATGGAAAATTTGATAAATTGTGGCTTGGTCCTTACCAGATTTCAGAAATTCTGGGAGATAATGCTTTTCGCTTGAAAACCCTCATTGGTGAGGATATCCCACTCCCTGTCAATGGGCAGTATCTGAAGCATTATTTTCAACCTTGAACTATTTTTTAGTTCATCCTGTACATAGTTAGAGTAGGCTTGTTTTCTGCTTTGTTTTGCTAGTTTTGCTTTGGTAGTTTAGGTTTGCTTTGGTTGGTTTCACTTTTGTTTTTGTTTTTGCTTTTGGGTTCCTTGTTTCCTTGGGACTGTTGCGTCTGTATAACGGGCTATTTTGCTTGGGATTGTTCTGAGAATTTCTTTTATAAACTTTAATCAGTTTTTCAAAGTCAAGTGGTAGAATTCTTTTATCTGATGTCCCTTGTACTTAGAATTGGAGTCACTTGTTTTGGATACACTTTGGAATATATTGGGTCTCACATTTTTACACTAAAATTGAAGATTCTAGAGTTGCATAGGGTTCTTGAGTAATCTAGCCTGGTGAAAAATCCTATATTCTGCTTCAGTGCCACTGTGTTCCTCATCCCTGAGTGTGAGTTTCATTACTTACAAAGGTGAAGAGAAAGGTTCTATAAAACTAAAAAAGAGAAGGAAAATTTTGAAAATCTGAATAAGTTTCACCTTATCAAAAATATCCTAGTATCTCTATCGAGGCTATAAACGTCTGACTGGCAGTAGAGCTATGCTTGGGAGGGCCACAACGATAACCTCATCGGGGCTATAGATGCCTGACTGGTAGCGAGGCTTTATCCTGGTTGCTTCTGAAGTTTGAACTCTTATGTAGCCTGGTCAGATTTTCTCTAATCCCCTTGCACTTACAGGATGGGAAATGAATGCATAATGCACACACTTGGACCCTCGTATAGGAAAAGGTCTTCTAGCCTGTGGTTTCTAAAACTTTGTCCATAAGTGTCTTGATGAGAGGATCGTAACCAGAGATTATGGGTTCTTCATTCTAGTTTATTCTTGAAATGCTCTGGATCATTTCCCTTGTGGAGTCGCCATTTGTTGTGCAGTTTTTGCACACACGCCCCACTGAAAGTGGGGACCCTCTTTTTTCGCTTTTTGGTGTTTTGGCCCTTCTTTTTCGGGGGTTTTTTCTTGCTTGGGCTCATGCTTTGATGTCCATCTTGCCAATTGAAGTGGCACACTTATGACTTTTACTGAAAATCTTGAATTCTGACTACATTCTGAAGTTTTCACTGTTTTCAAAAAAATCTGCCTTGGCCGGATTCTCCCGGTTTTCTTTCAGAGTCCGAAAGTGACTGCCTTTTGACCCAAATCCAGGGAAATTCGTCGCACCTGGATTTCTCCGAAGTCCGTTGCCCTATCGAATCTCCAAGTTTTTGTGGTCATGGCTATCTTCTCGATCGCATTAATGGCGTTTGTGCAAATTTTTGGGGCATTGATATATTGGATTTTGGGAAGTAATTGATCATTTGAGTTTGTTTATTTGCTTATCATTTAAGCTTGAGTTTTGGAGCCTCTAGCGTTCTGCTGGATTGTAGATTTCGAAGCCATTTCAACGGTTGCATTTAAATTTCGTGTGTGTGGCTTGTATCCTTCTTGCGTTTGATAGTTGTTTGTTGGCGTCACCAGTTCCAGTCCTTTTTCTCTCACGGTATGTAGATATGCCCTTTTCTCTGCTGGTTTGGTTACTTTACTTCATTTCTTTTTGGTCCTTTGTGGCTTCCTTGTTTCCTTGGGTATGCGTGTCATGACTGGGCATTTTGGGGTTTCCATTGTTGTACCACTCCACTAGGTTGATCATTGAATGTTTATTCTTGGTCTGGTATTTCTGTTCTTTTGGGTGTTTTCTTGCATTGGTCTTGGACTTTCCATCTTAGTGTGTGAGCAAGTCGTACCTAGTTCTCTGTGCTTTCCTAGAGGATATTTTAGGGTTCTTAACCTAGGGCATGGCCAATCCTTCTTGAATTGCTGTGAGGAGTGTTCTAAATTTGTATTTGATCCTTTGGAGGTCTAGGTTGAGTCATTGTCGAGGTGCAGGCCTTAGATCCGGAGTCATTGAGATCATTTTGGTGAAGGTGAGAAAGGTGTGGACAGGTTCAGGTTTTCAATCTCCTCACGGAATTCCGCTTCCCCCGGATTTTCTCGACTTTTCCTGTTCTTTCTCTTTCACCACTTTTTCCCAGATTTCGTCTCCCTCGCTAAAATTCACTTCCTCCAGATTTTCTTGGTGTTCGTAGTCGGGTCGTTCTGCCGGATTGGTGCTTTAGTGGTGATTTCTCTACTTCCCGCTGAAATCCATTTCCTTCGGATTTTCCCAGATGTTTTGTGCCTTCTTCGTTTTCCCGGGTTAGTCATAACTGTTGTTGTTCTCGCTGAAATCCATCTTCGGCAGATTCTTTCGGGTTTTTTGGGAAAATGTGGAATATGATGGGTATGGGGAATTTGTTTATTGATGATGTATTTGATGGATTAAATGAACTTATGCTAAGTATTTCTAATGTGACTCCTTTGTTAAAATGATGGATTAAAATGATGTCATGGGGTTCACATGCTTGGTTCGTTAGAATCTGCTTGGTTCGGATTTTCCCAAAAATCCTCTCTAGTGCAGAATCCGCGAAGAGGGTTAAATCTCGAACTTTGGGATATTGATTTCTTACACTTCTTATTTTTTTTGGATCTAATTGTGGTCATCTTTATTTGTTTGCAGGCAAGATCAGGACAGGATGTTGTTGGTCAAGGCAAAGGGAAGGCATCAGGTTTAGGTGCAAAGACTTCTGCCATCTCAGATGCAGAGAAGGTAAAATTGGACATAAAGAGTTGGATTCCTGAAAGCAAGCTAACTTCTATTGGGTCAGGACTAACCGATACTAATGTGGGTATGTGGCTGGACTACAAAGATTTTAAGGCTGAGATGTCAGCACCGAGCCCTCCTTTGTGGCTACAAGAATTGTGGACTCCGGATTGGCTCATGTAGCAGGTTTCCCTTCCACGGTGCAGTGTTATGAATTGGTGCTTCAGTGTGCTAGGAATTATGATAGAGGGACACAAAGGATAATTGGTCCCCAGGGAAGGATTTTGGCTGGATTTTTCCCTGTATCCATTGCTTCAACCTTTGATATGCCTGACAGGTCCCATGTGGTGGCCTTTGACATGGATGGTGCCAGAAAGTATTATGAGGAAAATGTAGTTAAGACTCAGCAGGTGATTAACTCTTGGTTGGAGAAGCCTAAGTCCCATTTCTCCAAGTTGCCAAAGCAACTATTCAGGCTCAAGTTCAAGAGAGAGTACTACAATGCCATCACTCTTCTTAGCAGACTAGTAGGATTGAAGAGTGCAGGGGTGTTCGAGACTTGGATGTTCAATGTAATTGCTCGGATGGAGTAGTGAATTGATTATCACTGGGTAGGTGTCATAAGTGCAGTGATCCATGAGCAGTTATGCAATGTCTTGCAAACCAAGACTTTTACCATGACCTCTTACCTAGCATATGCATTGGCAAGACTTCACCCGTACAAGGGGTTAAGCACTAGGGGTACCTTTGGACAAGATGCTATATATGAGGTATATCCACTGCTGCACCTAACTAGAGGAAGCTACAAAAGATCCAATGATGCTTTCACAATGTACATCACCAGATTGCTCCAAGGTGCAAAGTGTATGAGAATTTCTGACAAGGTTAAAGAATTGATAAGGCGATATGGGGCATGGTTTATCCAGTTCCCAACTTTCTCATACATCAAAACTTATAGTTGTCAAAGGGCTCCCTATAGACTCCCTAGGTATCCTACTGATCATATCATATTGCTGGAAGTCACTAGGCAGATTTGTGACTTCGACATAGTTATGAAGGGAGAAATGCACAAAACAAGTTTTGGGAATGACTTTCCCCTAAAGATAGGAATGGGTGAGGTTTGTCCTTCTATCTAGTTTTCTCATGCTTCTGAGGAGGAGATGAGTACTTTTGGTCTCTCTTTCCATTCCAAGAGAGTAAGGTTTGACATCACTGGTGAAGCACAAAAGAAGGCCAGTAGGGAATACAGCCATAAGGCTCATATTGAGGATTATTGGGTTAACCTTGCCGATGAATTTGAGGTAAGAAAGAAGTTCTCTAGATTGCCAATGGATTTGGTAAGGTTGTACAATGTGAAAGTTATCCCTGACTAGGTAGAAGAGGATGGAAATTTAATCCAAGGTCATGTCTATGAGGTAGTGAAGGATAGGCCAATTGGAGAAGTTGACTGGCTAGAAGAAGAGAAAATAGAGTTGGATCAAATCATGACCCCGATGATCAAGTACACCAAAATGTGGTTGAAACACAAGATGTTGGAATTGGAGAGTGAGGGTATCCCATGTACTTATGATCTAATGGGAGACTTGGAGTCTCACTCTACCTCTAAGGAATCACTTGAACTAGATCCTAAGGGTAAAGAAAAGGTGGATTCTCCTTTCAAAATCCAGGTTAGGGATGTGCAAGTTGACAAGGTGACAAAAGTGAGCAAACAGAGGAACCCTGTTGCCAAGAAGAGGAGACATGCCTCAAGGAAAGAAGCTGAAAAGAACAAAGAAGAGGAAGAGGAGGTAGAGATGACTCCTCCATTGACAAAGAGAAGAAGACTTACAAAGCTATTACAGAAACTGGATGAGGTTCCAAAAATTGATAAGGAGGTTGAGCCACCAGTGGTAGAGGTGGAGAGATCAAGGGAAAAAACACAAGTGTATATGAGGACGTCAAAGACTCCTTCCCCAAGGGATACTGCAATAAATGAAGATGTTTCAGTGAATGTTCCTGTTGTTGAATAGGTAAGTGTCTCCATTCCTCAGGATACTGGTAGCACACAAGAAGAACCAAAGAAGGATGAAGATCCTAAAGATTTGGGTGAGGAAGAATTTTAGGAAGGGGACCTCTATAATGCGGAGGCAGAAATTGAAAAAGTGATTCAATCTCCCTTGGTGGCACATGCAGATTCCCCTATGAAGGAGCAATTGAACAAGTCTCCTAAGAAGGAGGAAATACTAGCTAAGGCTCCTTCACCGGTGTAGGTTGTTGTGGAAGAACAGTTGCAAGATAAGGAGAATCCGGTCATGGATATCCCCAAAGTTCCAAGTGTTGAGAAGGATACAACTAATGAACAGCAGGAGAGGTAGGATACAATGCCAACTAAATCTATTGTTCCAGATTGGCTGAATAAGGAATTGAAGAGAAAAATGGTGATAGTAGAGGATGCTCCTCCTAATTGGGATGTCCTAATGGAAAATGTTGAACAAGGAAAGGCCAAGAAGAAGGCTAGGGTTGTGTCTCGGATTGAGAGAGATGGGTCAGGCAATTGAGTGTCCCATATTGCTACCCCTACCCCAAATAAGGATAGAGATAATGAAAATACCAAGGATTATCATGTGCAAACTATGGACCTAGGGCATGCTTCTGTAGAACAGGATATTGAGGAATATGAAGGCTCTAGTGTTGTAATCGTGGGTAGGCTGAAGAAGGTTGTGCAAACTAGGCATGAGTTGAAGAGAGAGAATGAGAAACTGAAAAATTATTTGCAAGAGTTGATGAAACCCTTGCAAGCTACTGGCTCCTCCTCCTCTGCTGCAGGTTTCTTGCCTTAGGAGACAATCTCTGAGCTGGAAAAGATGAAAGGCACCACGCATGCTATAGTTGCTTGGTTGCAGGGTGTCCAAACCAAGGGAGATGTTGCCATTAAGGACATTTTGTCAACTGGGGGAGATGCTATGAGATCGATAGATTTGTTGAAGCCTGTATTGGCTCAAGATAAGGAGGATACTGATCTCCTAATGCAGAAAGCCACAACAATTATGGAGTTCACCAAAGATAAACTAGTAAAGAGTGAGATTCTTCCTTTGCCAAGGGTTTCTGAACCTTGGGAATGGTTTGAAATCTTGCAAATGAGGCAGAAGGCCTTAAAGAAAATTTAGGCAAAGTAGATTGAGGACACTCTGACTGGTATCCATGATAAGTGTATCTCATTCTTTGAGGTCATGACAAGAAGAAGGAAGTTTTCTCTGAAACATCTCAATCTGGAGCAACTTAGGAAATGGTGGAGAGATGTTTATTCTCCAGTTAGTGAAGGACCAGTTACTGGGCATCAGCAAGATGATATTGCAACTTATATTGCAGTTATGGATAGATTCCTAACTAATAAGGCTGATTGGGATGGTGCAATTAGGCAGGCAAGAGATGACATCAAGTCTCTTGAGAGAAGGATTAGGGTTTTGCCTGTGCCACCTGTTGTTGAGCTGGATAGAGTCTTGTTGGTCGTGCATGGTGAAGAAGATCAAGCTAAAGATAAGGATGGGAAGTAGCTATATAGGGTTACATTGAGATTTGTGCTTCCCATTATTCACATGTATTGGGTTGAACCTTTTTGGTACCTTGGCTGACTTGGATGAAATTGGTGCTAATTGCACATTTCACGATTATATTCGAATATCTTTGAGGCCGACCTCTTGTAGGTCATGTTTTTATTGTAAATTATATTTTTTTGGGCTGACCTATCTTAGGGATTCTCTATAAAACAGGCATGTCGTCTCATTTGAGAATATAGAGATAGAGATAGAGATAAGGAGAAAATTGATAAGTTATATTAGAGCGACTTAGGGTTTATTCTCAAGCAAGTGTTGTAACAAAAAATTGGAATTGTTGCTATTTTGGATGATTTAATATAAGAGAGATATTGTGATTTGGTATCTATCTTGTGGAGTTTCATCTGGAATGGTTCTTGTTGTTCTATCTTTGAAATTGCTTATAAGTTTATAGTTAAATGGTTTTTTGATGCTTAGGGTTTCATGTTTAGAATGTTTGCAGCGATCTCTAGTCCATACTTTTTGCAGTTAGTTGATTGTTAGCTGCTTTGCAAAGTAAGCCTGGACTTAAAATTGTGCTTAGTTCAATTATAAGGATTGCTTCATCTCAATTGTAATAGGATTGGTTGAATGAATGTTTGTGATTTGAAAATCTTTAAATATCTTAGAAGATTGCACTATTTTTGTGAAATTGCAGATTTATTTGGGTAAAATAGAAAGTAGTTTATGAGAGATCGGTCCATTTTGAGCATTTTATCTTTTGGCATTTTCAATCTTAGGGTTAAAGTAGTCTTAATATCACCTCTGAAACCTTTATCTTTTGTTGTTTCTTTATTATCAGGGTTCAAATCAAGATTCCAAGTATCAATTCATTTGTTTAGATCTGATAAATTTGAAATCCGGTATTTGCTTGTAGTAAGGTCCCTTTGTGATTATCAGCATTTTCACATTTATCACTGAGTTGTTTTGTTGCATTGTCAAGACCTGACATTAGAGACCTTGGGGTTATCTCTTTTCCATAGAGATTTACCTTTCAAGAGAGATAGGATATTATATTTTCTCTAAGTTGTTGCTATGCAAAAAACACCATCAACAAGTTAGTGGCCAATATTTGAGGGGGGCTACCTGGACCATTTGTGCTTTATATATTCTATAAGCTTGTTTAAGCTATGTATGTAACTTGTATCCATCTATATCAAAATTGTAAATATTAAATGTCATATGGAAATTATGTATTATCAATACTTGAACTAATGAAAGGAATTATTTTGTATGCAATGGGAAAGTTTGAAATATGTTTCAAATGTGCATTTATTATTCAAAGGAAAAGAAAAAATTTATTGCTCTTAAAGGTTAGATGTATAAACTATTCACTTGTGGGTTAAATAGAAAAATTATTGTGTAGAACAATGGGCATGTTACACGTGGTATCAGAGCTACTAGATTTAGCTCTAGAACCTATGTGCTCGCTATGTTTCCAATCCAACATTATTTGAGTCTAATGTTTGGAAATTCTTGTTCCAGGATGGTGTGTCTCAAGATGACCACAAGAAATTCAGTGACCAGAAATGAGTGCTACCTATAGGAAAAGAAGGAAAAAGAAGCCCTTGTTCAAACCATTAAGGGAACCAATCATGACAATTCCATTTGGCTAAGCGATATTGAGAATTTCAGTCACACCATTTCATGAAATAGTCAATAGAAAAGAAGGATGAGAGAGGTTGCCAAGTTCAACCATCTACGTTTTGTTTCCCCGATTGTCAGACTCTTTATCACTTTCTAGAGATATGCCCTCAGAATGTAGTGTTAGTCTAGCAATGATATTTAGGGACCCTCATGTTATATGTATGGCTAAAATTATTGTTATAACCTCAAGTGGTGAATCAGAGGAGTATGTTCACCAAAATTGTGTATCAAAGGATAGGTCTAAGGGATATTTTCCTTTTGATGAAGGATATAATAAAAAATTAGAGGGGTATACCCCACGTAGCTATGTATCAAAAAGTGAATCTGAGGGATATTCTCCCTTAGACTATCCAAATATTCATTCTATGTAAACTCAACGATATCGAAATCCTTATTTATCTTAAATAAAAATATGCTTTTGGAAAAACTTGTGTATAAGTTCTTTATAAAATTCTTTATATGAATGGTTGTACTTTTAAATTCTTGTAGAATGTTAATTAAACTTTCTTAGATCTAATTAAATGAAACCTCCAGGTATAACTGTTCATTGGAAAAATGGTTAGGACACAATAACTTTGGGGGAAGTCAAAAAGTAGGACAAGATACTGAGAACGCTAAAGCTAAGTTGGACCGCATCTTGTCTATAATGGATGAAACAAGAACAAGGATAGGAAACCTTAAATAGGAAGTAAGGGGTAAAGAAAGAGTGGAACAAGAAGTCCCAAATAATGATGAGGAAATTCCTAACAATGAAGAAGAGGGGGAGAATTCTCTTGATCACACTCATTCTAGTGAACATGAGGATGAGGAGTCTCGGTCAAAGTCAGATGGAACTAAAAGGAAATGATTGGCCAATGAGCTATCTCGTGACATGAAGAATATCACACCTCCAAAGTTTCAAAGTACTGTTATTGGGGATGCGTCTGGAGTATGGCTTATGGATATGGAAAAGTACTTTGAGATTAGAAATTACTTTGAAGTCATTAAAGTTGTATGGGGATCTTTCCAGTTGGCAGGTGAAGCATCCAATTGGTGGATGAATAACAAAATGGAGCTAGGGATTAGTTCCTTGAGGTTGACATGGAGTGAATTTGTAGATATTTTCTAGAAATGGTGGTTATCACAACTCTTCTATGATAAAAAGCTCATTGATTTCTAGAATCTGAAGCAAGGAGATTCTTCAGTGAATGAATATTGGGAAAATTTGACTCGCCTCTTGAGGTACGTACCCATGTACCAAAAGGATGAGTGGTTCTAAATAAGGAAGTTTATTATGGGTCTTAATGCCCAAATAGGTGGTGAAGTAGACATGCACGGTCCTACAACCATGGACTTGGTGTATGAAAAATCTATTAAGTAGGAACAAAATCTTAAGGCTATTTCAAACTATCGGGAAAGGAATAGAAAGTAGAATTTTAATTTGGTGCAAGCTAATCAAGCTCCAAGGAGGCCTAATGAAGGGAAAAAATTTTAGAAGAAAGGGCACAAGGTACCCCGGAAAAATTGGAATGAACCAAGAAGAGACCGATGAGGAAGCAACAACAACTTCAACACAAATGTTGGTGGAAATGTTAGTAACTCAAGAAGACCTGCAAAAATGAGGGGACCAGTGAAAGGATGTTATACATGTGGTGGAGATCACTTTTCTAATCAATATCCTAACAGGTCGATGAAATCTCAACCATGTGGGAATCCTCTTCCTCTGCAACAAGTTGCATTCCAACAAAGGATACATGTTGCAGTAGACAACCGGTAAGTTGAGTACCAAATTACTCTGGTAGAAGTCTCGGGTACTTTGTCTGGCATTCCTATCTCAATTTTAATAGATACTAGTACCACAAAAAAAAAAATCTCCTGGAATATCAAGTCAAATGTCTAGAAAGCCTTTTTTTATGGAAAAATCTTGGGTTTTTGAGTATGAAAACTAAACAAGAGCTATGGTGAGTCAATGTCTATTTGAAGAAAGGGTTAAACTTCCAAGTTTCTCTATGGAGGTGATTTGTACATAGACCCCTTGGGATATTATGATGTCATCTAAGGAATGAATTGAGTATGGAAGCATAGAGCTAAAGTGGATTTCCATGATAAAACCATAGAATGCTTAGATGATCTAGGTAACCAAGTGTCTTTGCAAGGAACACCTAGAGAAGTGAAACTGCAATAGATTTCAGTTGTGCAAATGCATAGGGTGAAAAAGAAAGGTTGTCAACTCTTCATAGTAAAGATGGATAAAGTTGAGGAATACAAGGAATTTATCTTTTAGGATAATGTTATGTATTATGAACCTCAAGATTCTCAAGAAGTCAAAGAAAGAGAAGTGGTGGAAACAAGGAAATTGGATATGGAGAAATATCCTGTCCTACGGAAATTTGCGGATGTATTTTCATATGAACTACCTAGATTTTCTCCCAAGAGAGTGTTTCATTTCTCAATTGACATAGTCCCTAGGTTAGAACCTATATCAAAAGTACCATATAGGATGACCACAATAGAATTGATGGAGTTGAAGGCACAATTAGAAGAATTATTGTCTAAAGGACTAATAAGACCCAGTGTTTCACCTTGGGGAGCACTACTGATCTTTGTAAAGAAGAAATATGGTACATTGCACTTGTGTAGTGACTATTGATTTCTTAACAAAGCAATAGTAAAGAATAAGTATTTGTTGCCATGTATCGATGATCTCTTTGATCAGATGCAAGGATCGGTAGTGTTTTCGAAGATTGATCTACGTTTTGGATATCATCTATGGTGAGAATGAGAGGAATCATAGGAATGTGGTTAGGGAGAGGAGTGGGGGAGAGGAATGAAATTAGGGAGAAGTATATTTGTGAGTAGATGGATTAGGAGAAGAAGGAGAATATGTGGAAGTGATTTCATGGGGTGAAGGGCGAGAAATGGGAGTAGGGGAAGGGACCACAGGTTCTTTTATCTTTCTTACCAATCTCCATCCACCAAACATAACTACCTTTGTAAGAAGGGGGAGATTCACCAGAAACATCAAAATAAATACAAGGATTTGGAGAGGAAGGGAGTATATTATCAGTAACATGTGTAGGATGAGGGAAGCATTGATTTCTAGGAGAGGTCTAAGGTGGATGAACTAGTTTTCTCCTTCTAATAGGACACTCACGAATCAAATGACCTTCCGTTCGACAATAGAAACAAGAATTTGGTTTATTCAAATACACTATAGGTTGGTTTAGTTCAAAATGTGGACCAATAATTTTAATGTTTTTAGGTAATGGATTATTTAGGTCAACTTCCACATAGGCTCTTGGATGAACCTTTAAACTTGAAAATTTTATCAGAATTATGCTTACACCAAATAACTTCACCTATTTGAGCCACAATATATTGTAATAAGGGTTTAAGTGCCAAATTAATGAAATGAAACTCAATCCACATAGTATAATGTGAGCAAGAAGGCCCTTTAAAGTTAAAACTCTATGCTTGCAAGTAGCAAATTTGTCCACAAATAACCCAAGTGTCATATTGTAAAATAACTTGAGCATGATATGGTGATTTAAACATACAAGAAACATATCCTTTGTTAACGCCTCCTAGGGATTCTATCTCTCAACCTTGATTTTTCTTAGTTTAAACAAGCCCATTTTTAAATTTTGCCTTAAAAGGGATGCCTTTAATAAAAAATAAGATAACAATTCTATTTTCATTTAGAAATAAACTCAATAATGTCATGAGGAAGTTGTATTTCTAAATTTTTACCTGATTTAGTGTCTTATTGTTCTTCTGATAATGATTCATCCGTTTATTTTCCCATTCTTGCATCCTCAATAGTGCTTCTTTTACCCATTCTTGCATCTTTCTTCGTGTTTCCTTCTGGTATCATTTTGTTCTCCTCCTGAATGTGTTCCTTTTCCTCCATGAAATTTGATGCTTTAGGGTTATTATTTCCCCCAACCTACCTAGCTGTTGTTTTGAGGCGCATAGCAACTTCACACCAGAGAAGACGACTAGGGTTTTTGCATGTGTAGAACTTTTTTCTTCGCATAAGTCTAGGGTTTCTACGTATATCTCTCAATAAAATGCACTCAAATTCGAAATGAAAATACACCAAAAGTATCCACTTAGCACACAAGGGATTTTTGGTGGATTTCACTTAGGATGGAATTTTCAACCTTTGTGCCCACTCCCTTCGATATGCTTTCCTGATTACTTTGAAAAAAAACCAAAGCCTGCACCAGAAAATATATCATAACCTACTATCATTGAAGATGGCCTTGATTTATTTGTTTGCTAGGGTTTCGTGGCAGAGCTCGCAACCTTCCTCCACATTACCTTATTATATTTTTTTGTTTCTATTTCTATGTACCATTGGTAAATTCTTTTTTTTTTTTTTTGAATAAAACTATTTTTGTATGAAAATGTAAAAAGGGAGGGAGACTAGGGGAGAGCGGATGACACTGGCACATGGTCACATAGTGGGGACATAAGTAGTCCTCTGTGGGCCCAATAGTGGAGCACATTAATATCTAATTTTAAAACATTTTTTATCCATAAAGTCAACAAAAGTAGTTGAATCACTATACCGTCGAAAATGATGTTATAATTGGTTTATATTTGTCCCAAACACAAATAGTTATTCATAATATTACATTTCAAAGAATATTCAAAGCCCATCTAACACCACAAATATACAATCCAATTTTCTTTTTAATGGCCCATAACATGAAAACATGCGAACAAAATATAAAATTAGTATAACCCACACTCCCCTTAAATATCACCACTTGCATTACATCACCACCAATATTTTCATAGATCCAATTCCATGAGAACAACTAAGGGCCAAGACTGTCCCATCACCAAATCCAATCGTACCCACCCCCTATCCCACTTTCTCAACAACACAACACTCAAAGGAAAATCAATCATTCAGATGTGTCCCATCGGTCAAATCCCAATGCACAACTATTGGTGCCTTCTCTTTTTCCGCCTGCAACCACCAAAAAAATGGTGTTAAAGCCACCAAAATCACCTAAGAAGAAAAAAAAAATGTTGCATGCCATAAATACATACAAACTCTATAATTGAAGGCGCCAAAACAAGTTTTCAAATTTGAAAAAGGAGGATAGGAATTAAAGACTCCATACAAAACCAACATTGAACATATAAAGAGATTTACAAATTCAAAAATGCATTACTCATTCTTTGGAAATTTCCATTTAGCACATCTCACTTTCATATTCATATGTACATTTTCTTGGAGGTAGAGGAAGAAAGAGGAGAAGTAGCAGCAATAACATGCTATCAAGTTACAGGTATTCTACTGCTACTAATTCTTTAAGCCTACGAATTCCAAATTCTTGTATGCTACATAAAAAAAAATCACAATACTATAAATATTTGGGGTTCCACTGTGATATTGTTTACCTTGGGTTTTTCATTTATATTCTTTATGTTGGAATGCCAATATATTGTATGTGAGGTAAATGTTTGTCACAATAACCTGTAACTCAATATCTAGGGTTTTAACTTACATATGAATGTCAAGTCATTTCAGTTTAATTTTTTGGATTTTGTATATTCTATATGCCTAGGAATATAGATCAGTTGTATGCACTGTAAATGTTTGTCACCCACTACCCTGCAACTCAATATCTAGGGTTTCAACTTATATTGTTTATGGATGTCAATGTATTTATGTTTCTTACAATGTGATTTTTACACCCTATCTACTCTAAGTGCACAAGACCAAGTCATTTTTGTTCCTTACAATGTGATTGTTACACCCTAGTCTTTATGCCTCATAATGCCAATATGTTTGGTCAAAATAACCTATAACTCATTATATGGGGTTTCAAATTATATTGTTTTATGAATGCCAATGCATATCTAATTAAAAACAATGTGATCATTTCACCCAATCTGCTCTAAGCGCATAACATCAATTGCTTTCAATTCAATTCCAAAGTTTTCATTTATATTCTATATGCCTGGAAATGTCAAAATGTTCTATGTAGTGTAAATGTTTGTCACACAAACTTATAACTCAATATTCGAGGTTTTAACTTATATAGTTAATGAATATCAATGCATTTCAATTCTTTATAATGTTAATTCCAATCTGTTGAAGTGAACAAGACCAACTATTTTCAGTTTAATCCAAACTTTTCTAAACTTTTATAGCTCAAATAAAGTAGTAAGATCAAATATAAATCAAAATGTTACCATATTTTACATTATAAACTGTCAACACACACAATAAACAAAAATAATATGTTCATGCATCACTCTAACTTTAAGGGTGTTCATTGATGGTTGTTATCATTGTTTGAAACATGTTTCCTGGTCTATGTAGGTGCAATATAAATTTGAAATGAGGACCAGGCCAATGAAGAAGAGAGTCATGACAAGGTGTCCTACAAGTAAAAGAGGGGTTACATTCCCCCTTAAAGAAGAACAAAAAGTATAATTAGAGACAGTTGTGGTAATTACTACTCCTACAAGCTACTACTCCTACAAGCAGGAGGACAACAACAACACAACAACGAGAATGGTCAATGAATGAAATAGTAAATCAACAATCTAATGACATGGTGGATAGCCATCCTAAGGAGCTTAATAATGGCCTAAGTCCTCTCTCGGCCCCTAGCCCACCGTCTTGGTTGGCAGAGGGATCTATGAATATGGGTAATGACAATATAAGTCTTCCCTCAACCCCTAGCCAACTATCTTGGTTAGCAAAGGGAGCTATGAATGTGGGTAATGATAGTCTAAGTCTTCCCTCGACCCCTAGCCAACCATCTTGGTTGGCAGAGGGAGCTATGAAATTGGGTATTGACTTGTAGTGGGAAGATGAGTAAGGAAATTATTCATTTCCATCTCTACCTACCATATTTCCCATACCGAAAATGCTAAATTACTATGCAAATTTTAGCAAGGAAACTCAAGGTATTGGTGAGGAAGAGGAGGATAACATTGACATCCAAGTGATTCAAATAATAGAATCCTAATCTATTTTGACAATCGCTAAATTTGTGAAGGAAAGAAAGCAACTCAAATAGTTATAAAAGAAGGAAAGAGAGTAGAAGAGGGAGCAAGAGAGAGTTCAAAAGAAATAATATATAAAGGAAAGAGAAATCAAGGTGTCCTATAAGGCATTGTAGTGAGAAATACATTAAGCAGTCCTACGAACCCATTACTGGAGAACCATGCATTATTTCAGGAAATATTGAACATATACATCCCTTTGTTTGTTGTTGGTGATGTCAGTTCAAGTCTCAACCTAAAAGTAAGCTACACTTGATTTTGTATTGGAAATAATTGTTCAGCATCGTTGCATGTAAGTTGCAGTCAATTTACAAAAACAAATCCAAATCATGTAATAACAACTCAAAACACAGCGGCAGGAGACAAGAATGCATCTTGAGATGTTTTTCTTGGCATGCTTGATTGAGGTTGGGAGGGACCATGACTACAAATCTATAAATTATTGGCTACTTTTTATGTATGTTCTAGACTACAAGATAAAGTTAAATTGTTGGTTGTTTACTTTTATTGTTGGGGACTATAATATCTTGTTATTAACCAAAAAAAAATTCCCACCATGTCGTCATGCCACTTGTGCATCTGCCAATTTTGTTTTTTTTAAATTTCGAGCACCTCACCTTCTATCACACACTGATTCATCCAAGGTGTTCCTTATAGGCCCATTTTGGGGTCCACCTGAGAGTGGAGTGAGTCCACCTCCTTTGGGAGCACCAAAAAAATTATGCATTGGTTTGGAAAGATGTGTGGCTTGTGAGTACTTCGCCACCCCAAACATCCATTTGAGAGCATTAATCCATTTGGTAAACTTTCCTTACACATCCCTTCGTAGTTACTTGGATAGACAAGTGCATAATTCAGAGATCAAGGTTCATTCAAAGCTCCAAATTCTCACATACCTTGCTCATTGTCATTCATTTCCTTTGTGTTTGTTCTGGAGTTTATGTGGAGTTAGGCACCCAAACATGTTTGGCTCTACATTGGAGAGGCTTCATTTCATGAAAGCATTTTTAGTATTAAAACATGTTGCATATACCATCAAGTTGAAAATTATAATGAAGCAAAGTTTAACACTAAAATACTCTTTTGAAAAAGAAGTCTCTTCAATGCTAGAACCTCAAATGATACTACAATTTTCTGTCCTATATTATCTAAATGTTGTTTCCAACATTATGCACATTCCTATATCATGTATTTGTTATTAAATGGATATGTTTATTGGTTTATTAAATGGATATTTTTATGGGTGTACTTAGCAATATGATGTACATATTGGCAATGTAGTGCAATTGCTTGTAAATGTAAATCTTATTAATTATAGTGAAAATTTGTTTATGGTGATTGCTTGATTGGCTGAAATCTACAACACACTTCACATAACAATTAAATCTATACAACAAATTATGCATTAAAAACCACAAACAATATCACTTAAATCCACATATAGTCATGTACATAGCACTAGCAACATCATTTACATGATATAAAATGTATGAACAACAACAACCTCTTATGTATAATATAATGAATTTGGTGATGGGACAGTCTTGGTTCTTAGTTGTTCTCGTGGCATCAAATATTTGAAATATTGATGGTGGTGTAATGCATCAGGTGATATGTAAGGGGAGTGTGGGTTATACTATTTTTTATATTTTGGTTGCATGTTTTCATGATACATGCCATTCAAAAGCAACTTGGATTGTATGTTTGTGTTATCAGATGGGCTTTGAATATTGTCTGACATGTAAGACTATGAATAATTATTTATGTTTGGTACAAATATAAACCAATTATAAAACACTTCAATTAATCAAGAGAAACTTTGATTGTATGTTGGTGGCAACAAGACAAAGTGGGATAAATATATTCAATCATGTCTAAAATCAATTATATCATAATGAAACAAACCCCCAAACCCAAAGGTGAAAATAAATGTAAGGCATCAGGGTTTTGGGACTAGGATTACATCTTAACAAGTACCTCAATTGTAGAGAGAAAGTTGTACATTTTATTTGAGAATAATTGTTTGGCTTATTAGTGTTTATGTGAGTATTTATGAAATTATATAAAATTAATTATGTCATACCTAACCTATTGTGTTTATGTATGAAATGTTCTCCTATATTATGTGATGGTGTGATGTTTATATGTTATTGATAAATATTTTATTAAAGTATACCAAAATTCTCATATTTAAAACTTCATGTGTGTGTGTGTGTGTGTTTAAATTGTGATGTAATCTTTTTTGCTAAGGTTTGTAATGGACATTGAAAGAATTTTATCTTAAATAGTCTCATGAAATGCCTATTGTTACATGTTTGAGTTCAGAAACATGTTTGACTCTACATTGGAGAGGCTTCATTTCACCAAATCATTTTTAGTATTAAACCATGTTGCATATATCGTTAATTTAAAAAGTATACTGAAACAAAGTTTAACACAAAAATGCTTTTGTGAAAATAGGTCTCTTCAACTATTATTGGTTTCCTCAAATGCTATCCCCTATTATTAAGTTATTCATTACACAATAATTCACTCTACAATTTTCTTTTTATATTTGATTGTTACTACAAAATATGGAAAGGGTTTGACTGGTTCTATTTGGAGGGTTTTTTGCCATGCACTTGTATTCGTGTGTTCTTCATTGCACAATCATTCATTGTGCAGATCTGTATTTCACAATTGATTAGTGCATGTACATATATATGTATGTACATAGGTTAGTGCATGTTCATATGTATTTACATGCACTAATCTATGTACATATATGTATGTGCACAATAAATTTGCACAAATATTCACTTTGCAATCTCGATAGTATTCTGCCATGCATTTTTGTTATTTTGTTCTTCACTACACAATTATTCATTGTGCAGATCTGTATTTCACAAATACTTAGTGCACATATGTATTTGCATATGTATGTATGTGAATATGTATTTACATATGTATGTGCATACTTATGTACATATATACATATACATATGTACATATATGCATATACATATATGTACAATTATGCATAAACATATATGTACATATATGCATTTACATATATATACATATAAATATATATAGATACATACATTGATAGAGAGATTGATATGTAGTTAGATTAAATATAGAAATAGATAGAAATATAGATAGGTAGATTGATATATAGATTGAAAGATAGATATATAAGTAGATACGTAAATTTGTATATAATTATGTGACCTGAAAATTGAATGAAGATAGATTTTGGCTAACCACCAGATGAAATAAAAATAAGAAATTAAGCCCATTAAAGTCATAGTGATGCTTGAACAAAACCATATTTTTCCTTGAAAAAATGACTGTGTTTAAGAACACAAAATTTGGAAGTGTTCATAAACACCCTAGATGCCATATACTTCATCAAGCACATTGTGGATTCACCAAGAAATCAAGAGAACCTTCAAACTATGGAAACCCACAAAAACACTTTAAATATTTTGTTCAGAACCACCGACACAAAAATATAACCTTCAACTTATAGAAGACCAACACACCCATTACAAATCAAATAAATAGTACAAAAAAATTGATAAATAATAGGAGACAATGATACAACCTTAGTGAGGTTAAAAAGCTCACCTCTATAGTATGGATTTGGTCAATGACGTGGCTTGTTGCACTCACCTATATCCTAACTTCCTGCAAGAACAAGTGAAAGGAGGCATCAATCAAAGACATGTAGCATTATTTAGCTTAATACATAAAGAATAGTAAATAAAGTGTATACCTTTCAATTGCAAGTCACCATTAGCGATCCTTAGAAGGAAAAATGGGCTAAGCCAAATATGTATTGAAATTATGCACCGATTGTTAGAAATTGGATTGCATCAAATGGTTGTCATTAAAGTCAATAGGTTGTCATTGATGTCAACACAGTACTGAATGTATCAGATGGTTACCAAAATCTATTCCCTATCGAAGATGATTGTTATATGTGGTCTGGTATGTTGGTTGGTTTGGTGTGTTGGTTTTTAGGTCCAGTTTCTACCATGAGACAAACTATGATTCTGATATTAGAAGATCTTGGCCGACTTAGCGTGTGCAATATATTGTGTGGACTAGCTATGTTTTATGGATGTTTTTCCGAAATAAGAAATGTGTTAACCTTATATCATGTCAACCTAATTGATGAATAAAATATACATATATATGAGACTCTCTAGAAAAGAAAGATATATATATATATAGAGAGAGAGAGAGAGAGAGAAAGAGCAGCAGAGCAAAGTGAGCGAAGCAGGCGAAGGTAATGAAGTGTATGTGCATAATGTGAGTCTAATTGAGTTATCAGTTGAAAATCAGAACAAAATTATTGAGAAACTACTGAAAAGTAGTACTACCTATATAGAGCTTCATTTAGAACTTAACTTGGCACAAGGAAGGTGTAATCCATCAATTCATACTTTTGGCAGTAAGCCATCTTTTATATTTTCGGGTTGTAGCCCTATGGACAATGAGTTTGGACAGTGAGTCCTTATTTCAGACAGAGAGCCTTATCTCAAGCAGTGAGCCTTATTTCAAGCAGTGATCCTTTTTGTAATCAGTTTTTATATTCTCTATAGTGCGAGTTAATCCTCACCGTGGTTTTTCCCTTATTGGGTTTTCCACGTAAATCTGGTGTTATTGTGTTTATGTGATGACTTTTAGTTTTGCACTTAATGTTTAATCAATTAAGTAGTATCAAGATCTTGTTCTAGTAAATAATTAAAGTGTTCATTTTGGTGACAACTGATTCACCCCCCTCTCAGTTGTCCCATTCAACAATTGGTATCAGAGCTTAGTCCTTTGGAATAAGTTTAAAAACTTGAAGGAGATCTTGGTAGGTTGAACTTGGTAGAGCTCCTAAAAACTTTTTCAAAACTAAATGAGAAAATCCATGTTTTGATCATGATTTATGAGTCGTTGTGCCCAAGGATGGGTTAGGGTTTTGGTCTAGAAACCCTTTTTTTTACAAATTTGCATTATAAACCCTGGGCATTTTAATTCTTTATTGACCTGTTACACACAGTTGCTGGTCATTTAAGTTTTGACTTGATCCATTCAAAACATTGCCTTTACTGACCCCGTGGCCTAGGTTTGTCGATCACCTCATGCCTCTTAAATTATTTTTAAATTTTCCCAAGGTTGAGTTAAATATTTCAAGACAATGACTTATGCCTTAAGTCATCCTTCATGAGGGTTTGGGATCATCAAACTAGTCATGGCCCCATCTTTAAGACTAATGTTTTTGGCACATGTAGGATGTTGACCATCCAATCACCAGATCCGATCCTGCCCGCTCCCCGCCAACCCCGCGCAATTAAAATAATGGGTTGTGGGGTTGGCATGCGATGGATGCTTGTCCCTTGCAGAGGTGGGACCTGACCCCCATTGTTAAGCATGACGTCGAGAAGTATCAAATCAATGGTCGTGATGGGGCATGGGAACAGATCTTAACCATTCCCCACTAGTTGCACATGATTAAAATAATGGGTTGTGGGGTCAACGGGCTAACAACATGTGTATTCTCTGGCCACTTGGAGAAAGTGTGGGTGGAGCCCGTGGATGGGTGTGTTGGCGCCCAACTAGATGGATTTCATCGGCCTAGAATTGGCCAATGGTGGTAATTGAAAAGTCAAATCTTTTTTACTCAATATGAGTTGTCTGATACACCACCTCATCAAGAGATCCACGACTTGCATTTAAAACCAGAAACATGAGTATGATAGTCATTTTATTTCATGTGAATTGGCACTAATGGCAGGAGACATTTGCAAGATTAATTAAACTCGATACTTATGTGTGTGAATGATTACTCTCCTGTAATCATTGAGGTTGGTACTTATATTTCTATGCACCTTACCTGAGCAGTTAACGACTGTGAGGTGAACACTAGTGGTTGATCATTTGTCCGCTCGTTTGGCATATAGTGTGCATTGATTATCAACGTGATCAAATTGTTTGATAAATGTGGGTGATGGTTTTATTTTTCACCATTGCAATCAAGAGCTAAGGTTCTCTAGGTCCATGAGAGAGTGTTTTGCATCTATGAAGTTTTGTCCTCAATGAAAATGAGCAAGTTAGTTGTTTATGCTTCCCCAGTGCAGAAGTCTCCAAGGCTTAACTTGTAGGAATCACACTGTAATGTTCCAGAGGATGAACATGGCACACCCAGAGTTACTTCAATTTATAAGAAAGAGGCCCCTACCAAGAATTCTATGTAGGTTGTTGTGGGGAGCAACTACAAGTTAAAGAACTGAGTTGTGACCAGAGAAACGACAAAGGTTATGGAGAAGGAGCCCGCAAAGTTCGTAAAGGGAATAAGGAGAAAGATCAGCTATAGCTAAGGTTCTCTAGGACGACATTATTCTCCTATTGAGATTTTAGATAATCCCTCATATAGTGAAACTGAGATGGATTCTAGCTATCGCCAGTATCTTATGGCTATGATTGAAGTGCCAAATCTGGATGATGAGGTGGTAGTGATTTCCCCAGTTTCAGTGAAGACACCAAGTGGGCATATCCATTCTATTGCTGGGAAGGACATTGGTGAAGAAGAATTGGTGGCTCCCCCAGCCTCTGTGAGGACATGAAGTGGGCATGTGGACTTTGGCTCTGGATCTCATTGATCATGATTGCATCTGGTATCTGGGTTCTGGTTTTGTTGTTTGATGGTAATAGTGCTTTGATGGTGTTTTGTGTCTCGTTTGTTAATGTAGGTGGTTTTTTTTGGATAATATCCTGAGAAATTTTTTGGCTTGACATGGTTGCGAAGGGTAATGGCTCGTTAACAACTAATGGTGATTTTGGCGGCATCAATCATTTCTTCTTAAGCAAAGGGTGTGGAATTTTTGTTTCCTATTTTGTAAATGATTGTGTCTAACCATTTGGAAATATCTGAAATGCATATGAAATTAACTTTGAAATGAAATTGTAACTGTAATTGAGCCAGATGCTTGTTGCTCCCTTGTTCTATAAAAGGGACTTCAGGGCTCATTACAGGGGGGTTCAATTTTTTGAGTCTCGTTATGGTCTAGGTAGAGGCTAAGCTTATAAAGGAGTATACTAAAGAAAGTGTCAATGAATGGAATAGTAAATTGTCTTGATTATGGTTCATGTATGTAAGAATCTTAAATTGGTTTTATAGAAGCCACATATATGAAAGAAAATGCTAGTTCTTGAACATTTACTCTCCTGTGTTATTCTCTTACAGATTATAAATGAAAATGATCAATGATATTTTTGTTCATCTTCAGTTGCTTTAATTGAATGTGTGGGTTTATCTTTTCTTCAATTAGAAGAATTGACTAAATTGCTTAAATGAATTCACAGGTCTGTGAGTGAAGATTATAGGATTTGGTAAGATGTAATGTTTTAGATGCAGTGAGTTGAATACTACAAGATAGTATGACAATAGTCCATCAATTTCTGAATTAAATGGCTTATATATTACTGGTTGTCACATATTTGACTCCATTATCCCACTTGATGAAGCACTGGTCAATTCATTAAGCAATCCTAAAGTTAAATGAGCTAGTAGTATACCTAACTAGAGATTTAAGATGAGAAGGACAATTATTAAAAAAATTCAATCACAAGGAATGGATTTGAAGTACCACCTAATTCCTAGCAATAGATGATAATTTGTTTAAAGATCGGCCAAACCTTTAACAAATTATGTCTAATTGCACTAAATAGGAAATGATTTGTGTATGGAAGTGTTCTCAAATAATTAGTATCACATGAACACAATAAGGAATACCCTCCTAGGTCTCACAAAACTTGAAGAGTAGGAGTGAAGGTCTCATAATCCTTTACTCATTTGTTGGCTACTAGATTTGAAGATTCTTGAGCATAAGGGTTGGCTACCCTTTAGAGAATCTCAAGGTTCTGTTGGAAAAAATAGTAACAAATTGGCAAATTTGTTGGGGAGAATTCTCAATTTCCAGTCGCAAATTGTTGTATTTCAGTCAAATATTTGGTGAATTTGAACTTTGGTTCAAATGTTGAGAAGCTCATGGACCTGGAAATGTTTTGGGTGCAATAAAGTTCAAATAATTTGAGTGTGACTTCGATGATGGAGAAGACCCAAAACGAGATTTACCTTTGAAGGAACTTCATATTATTTGAAGTTTAATCCTATGTATAAGAGGTGGCGACTCTATCTAAAGAACTTGATAAAGAATACAACAACATCCCAAATCTTGAAAATTTACGGTTGGGAAAGAAAGAATGATAGTTGTTGTTGACTTCCAGGTATTCTCATAAATCTAAAGAAAATATTATTGAATTTGCAAAAAAATTATGGGAAACATTATGGACTTAAGATGTAAATGATTCCCAATTTGGTGAAGTGGCACGAAGGGAGGGAATAGTAAAGGAGTATTTTATACCTTTGAATTCTACTTACTAGAAGATCTTAAGTAGAATATAGGGTAAGTTTTGCATTGTAAAAGGGTTTGAGGTTATAATTGCAAAGGGGGTTTGAAGTGTTTTTGAATTATAATGTAGATCTGACAAGGCTTGTAAAAGTGTGAGAGAATGCATTATCAGTCTGTGCATCCCGGTAGGGAACCAAATGCAATAATTTATAATGAGAAAACTCTATCATGTCAAGGAAATTTCAGTATTGAAATGTACAATCCTATAGATTTTATTAACATTTGTGGCTATCCAAATTTTGTACCATCTAAAATCAAAGAAAAGGTACCAAAGTTCACTGGTGAAAAGTCTGAATCAGTAAGAAAGCACTTGCAAGAATTTGTTGATGTGATGGGAGATTATGAAGTAGACTTTGAGGATGTCATCATGAAATTGTTTGTTCAGACTCTAAAAGGAGATGCCAAAGACTGGTTCTCATATCTACCAGCATCCTCTATACATTCATGGGATGAGTTTAAAGTGGTGTTCATGGAGTAGTTTGGTGAAAGGATTGATTTGGTTTTTATAAGACATAAGTTCATGAGCATGGAAAAAGAAGAGGTTGAACTAGTCCCCCCTTTTAACCTCATATTTTCAAAATAATAAGAGAGATCCCTGAAAGCATAAGACCAAATGATGCAGAATTTTTGGTTGTGTACTTAGGTGCATTTGATAAAAATATGAGTTATCTATTAAGAGACAAAGAGCCCACAACATTGCACCAAGCATATCAAATTGCTATAGATATTGAGAATAACTTGAAATATTCAATTATGAAAGGATCTTCAGCCACTAGTATCGGTCATCCTAGTACATTTCAGGCAAATAGAACCAGTGGATCAATTAGTGGAGATATTTGTCAAGATGATAATGCATTTCATGTTCCAATTCCTCCATCACCACAATATGAGGATCATGGTAAATCCCAAGTTGAATATTCACAAGATCAAAGCAAAGTTGATCAGTGTCCTCTGTTAAAAGATTGTATGAAATGAAAAGGCGCAAAGAAGAATCACCTTATGACTTGTTCTCTAGGTTTGTGGACATTTTTTTGGAGGTACCCAGAAATGTTAGACCAGAAGATTCAAGGTGCATTGATTTGTTTTATGAAATGTACCAATCATGACTGATTACCTTGCCTAAGTAACTGAGGCCTCACAGTTTAAGCCAAGTAATGGATTGGATAAATATTGTGAAGGAATCTAAGAATGATTATGCACAACATGTAATTCCCTTGAATGTTAGTGGGCATAGTCCTATTGAGGAGGATCAAGAAACAATGCAGAGAGATGAAGAAAAGGCATCAGAATATGAACATCCATTCTGTTGTATGGGAGAGTATAATGTTTGTAATCATTTTACAAATAACACATCTACAGATCAGTATAGCAGTGATGGGGATGAAGATGCACAATATGATAACATAAGGGGTGTGCTTGACTTGCGTCCTTAGGATGTCTTGGATGGTGAAGAAGTGGATGAGGTACAAGAGGCTATCCCATCTCATGGTTTAATCAATAGTAGTGGTGCTAATGTTGATGATGCTTGGTCACAAACTAATGATCAAGGTAATGAAAATGAAAACTTAGACATCCAGTGTAAGAAAATTGAATGTAGTCTCAATATCGGTGAGTTTTCATGATGTGGTAGTTGTGATGGCATTAGGTCAAGTCATTACTTTGCTGATCATGATTTTTATTATAACATAGGGATTGAATCTTTCAATTCAAATAGGAATTATGTTGATAACAATGATAATGTTTGTCTACTTGGGAGTGAACACTTTTCTTCATGTGAAGAGTTCTTAGTGTTGATATCTTGTCCTTGATGTCAAATTTGGAATTATGGCATGGTGTCAGATTGGTTTATTCATATTATGGCAGTCAGTATCTTGTTTATGGAAAACATTATTGCTTTGCTTTGGTACTAATTGGGTTGAGATTCATGTGTAGATAAAGGTTATCTTACTTACAGGTTTATGGCATGGTTACTCAGGTATATCTTATCAGTTAGTTTTCAATTCCATTATTTCTTGTTAGATTAATTCACTGGTATCATTGGTTGATCTTGGCACATATCACTCTATGATACTTTACATGTTACATGCAAAATTTGGGTTGGAATTACTCAAAATCTTTCTTTGGCATTCGAGTTTGATATCTTAGTTAATAAATATATTTGCATTGGTATATGGTATGGCTCATGGCTCACTGTTGACATTCATTGGCATCTATTTAGAAAAGGGTAATATCATGGAAACTTCTATAATGATGTCTTGAACCATTATTTTTACCTCACCCTCATTTGAAAATGACTTAGAAAGAAGTCATACCTATATCAAGTCCTACAATTGTTAATTCATTAGGCCTTAGGGCCAACAACAGGTATGAGGAAATAATTAAAAAAGGTCACTTTGAAAGTGACATGGCATCATCCATTGGTAATAATTCTTTGTGTGTAAAGGTAGTCACCATGTTTGATAAACTTGGAAATTGCATTATTGACTAACTTTGATTAAATTCATAAGTGATTGACCTGTTGGATTATTTGAAATCATTGATTTTTTAGGTTCTAAGTTATAATAGTGGTCGACATTTTTTTGTTTGATCATTGGACATCATTTAAATTTTATATGGTGATAAGTTTGAATCGATGGGCAGTATGAAATCCGAAGGTAATGATAAGTGTCGACATACTTGGAAATTGTAATTACCATGAACTTGATGCTTATGATATGCTTGATAATCATTATGTTTTTTTTATTTTCGGACTTCAAAACCTATCAATTTTTGTCTAAAGCATCAAATGGTTTGTAGAAGAGAATAGGGCAAGCATTGTCTTTGGTTTTATCCTTGAGATGGGTTTGAAACCCTAGTCTCAGCCACCACCATGGAAGTTCATATTCAGTCGTTTCTCTATCACTTTTCTCTTGCTACAAACGCCTTTGCCTTCTGTGAGTGTTATGATAGAGTTGGTATGGAGAGGGAATGAGCCAGGAAGGAAGCTTATAGGTCAAGCACGAATCTGGGAGAGGAATCGATGATATCTCTCAGTTGGGTTGGTAACATTCGGTACAAATTCTCATGGTTTTTGGTTTTCTATCTCCAGGTTCATTTATTTAATTATTATCCTCCCATGCTTTGAAAAAGTTTTCAAATTTAAAAAGGGAACATCAGTTACAATCTCTTGATTAAAAATAGAAAATTCATTTGCTTCGGTTACTTTTCTTTTCTCATGATGGGCTATTTAAAAACAGTATATATTCTTGATCGTGAAGTTCATCTTGAGTTGGGTTCAGGTACATACCTATTTTCAGATGTCATGACATGCATTATTTGAAATATGTCATTATTTTCATGGATTCAAAGTGGTAGTTATTCTTGGTCATTGGGTGCACAATAATGAGGGTTCGATTACAATTTCTTGCAATGGTATTCGAAGATACTCTTGTTCCATTAAAATCCTTCAAATCTGAAAATGTTTTGATTAGCACATGCATTATATTGATTATGTTTTAGATGGAGTTACTGGTGCAGATTATTTGTGTGGTCAAGGTTCAAGATAAAACCTACATTTAATACTTTGTCTCTTTCTAAATAAAACTTGACCTTCACGGTTGTTGAGGGTTTCACTATTACTCACAAAAATTGCACATTTTATCTTGTATAAAATCTTTGGATTATGAGATATATTCCTGTTGTAACATTGGTAATTTAGAGAGATATTAGTAAGAGGATAGAAAGGGGATTGATCACTCTTTTTGAAATGTGAGAGAGAAACAGTTTGAGAAAAAGATGAGAGATTGAACATAGAATTCTTGTATGGTCTATTCTGATAGACATGAAATACTCTGATATTGTAAATCTAAAATACAAGAAAACTACAAGTTGTCTTAAGATTAGATAATGACTAGAATTTTGAAGGCTCAACTTAGAACCTTGAGGATTATAGGTATTGTCTGTTGAGAGGCACTTGTGAGAAAAGAGAGAAACAAAGAGACCCTTTATATCATTGTATTTTCTGTAAACTGAAAAGGGGTTGGTGCTCCTTGAAATTGGTGTTTCAAATTGAGGGGTTGGTGCTCCTTGAGTTGCTGCTCAAAAATCAGCCTATAAGGCATTGTTAAAAGTGGTTTTTCAAATATAAGCCCAAAAGGCAGTAGTTTAGGAGTGGTTTTTCTACCCCAGGAGGGTTTTCCACTCGGCATATCTCATGTCACTTTGCTCATCTGTGGTTCCTCTGATTTATTGTGAGAATTATTTATTATGCTATGTTTTACCGTCATACTTCTCATTTCAATTATATGTGATTGCATTCAATATATGGATGAGTTAATCATTGAAAAATGAGAGCATAAATATGTTTTGTTTTAGTTTCTGTAAAATTTGTCAATCAGTTCATGAGACTGATTCACCCCCCCCCCCTCTCAGTGTCTTTTTCACTCCAACACTTAGAATGTGTATCAATGATGTCGACCAAAAATGATGTGGAAGAAGTTGAAAATGCTTCTATATGCTCCTCGAGTGATTATAATAATTTTGACTATGATGGAAATTTGCAAGATTTAGATCTTCATGTTGAGGAGGCAGAAGCCTCTATGACAATAATGAAGATAATGGATAACCCTTTATTTGATGAGCCTCCATCCCCACTAGCAAATAGAAATGGTATTCCTTATTGGTGCAAAGATAATCCATTTTTTTAGGATTCTGATGAAGCATTTGGTGTATGGTCAGGATATGGCTGTGAGAAAATAACGCAGTACACTGATAAGTTTTTTGAAAGCAGTGCTTATGAGATTTTCACATTCGGTACTGATGTTGTAGGTAAGATTAAGCATCATGAGGAGATTGAAGTCTATGATACTTTCTCTCAAGAATGCAATTGCCTTCAGGAGGATGATCCGGAAGTGCTCCAATTACTTGAAGGATGCAATGATGCAAGCATCTATAGTACCAATTGCTCGAAAATAGATGGACATACTACATTTGAAGAATAATTGGAATGTAATTTGGGTTTTCAACCAATGGAGTATGCTACCAGAGTGAATGGTGAAGAATGTGAAGGCAAGAGTGTCACTATTTAGGGTGTTGATCTTGAAGACAATGCTAGAAATGATGAACATATTGATGAATGTGCTTATGCCCCCATTACTCATGACCTTTTATGTGAAGCAAATATGGAAATGTGTGTGGCATAGGAAGAGAATGATGTGCACATCGATGAAAGAAAGGGTTCAGTATTGAATGACCAAATTATGCATCGTGATATATATATGGATCATGGTTTGGCAATATTTCCCAATGGTAATGGGAACCCATTTGATGAATTGTCAAATATTGTTGAAATTGAAAAGTTTTTTGAGCCGCATGTAGAGAAACCAAGTGATACAAATGATATGGGGTATGATGTTAATCAATATGAGTGTGCAATGGAGTTTTTTTTTTATGCTCATCATCTTCTCTGAATGATTATGACTATGTTGTTATCCAATAAGGATAGAATTTATGTGGAAGAGGACAAGGGCCTTGACCCAAATGTTAGTGAACAATATTTAAATCATGAAGGCCTGGGTATGTACCCATGTTACAGTGACCAATACAAAGATGCCCTTGAATATGCATCTTTTATTTTTTATATACATGGGGATGATTTTCACAGTGCACAACAAAGAGTGTATGAAAGCTTTTAGTATGGTATGTAAGAGATCAAAGTTAAAGATAGTTGTAATCAAGTGGATTATAAATATTTCACTTTTCCAGTTCACATAGAGAGGATAGAGTTTGAGTGACATGATGAACAAGTTGATTGGACTAAACTGTGGTTTTAATTTACTTTTGAAATAGGTTTGATTTAAGTTCTTGGAAATGGTTTCCTCGGCTTATCCTAAAGTGTCAATCCGGGAACATAGGCTTTTGAACCGTGTTGTGGCAATATGTTGAAGTGCTGCAATTTATAAACCAAGGGTTGATGAATGCAAACTAATGTAACCTGTATTTAAACAAAATTCCAATTGGCAGACTTCCTGTCACAAATGTGACAGGAACCCGTAAAGAGATAATTCTACAACAAAAACAAATTACTGACATAAAATAGAATAGGAATAAAACTCTATGAAGCGGAATAAAGAGTATGATAAAAAAATAGAATCAAAGATGTTGATTGTAAAATAGATTATCTCACTTTTCCATGTTTAGATTTTTATGATTCTGTCCTATAGTACCAAATTGTTCTCAACATTGGCAATAACTAATTCGATGAAACATACATACCAACAGATATTGAATGAATCAGTAAGGATCCAAACAATAGGAATTAATACAAAATAAATTACACAAATGCAGTAAACAAATCAATTCAGAAATGGGAATCAATCATTTAATCACGGAAATCAAATCAATCAAACAACTATAAAACACACATTACCACGCATATAAATCTAACGCTGAAATCACCAACAACCAAGGAAGTGAGCCCTACCTTCACCGATTATTGAATGATGGAACTCACAAATGCAAATCTACTCCATGCCACTTCTCATTTAACAGAATGACAGATATAGAATAAAATGTCGATCCTCCTCTATTACGCAGGTCTGATTTCTTAATTATATCTATTATTATTATGTTTCCATCATGCATACATATATATTGTTTGATCATACTATAAACATCAGATAGGTTTGTTTGTTCGTTCGGCCTTTCGACCACTCACAAACAAGAGTCTTAAGATTGATAAAAGGTTGCAAGCCACTTTTAGCACTAAATCAAAACAACTTTAACTAAAATAATAAGTCTCAACAACATCTTGTCGATTTCATTTCATTAATTTCCTAAGGTCCTCTTATTTGTAACAGCCTTCAACTTCCTTTCAAACTATCTCCTGCCATTTGGACACAAAACGATCAGATTTATCATGATTTTCAGTAATTTATTAATCCCAACTTCTTTCCTTATTTTATTAAATATTAAGGTTCCTTCAACAAATGGTGACAGGATTAGGGACAAGGACACAGATAAAAAGGAAATTATAAGGTAAAAATTGTGGACTTATTTTATACTCATCATTTCCCCCCAGATGGACATTTTGCATGTCTCTATGCAAAGGTTACAAACCCAGTAGAGCTGTGAGTTTCTGCAGAGTTCCCTTGAATTCATCAATCCACTGTTGCCACATTGCTTGAACCTTCTGTTCATGTTCCTGGATAGACATCTGTGAAGCTATTTTTTTTATCAAGTTCAGCCTTGAGTTCTCCTATTTCCTTTGCTTGAGAATTGATGGTAGAATGAGCTTCTTGGAGCAAACCATGCAAAGTTTGGTTTTCTACCTATACTTTGATCAATTCCTCTTTTAGGTCCTGTAATTCCTTTTTTGTCATACTTAAAGGAGGGTCTTCTTCTTCCTCAAATTCTTCTGCATCTTCAGGACTCTCAAACTGAACATTTTCATTCACATTCTCGATCATTTCATCCATCTTTTCTTCTTCCTGGGGATCAAGAGTAGATGGTATATCTTGCCCTTCATGGACAATGTCTTTTGTTTCTGCAAAATCTTGTGTTTGAGGGTTATTATCAATACTATCCATTGGTTCCTCTAGAACCTGTTCTTCATTTTCTGGGGCTACCTCTTTCACAACCTCCTGTTCTTGATTTATTTTTTATGGTGTCATAACCCTAGTATCTTCTGCTTGTTTTGGTTGACTTTCAACTGGCTCATTTTCCAAGTCGACACTGGGTGAATCTTCTAGAGATTCGTTGGCTTGTTGTCTAGATTCCTGTTCTTTTTCCCTCTGATGTTTTTCCCTACTCAATTCTCTGTGAAATTTTCCCCGCTTTCCTGAGACTTCAGATAAAACCTCTATTTCCTCAAACCCCAACACATTACCAGCTACTTGAACTAGGTTATCTAACTTATTCGAAGCATCTAACTTTTTTTTTCCCCTCTTGTCACCACATTGACCAGTGGGTGTTGGCTCCAAGGGTTTCTTTTTCTCACAACTTTCCTCACCAAAAAGTGAGGGTTTTGACTTGTTGGGTTTGGAGGAATCTTTCTTTGTTGCACTTCTGGTTATTCTTTTTCTAGGTCTTGGGGTTTGTACAGAAGACTCACCAGGGCTTCCCTTAGTTTTCTTGTTACTGGATTTCTTATGTGTTTTATCAGAACCAGACTCCTCATTTGAAGAGTTGTCTTCAAAGGAACCCTCTGCGGAAGATTCATCTTCCTCAGAGGGTCCAGTATCCTCATTGTCCTGAGAATGGAAAAATGAATCCCAATCACCAGGAGGAGTCAACAATTTTAATTCCCAAACTACCAAAAGTTTTATTAAGCCATGGTGAGATAGACAATGAGGTTCACTGCTTCTAATTGTTTTAGGCATTCGTTGCAAAGCTCGATACAGAAAGTATGGAATATTAATCGACAACCCTTGTCGTAAATGCAACATCAATTCGAAATGTTGAGCAAAAACATACTGAAATCTTCCTTCACAAGTAATATATTGAATTATATACCTGTAAACTTCCCTCCAATACCTTGGTAAAGATTGTAGCTTGGTACCCTGCCCAGCAACCATTTCTATAGATTCTCCTCTCTATAGAAATTTCTTGTGTGTTGGTTGTAACTTTGTGGACTGCTTTGACTTCTATGGAAAATACTATTCTCCGCTCAATGGAAGTCCAAAAACTTCTGCAATGGTGTCCATTGTAACTATGATATCAATCCCATGAATAGTAGCCTTTTGGTTGTGAAAATTATGGGCGAATTCCAATGCCACCCTCTCATCAAACCCTTGTAACCATTTGAAATAAGTATCCCAATGAGCCTTCTGAAACTCTGCATACGCCTCAGCATGTGTTTTCAAATTTTGCATGGTGATGGGCTCATGCCGCAGACAGAAATCTCTTGCCATGTTCACATGAACTCACTATAACTCAAAACTAGTTAATTTGAAGGAATACAGCTTCTAGAGAGATGGTGTTTAATAGTTAGATTTAGCAATGAATATTTGGCTGTGAGATGATGGAAAATATAGTAAATGAGAGTTTTAATGCAGAAATAATGGCGATGATAACCCTCGGAAGAAATGATGACATAAACAACCCATCCCCCCAACTGATTGGTTGAATCGTCCACAGGGAAAAGCAACATTTGACAGAAGGAAGCCACAATATAAAATAAAATAAAGAAAGAAATAAGGAAAAATATGTTACCGATTACCACGATCACCAAAAGGTATGTCACATGCTCTAAAATAGTGAAGAAGATCATAAATCTGTGAAGATGTGACCGGAAAGAAGGTTGATGTGACAAACAAGAACTTGTACTGACTAATGATGGCCACCGAGAGTAGATCGCATGAAAGGGACAACAAAAGAGCAATAATGAAAAGACAACAAAATGGTACGGTGGATGAAGACGACATAATGGACGAGAGAAGATGGCGGCGACAGGATAACTAGGCAGAGCAGTCATAATATCAATGGACATCAAGGCAACATGCGAAAAAGAACTAGCGAACACCTGTCGCACATGCAGAAGTGAATAGCGCCTCCTGGCAAAGAAACGACAGGAGTTAAATCCAGGAAGAAGAGTTCCTGCAGTAAAAAGAAGAAGATATCGCCAATCAGAAAAATGGTTGTTGGCTAAAAGCCACAAACAACCATGGTAAAAGTGGATAGGAGAGGCATGGAAAAGGCAAGAGAAATGGACAAAACATTCATGGCAAAGAAAAGGACAGGAACGTTTTTATTGCATTTTTTTATTTTTTTTATGATTTTTCTTACGATAATAGACCACTTGATGCCCGTTTTTCAATTGATTACCGCCTAGTAGCATTGAAAAATCAGTTTTCACTACTAATTTTATTAAATGGATAATGCTCGCCGGATTCTTATTTTTGAACACCAACCGGCCAACAATGCCCAAAAAGGGTTTTCAATGCTGGATCTTTTATTTTTTATTTTTTCTTTATTTTTTCTTTTCTTTCTTTTTTTCTTTTTTTTCCTTTTTTTTTTATATGATATATGTGGTCAATCCCAGAGGAGACCAAAAGGAACAACAATAATTTCTTATGCATCGCAAGAAAGAAAGCTTCCTTGGAAAGAGGCTTCTTGTAAATTTTAAGGCGGTGGTCATTAACAAGGAGAGTTCTTCGTTCAGAGTCCATTGTACAAAGATGAACAACACCATTATCATATATTGTCTAGATCTTGTAGGGTCCTAGCCATCGTGTGTGAAACTTCCCCTTGAAGTCCTAATAGTGGGATTCATATAAAAGTGCCCAATCACCAGGTTGAAATGGCCATTGATGAATGTGATGATCATGCCACAAGGCATACTGTTTCTGAACAACCTTGGAGTGAAAGAGAGCTTCCTGGCGCAATTCATTTAAGGAATGTAGTTGATTCATCTGTGCTTTTTGTGCATCTGAAAGATTCATACCCAAGTGAAGTGTAGTGCAAGGAGTATTTACCTCAAACTCAATGGGAAGGATTGCCTTCTTACCATAGACAAGTTCATAAGGGGTCAAACCAGTGGTGGTTTTCCATGTTGTACGATAGGCCCATACAGCTTCGGGAAGCCGTGCAGCCCAATCATACCTATGAAATGCAACTATCTTGGTAAGAATATTTTTGATCTCTCTATTGGTAACTTCAACTTGTCTATTGGCCTAAGGACGATAAGGTGAAGACTTTCGATGGCGAATCTCATATTCGCGAACCAAAGCAGAGATGAGTATAGATGTAAACTGTGGTTATTTCCCGGGGTACACCAAACCTTGTAAAAATATCATAATACAAGAAATTTGCTACCTTTGCATCTCTGGTATGTTTGAGAGCTACTACCTCAACCCACTTGGTGACATAATCGGTGCATACAAGGATATATTCCTTGTTTCGTGAGGGTGGATTGATTGGGCTGACAAAATCAAGGGCCCATTTCTCAAATGGCTCGATAGATAACTAAGGGTGCAAAGGCATCTCATCTGATCGTGTAGGTCAACCCATGCGCTGACATTTGTCACAATGATGAACATAGTGCCTACAATCTTTGTGGATTATAGGCCAATAGTATCCTGTAGTAAGAATTTTTTGGGCAGTTCTTTGAGCAGCAAAGTGTCCCCCACATGGCTCTGTATGACATACGTGAAGTATATCGAAGACATCATCTTCACATACACAACGTCACATGATATTGTCAATGCAGTGCGGAAGAGTAATCCATTGATCCATGCATATTGTCCACTAAGTCCAACCAGCTTTTGTCGTTCTCGAGAAGAGAAGTGTGGTGGAAACTTGCATGTGACTAGATAATTTGCAATATCAGCAAACCATGGGCTCTTTGTGGATATGGCAAAGAGATGTTCATTGGGAAATGCATCATTGACTGGAGAGGGTTTAGTGTCGAAGTGTTGCAACCTCGACAAAAAATTTGCAACCACATTTTCTCGACCAGGCTTATCAAGTATAGTTATATCAAACTCTTAAAGCAAAAGCAACCATCTAATGACTCTACTAGTTACCACAGGTTTATTCATTAAAAATCATATTGCAAAATGATTTGTGTGAACAAACACTTTATACCCAGTAATATAATGCCGAGATTTAATAATTGCATAGACAACAGCTAAAAATTATTTTTCAGTTACCGTGTAATTTACCTCAGCCCCTATGAAATTCTTATTGATGTAGTAAATAGAGTAGAAGATATTATCCTCTTTTTGGCCAAGTACAACTCCCATCGAGCAATCTGAAGCATTGGTATGAATATGAAACGACAACTCCCAATTGGGACCTCGTAAAAATGGTGTGGTTACAAGCTTTTTTTTATGGCCTCAAAGGCCTCCTTACACTCAGGTGTCCAAGAGAAAGTAATGTCTTTAGCAAGTAAAGAAAAAAAAGGAGAAGCAATTTTACTGAAATTTTGAATAAATCTCTGATAATATCCTGCATAACCAAGAAAACTTTGAATATCTTTCTGGCTAGAAAGTGTGGGCAAGTCCTGGATGATTTGGATCTTTTTAGGATCCACTTGTATACCTTTAGAGGAAATGTAATGGCCAAGCATAATTCCTTCAGTCATAAGCATATGGAATTTTTCATGACTTAATGATAAATTAGTATCTATACAACGCTTGAGTACTTTTGCTAAATTTTATTTGGCCTCCTCATAATTATCACCATGGATAGTAAAATCATCCATATATACCTCCACACAATCATTGACAAGATCTGCAAAAATTCTTAACACTACCCATTGAAAAGTAGCAAGAGCATTACACAAACCAAATGGAAAGACTCTATAAGCAGAATTCCCCCAAGGACAACTAAAAGTAGTTTTGTCTTGATCTTCTGCTGCAATCCAAATCTGATTGTAACCGTTGAATCCATCCAGAAAAGAAAAGAATTTCTTACCTGCTAGAGTATCCAACACTTGATCAATAAATAGTAATGGTGATCTTTCTTAGTATATTTATTTAATGCTCTATAATCTATGCAAATTCTCCATTTACCATTTTTCTTAGGGACCACAACTAAAGGAGAAACCCATTGACTATCCGAGATAGGATATATAAACCCAACATTTAATAGTTTTTGTAATTCCTCCTTAACTATTTCATGCAAAGCAAGATTAAGTTGACGTTGTGGCTACCTAATTGGATGACTTCCTTCCTTAATGTAGATACGGTGGGTACAGGTATCAAGATGAATGCCACGCATATCTTGGTATTCCCAAGCGAATGCATCTTTGTTTGTTCTAAGCATGGTAATAAGGTCTTGGATTTGTTCAGGGGTTAATTGTGGATTAATGTTGAGTGTACGATTAGGCAAAATTTTCATAGCTTCAAATTGTACAGGTGAGTTAATGGTTAAGGCTTGAAAAATAGGTGGCATATCAGAAAATAAAAATGAACTTTACAAGCAATTATGGGGTAGCAATTGGTTCAATGTGATAAAATATCGGAGAGATTGTGAACTACCAACCAATGGAAAATTTCCAAAAGGACCTTGAGTATTTATACCTGAATGAAGGACCATGTTTTCAAAAATTTCATCAGATGTATACCTATTAAGAAGAAAATTAACAAGAACATTATCTTCAATAGGTTCTTCCATATCTAAGGCTATCAATTGTTAGAATTGGTAATGCCTCATCCAAGTCACTATCAATCCAAACTGGGTCCTCTATTTCCAATAAAGGTTGTGCTAGCGGGTATAGAGTCAACTGCTTCTTGTGCTTGCCATTAGAAATAACCATGTCCCCTGATCGACAATTAATATAGGCATCCGCAGTTGCTAACCAAGGTCATCCCAAAATTAGGGGGTATCCCCCCAGCTTAATCTTTGGCTGCAAAATCACAAAGTCAGTCGGATATTCCCATGAATCAATAGAAAAATTACATCCTCAATTACTCCTTCAGGCTTAACCAAAGATCTATCGGCCATTTGAAGAACTATAGGAGTAGGCCTAAGTCCTTCTAATGACAATTTTTCCTTTGTTTCATTTGTCATTACATTAATTGCAGCACCCAAATCCACAAGAGTATTAGGAATACTTACTTTACCATTTGTTACCTTAATGACCAGACTTCCTGGATCAGAATATTTGGAATGGTTAAATTCCTAAGCATAAGATCTTCCAATTGTCCAATGACTTGAACAATCTTCGGATCTTGCTTCTTTTTTTTCTTTCGAGTACAAAGTTCATGAATTGTTTTTGTGTAAATAGGAATGTCCTTGATAGTCTGCAATAAAGGAATTTTGATGTTAAAATAGCGTAATTCATTAACCAAATCAAACTTAGATTGAGAATCCTCCCTTTGTATTGGTTCATATTGAAATCTTTCAGGAAAAGGTGGTTCCTTAGTTGGCTCTGGTTCTGATTCTTCATTGATTTCTATAATAGTGGGCCCCAAAAGAGCCTTCCCTGACCTCAACTGGACTCCATCTATCTCTAATGTATTTATGGGATAAGTGGAGTATCCTATTGGCTCATTGTTATACACTGGCTGAGTAGCCTTATTATTGGGGTTGGGATTTGGTTGGGTTGGCATAGATGTAGGTCTTGGTGGCTATGGTGGATGAATTTTTGGATTTATAGGTTGAGCAGTCAAAGATGGCAACCCTGAAAGAAGTTGTGATTGATGATAAGGGTTAACCATAGAAGGTGGTGGAAATGGGAATGGTTGTTGTTGATATGTTGAGGGTTGTGGCAGTTGTGGACTCCATGCCTGTTGCCACGACTGTGAAGTATATGGATAATGTGGCATCCACTAAGGGTATGGGGGTTGTTTCCATCCCCCATTCCATCCAAATTGGTAGGAGTTGGATTGACTAGGTCCTAAACCAAGATAATCATTCATCACACTAGGGTGCATAGCCCGTGGTGGAAAAGATCACCTAGGGGCCATGTAATAGATAAGTTCCTCAAAATATTCCATTTCGGGCATTCCTATAGGGAAAGGTTTCAGTGTGGAGGTCTTACTAACCTCTTCTAGGGATGAAATGTTTGTCCTATCACTACCATGATTTTTATGACATATTGGACAAAACACAACTAAAGCCTTCTCAGCTTCTTCTTGCTTCCTACGGGTGTAAAGAGTATCTATCTGTTTTCCCATATGATTTAGCAAATCCGTTTTAAGGTCTTCAAGTAAATTTCCTATTTCCCTCTTCATGATACTTGTCATATTATTTGTAGTATAAGGTTTACTTGGATAACTCCTTCCCGAACGTCGTGACCTCGAATAGTTCTTGCAAATATCACAAATATCAATAAATTCCTAGAGATATTTCCTTTTCCTATTAAATTCAATGCTTCCATAACATCATCTCTTATGCCCCTAAGAAATAGCATTTTAATAGTATCATCATTTTGTTCCTCCTGGCAAGACCGTTGAAGACTAAACATAAAACGTTCAAGGTAGTCTTCTATAGACTGCTCCTCTTTTTGAGTCGTGCGGAAAATATCATCCCAAACCTCCTTTGTTTTGCAATATTATTGATATTTGTTCAAGAATAGTTCCTTTATGACTACCCACATTCTGATATTCTAAAGGTTCATAAACCATCGCAAAGTAGCATCCTTCAATGTAGTTGGAAATAGTTTGAGTTTTTGTGCGTCATTTTGATAGTCATAGTTGTGACACAACACATCAAATTCAAACAAAAACATATCAGGATCTTCTATTGAAAGACCACGAAAAATAGGTAAAGCAGAATGAGGAATATTCTTCATGGAGGCATCTCTCCCAGGATCTGTGATTGGAAACTCAAAAGTAACTAGATTGTTGTTGGCCAATGCCCTGTTATGATTGTCGTCGTCATTGTTGTTGTTGTCATTATTGTTGTTTTCAGAATCCATAACTTGAAATTCCCAAGGTGTAAAATAAGTTTTAAAGGGCTCATGACCTTCCTCAGCAAATGGACTAACTTCTTCTCCATAAGACCCTTTGAGAATGTTTTCAACCTTTTTGTGTAATATTTCGGAAGAGCTTGGTTGGGTATTTGTAGGTGTTTGAACAATAGTGGTCTCAATAGAACACTTCTCTAGATCAGGTTCAGGTAATTCTAACAAAGTTAATTTGGATTTCACTTCCTCCTGAGTTGAGCTACCCTCCTTAATAAATGCTTTTGACTTATCTTTCAATCCTTCAAGTTGCGGCTTCTCAATGGATGGTGTTGACTTATTTTTGGATTTTTCAGGTTGTGAATTACTTCCCTTTTCTTTCCTAATGAATCTTCCCTTATTATCTCTATTACAATTCATACACCTAAATGATTTATGGCAAAGCAAACTAAGGATAATTACCCAAACAATTACATGGACTTTCTCCTTAACGCAATGTTCCTAACATAGTTTACTGAAAATGAAGGTCTTTAACAACGTTCCTCGACAACGGCACCAAAATGATTGGACTAAACTATGGTTTTAATTTACTTTTGAAATAGGTTTGATTTAAGTTCTTGGAAATGGTTTCCTCAGCTTATCCTAAAGTGTCAATCCGAGAACGTAGGCTTTGGAACCGTGTTGTGGCAATATGTTGAAGAGCTGCAATTTATAAACCAAGGGTTGATGAATGCAAACTAATGTAACCTGTATTTAAACAAAATTCCAATTGGAAGACTTCCTGTCACAAATGTGACAAGAATCCTTAAAGAGATAATTCTACAACAAAAATAGATTATTGACATAAAATAGAACAAGAATAAAACTCTATGAAGCGGAATAAAGAGTATGATAAAAAACAGAATCAAAGATGTTGATTGTAAAATAGTTATCTCACTTTTCCATGTTTAGCTTTTTATGATTCTGTCCTATAGTACCAAATTGTTCTCAACATTGGCAATAACTAATTCAATGAAACATACATACCAACAGATATTGAATGAATCAGTAAGGATCCAAACAACATGAATTAATACAAAATGAATTACACAGATGTAGTAAATGAATCAATTCAGAAATGGGAATCAATCATTTAATCATAGAAATCAAATCAATCAAACACACACATTACCACGTATATAAATCTAACGCTGAAATCCCCAACAATCGAGGAAGTAGGCCCTACCTTCGCTGGTTATTGAATGATGGAACTCACAAACGCAAATCTACTCCACGTTAGTTCTCATTTAACAAAATGATAGATACAGAATAAAATGTCGATCCTCCTCTATTACGCAAGTCTGATTTCTTAATTATATCTATTTTTTTTCCATCATGCATACATATATATTATTTGATCATACTATAAACAGCAAATAGGTTTGTTTGTTTGTTCGGCCTTTTGGCCACTCACAAACAAGAGTCTTAAGATCGATAAAAGGCCATAGGCCACTTTTAGCACTAAATCAAAACAACTTTAACTAAAATAATAAGTCTCAACAACATCTTGCCGATTTCACTACATTAATTTCCTGAGGTCCTCCCGTTTGTAATAGCCTTCAACTTCCTTTCAAACTATCTCCTGCCATTTGGACACAAAACGATCAGATTTATCATGATTTTCAGTAATTTATTAATCCCAACTTCTTTCCTTATTTTATCAAATATTAAAGTTCCTTCAGCAAATGTTGACAAAATTAGGGACAAGGACATAGATAAAAAGGGAATTATAAGGTAAAAATAGTTGACTTATTCTATACTCATCACAAGTGGGTTATGCATATGATGGAATGAATGAGTTTCAAATGTTGTTTGATTACAATTCTTAGCTAGGTACTTGTTGTGATGATGAGGGAAGTTTTTCAAACATGACATGTTTGGTTGATCATGTTAACCATAATGGAGTTGATTGTTGGGAAATTATTGGTACAATTGGTGATCCTTTATGGACAACAAAAAACAAGGTCTTTGACAGAGGTAAGATTTTATTTTAAGTAAGGTGGGCCTGGGGCCTCCAACTTAACGAGTGAAGCATATAGTTCTCCAAGGAGCTTGTAAAATTCAAAAGAGGATATGGTATAGCCTTGTAAATACTATAAATAGGTTCGATGTGTTTCCTTTTGGTTGTGTCTACTTGTTTTGTCCGGGCAGGATCCTGGATTTTTTGTCCTTCCTTGTTGATCTGCTTCAACTTGAGATTTGAATTCTCACCATACCCACCAGGGGTATGCATCCCCAAGCATGAGCCACTAGTAGAGCTCCTAAATTTTTTTGCAAAACTTTGAGCAAATCCATGTTTTGATAATGATTTTTGAGTCATGCCCAAGGATGGGTTAGGTTTTGGTCTAGAAACCCTATTTTTACAAATTTGCATCATAAACCCTGGGTGTTTTAATTATTTATTGTCTTGTTACACTTGGTTTTCGATCATTTAAGTTATGACTTGAGCCATTCAAAATATTGTCTTTACTGATCCCTTGGCCTAGGTTCGTCAATCACCTCGTGCCTCTTATTGTTTTTAAATTTTCCCAAGGTCGAGTTAAATATTTCAGGACAATGACTTATGCCTTAAGTCATCCTTCCTAAGGGTTTGGGCTCATTGACCTAGTCATGGCCCCATCTTTAAGACTAACATTTTGGAATGTGTAGGATGTTGACCGTTTGATTGCTAGATCTGATCTTGGCTGCTCCTTGCCAGCCTCATGCAATTAAAATAATGGGTTGCGAGGTTGGCGGGTGATGGATGCATGTCCCTTGTAGACATGGGACTTGACCCCCATTGTTAAGCCTGACACCGAGAAGCATCAAATCAACGGTTGCGATGGGGCGTGGGAACAAATCTTAATCATTCCCCATTGGTCCCGCGCAATTAAAATAATGGGCCATGGGGTCAACGGGCGAATGACACATGGATTCTTTAGCCGCTTGGAGAAAGTGTGGGTGGAGCCCGCATATGGGTATGTTGGTGGCCAGTTGGATGGATGTCATCATCTTAGAATTGGCCAGCGATGGAAGTTGAAAATTCAAATCTGTTTGACTCAATATGAGTCGTCTGATAAACCACCTCATCAAGAGATCCACGACCTGCATTTAAAACCAGAAACACATGTATGATCATCGTTTTATTTCATGTGAATTAGAAATAATCATAGGAGACAGTTGCAAGATTAATTAAACTCGGTCCTTATGTGTGTGAATGATTACTCTCCTATAATCATTAAGGTTGTTAGATAGATTTTCATGCACCTTACTTGGCCAGTTAACAGTTGTGAGGTGAATGCCAGTGGTTGATCATTTTCCCACTCGTGTGGTGTTCAGTGTGCATTGATGATCAACCTGATCAAATTGCTTGATAAATGTGGGTGATGGTTTTGGTTTTTTCCAATGCAATCAAGATCTAAGGTTCTCTAGGTCCATGAGAGAGTGTTCTGCATCTGTGAAGTTTATCCTTGGTGAAAATGAGCAAGTCATTTGTTAACACTTCCCTAGTGCAGAAGTATCCAAGGCTTAACTTGCAGGAATCGCATTGTAATGTTCCAGAGGATGAACATGGCACGCCTAGAGTTGCTTCAATTTCTAAGAAAGAGGGTAAGAAAAAGGCCCCTAGCAATAAGTCTATGCAGGTTGCTATGAGGAGTAACTACAAGTTAAGGAACCAAGTTGTGACTGGAGAAACAATAGAGGTTATGGAGAAGGAGCCTGCAAAGTTTGTAAGGGGAATAAGGAGATATATCAAGTACATTCAAGGTTCTCTATGATGACATCATTCTCCTATTGAGATTTCACATAGTCCCTCAGATAGTGAAACTGAGAGGGATTCTGGCTATCACCAATATCTTATGGCTATGACTAAAGTGCCAAAGTTGGATGATGAGGTGGTAGTGGTTGCCCCACTTTTAGTGAAGACGCCAAGTGGGTATATCCATTATGGTGTTGGAAAGGACATTGGTGAAGAAGAAGTGGTGGCTCCCCCAGTCTTTGCGAGGACATGAAGTGGGTATGTGTACTTTGGCTCTGGCTCTTGTTGATCGTGATTGCATTTGGTATCTGGGTTCTAGTTTTGTTGTTTGATGGTAACGGTGCTCTGATGGTGTTTTGTGTCTCTTTTGTTAATGTGGGTGGTTTATTTTGGATAATATCTTGATGAACTTTTTGGATTGACATGGTTGCGAAGGGTAATGGCTCGTTAACAACTAACGGTGATTTTGGTGGCATCGACCATTTCTTCTTAAGAAAAGGGTGTATAATTTTGCTTCCCTTTTTTGCAAATGATTATGTCTAACCATTTGGGAATATCTAAAATGCAGATGAAATTAACTTTGAAATGAAATTGTAACTATAATTGAGCTAGATGCTTGTTGATCCCTTGTTCTATAAAAGGGATTTCAGGGCTCATTATAGGGGGTTCAATTTTTTGAGTCTCGTTATGGTCTAGGTAGAGGCTAAGCTTAGAAACGAGTATATTATAGAAAGTGTCAATGAATAGAACAATAAATTGTCTTGGTTATGGTTCATGTATGTAAGAATCTTAAATTGGTTTTATAGAAGGCACGGATATGAAAGAAAATGCTAGTTCTTGAACATTTACTCTTTTGTGTTATTCTCTTGCAGATTATAAATGAAAATGATCAATGATATTTTTGTTCATCTTCAGTTGCTTTAATTGAATGTGTGGGTTTGTCTTTGCTTCAATTCAAAGAATTGACTAAATTTCTTAAATGAAGTCAGAGGCTTGTGAGTGAAGAGTATAGGATTTGGTAAGAAGTAATTTTTTAGACGTAGTGAGTTGAATACTAAAAGATAGTATGACAATAGTCCATCAATTTCTGAATTAAAGGGCTTATATATTATTGGTTGTCAAATATTTTACTCCATTATCCCAAATGATGAAGCACTAGTCAATTCATTAAGCAATCCCAAAGGTAAATGAGCTAGTAGTGTACTTGACTAGAGATTTAAGATGAGAATGACAATTATTAAAAAAATTCAATCACAAGGAATGGATCTAAAGTACTACCTAATTCCTAGCAATAGATGATAATTTGTTTAAAGATTGGCCAAACCTTTAATTAATTGTGTCTAATTGCACTTAGTAGGAAATGATATGTGTATGGAAGTGTTCTCAAATAATTAGTATCATATTAACACAATAAGAAATACCCTCCTAGGTCTCATAGAACTTGAAGAGTAGGAGTGAAGGTCCTAGAATCCTTTACTCATTTGTTGGCCACTAGCTTTGAATATTCTTGAGCATAAGGGTTGGCCACCCTTTAGAGAACCTCAAGGTTCTGCTAGAAAAAACCCCAACATAACTAGATGGTGAAGGGATCTGACTTGGATAAAGAATTAAGAACATAGACTTCAAAATCTTAAAATGAAAATCTGAAAGAAAATGTCAAGAAAGCAGGTGAATGTATTCATAAACTAGGGAATCAGATCTGGAAGTTCAAGTTCAAACATAAAGAAGTTAACCAGGAACTAAAGAAATCAAAGGAGACTATTTAGAATCTAAGAATGGAAGTTGAAGAAAGAAAAAGGATGGAAGAAAATCTGAAATTGGAAATTGAAAAAAGAAAAATAGAGGAAGGAGGATTGAAAGAGATTATCAATCAGAAGACTAAAAAATTTGATAAGCTTGAACAAGTAATATCAGTACTAAGAGTTGATCTGGAAAAAGTGAAAGCACATGAAGAAAGGTTCTAGACAAGTTCTACAATGCTTGATGAGTTGATTTCATCTCAGAAACCTGCAAAGGATAAAGGTGGTCTAGGACTTGAAGAAGGACAAAGCTCAAGGACTAAAATAGGTTTCAACAAGATGGAGAATCAAAGGAAGTTCCAAGGAAAGAATCAAAGGAACAACATCAAAAGGATACCCATCTGACAACCTAATGCTCAAAGGTACCCATCTTTTAATGGCTTTTGTTTCTCATGCAATAAATTCAGGCGTAGAGTAACATAATAAAAAATTAGGATGAACCAGAATAGAATGAGTTAGAATGTTGGATTCTTTGCTGGAAAATGTTATGTTTGCAACAAGTTTAGACATAGAGCTACCAAATGCAGAAGCCAAATGATGATAAAAAGATTTGATACAAATAGAAGAATTTGATCCTTTCAAGGCTATTGTTACACATACAATATCTTTGGACACAAGGGTAATCAGTACAGGATAAAGATAAAGAAAATTCATTTAATCTTGGATACGTTATATGCTACACTTGTAACAAACCAGGACATATCTCAAAATTTTATTGGAACAAAGTTGGGAAGAAAACTAATCTGAAACAAATGAACAAGCCTATGAACAAGGTAGATATAGAAGAAGTAAGGAGAGAAATGGAAAAAATCTAGAGAAAGAAGGAAGAACCTGAGAACAAGGATGAATCAAATAACCCTAGTACAGATACCTCTTCCAAGAACTGAACCCAATAATGGTTTTAGGGGGAGCAGTCACATAAAAATCTAGAAAACCCCTAATATATGAGGTGTCATGTGAGGACACATGGATATATGATGTGAATCTCTATTTTGAAGGCATTGAAGAAAACTTTGGCAAAAAATATGCAAATCAGGAAATTTATAGAGCCCTTCTTGGCTCACAGTGTTTCCCAAAAAATAGTTGTCAATTTAAAAATTGAAAAATCAATAAATGCAAAAATTAGGGCAAAATTGATCCAACAGCATTGGCTGAGAAGGAGGTACTGATAGAGTGAAGTACAAATGATGATGTAATAAGCAATAAAATTACCTTTTTATGATGAAACCCTAAAAGTGACAAGTTAAATAAGGATGATTGAGTGGTCACTTTTCACATTATGAATTGAACGAGCTAAGGAGTAAAGTGAAGCTAATAAATAAGGAGTTAGGGTTGTTGGAAAGCAAAAGTACGGAGAACAAGGCTGAAATAATGGAGTTGAAGGAAATGGTGGTATTTAATGTTGAGAAATTATGTCTCAACTTCCAGTTTGGAGCCTCAGAAATTTAGGACTTGGCGGAAAAATTTGATGTTTCTGCCTTTACCGCCATACCACACCTAGCTTATTTCAGCCTTTACCACTTTACCATGGCGGCCTGTCTTGACCCTGGCGGTACCGTGGTGACGGGCTTGGTAGTTACCACCTTACCACACGCGGTGAGTTTACTCACCGCAATGGGTGTGGTAGGCGGCTTGTAGCCTGCCTTGTCGGTCACCGCCTTACCGCAGTCGGCAAAGGCCCTCACCGCAGTGGCCATGGTGAAGCCACCAGCAGTGGCCTGGCGGTTACCGCTCCACCGCGGGCGGTGAGTTTACTCACCACGGTGGCCGCGGTGAAGCCGCCTACGGTGAGCCTGGCAGTTACTGCCATACCACTGGTGGTGGTTCTTCTCACCGCGGTGTCCACAGTGAGACCACCAGCAGTTGGCTTGGCAGTTATCGCCCTACCACAGGGTGGCCTGGAAGCCCCCACGGTAGCATGGTATGACTGCTAATGGTTTGCCCGACGGCTATCGCCTCACCGCGGGTCTACTCGAACCTGGCAGCAGTAGCGTGGTGGAGAGTAACTGGGCTCGGTGAAGACTTCGGTGAGCTTGGATGAGCTCACCGCCATACTGCAAGGCGAGTCACTGAGCTTGGTGGTAGCATAGTAAGAGCTTAGTTGAGCTTAGAGCTCGGTCAACCGAGTTGGACCAGAAAGTCAAAGCGACAATCGAATAAAGTTTGAACACATGGCAGTTTGACAGCAGCTTGATTGGCTAAAGGCCAGTGTAGTAAGGGTAGTTATTGCATGCTAACTTCAGCTGATGACAGGAACCTGATTTGGGTGGTGAATTTATTGCTTGGGTGGCTCGATGCAATCAGTGCAGATCGATTGCTTGCTTGAATGATCGATGCATGAACCTAGAAGTCGTGGGATTGGCTGGAAAGTGTAAATGTGATTTAAGACTTGTACAATCAATGTGAGGTTGACGGATGTGTACATGTAAGTTTCAAGTCGATGTAGGAGAGAGAATTGATTGTATACTTGGAGAAAAAATTATTGTAACAGTGAGAAAATAATTAGAGTGTTGTTGTGAGCTGATCAGAGAGTAAAGACCGAAGAATTTGTATGTAATCTTTTATTGTTGTAATACAAATTGTCTTTGCTTGGTGTGGTGGGTTTTTTACCTGAAACAATTTTTCCACGTAAATACTTGTGTCATCTGTGAATGCTTAATATTCTATTATCTCTTTTATTCTACATGTATTCATCTCAGTAATTTTAGAAGCTATTTGAACTCATTTTTTCTCTTCTCCTTTGTTGTATTAGTGTTAAGGGAATATATTCCACACTGTTGGGTCATTAGATCCATCCCTATTTTCCCTTCAAGTGGTATCAAAGTCTGGCTAGTTGTGTTATCCTTGAGAGAAAAGGTTAGTTTTTTGTGCTAATACTATTTCAGTGGGAGTCTTGCATTGTTAAAACTTGTTTCTGTTTGAGATGGTGAGTACATCAGGTATAGTAGATATTGAAAATTTTAATGGCAGCAACTTTCAGTTATGGAAACTCAAAATGGAAGACTTGCTGGTGGATAGAGACCTCTAGATAGCAGTGTCTGGAACTATGCCATAAGGTATGATGCAAAGGGATTGGGACCTTGCTAATAGAAAAGCAAGAGGTCTGATAAGACTGAGTTTGGTCGATTCTGTACTCTTGAACATCCATGAGGAGACGTTTGTAGCTTCATTATGGAAGAAGCTTGGTGATATTTATTAGGGAAAGTCTCTAGTAAATAAGTTATTCCTGAGGAAGAAGTTTTACTCCTTGAAAATGGAAGAAGGTGCATCTGTTGCAGACCATCTGAACTCGTTTAATATGAGTGTTACTCAGCTGGCATCTATAGGTGTCAAGATTGAGGAGGAGGATCGTTGCATGCTCTGATTGTGTTTGTTACCTGACAGTTGGGATCATCTATTGATGGCTATTGGAAGCACAACCACTGCATTCAAGATGGATGATGTGGTTGTTTCGCTTCTGCCTGAAGAAATGTGAAGGAAGTCTTCTAAGATGGCCAAAGAGGCTCTTTTTGTTCGAGGTAAACCAAAGGAGAAAGGCAAGAATAAGGACAAGAAGTTGAAATCCAAATCTGCAGGGAGATCAAAATCTCCTGGTAAAAATTTCAAGGTGAGATGTTGGAACTATGGGCAACTTGGTCATATCCGGAAGGATTGTAAGGAGAAGAAGAAGAAGAAGAAGAATGCTTCGGACAATGACTATTCTCAAAGTGATGCAGATGCCTTCATTGCAGCAGCCTTGACAACTTAGGCATCAAATGATGTCTGGATGGTTAACTCAAGTGAGTCCTTTCACATGATGTCCAATAGAGAATGGTTCTCTAAATACAAGAAGTATGATGGTGGAAAGGTGTACTCGGCAAGTGATTCAACGTTGGAGATAGTTGGTAGAGGAAGAGTCAGAATTCAGTTTCCTGATGGGAGATTCAAAGGTATTGGTGGCGTACTGCATATACCAGGTCTAGCTCGAAATCTTCTTTTTGTTAGTAAGTTAAATGATACTGGTGTAGAAGTTTCTTTCTCAAGTAAAGGATGTAAAATGGCTAGAGGTGCAATGGTGCTGGCTAAGGGTGTTCATACTGGCAATCTGTATAAGTTGGATGCACGTCATGTTCAATGTAACAATGCCTCTGTAGAGTCATGTAAATCAATCCCTGTAGAGAAATATGAAGACACTTCTCTGTCTGCAAATGCTTTGGAGGTAAAACTCCCTGCAAAGAAGACTATGTTGTGGCATCATAGACTAGGTCACATAGGTGAGAAAGGTTTAAAAACCTTGAAGAATAAAAATCTTGTAGAAGGGCTAGATGATTGTAACCTTGAGTTCGATTTTTGCGAACATTGTATCTATGAAAAACAACACCGTGTTTCATTTTTCTCTAGTCCTCATAAATCTTCTGGCATACTGGATTATGTTCATTCTGATGTGTTTGGTCCAGTTAATGTTCCTTCGTTATCGAAGTCTAGATATTATGTTTCTTTTATTGATGACTATTCCAGAAGGGCATTTGTATACTTTCTTAAAAGTAAATCAGGAGTGTTCAGTCGGTTTAAAGAATTTAAATCTTTGGTAGAGAATGAGACTGGAAGGAAAATTAAATGTTTGAGGATAGACAATGGCGGTGAATTTTGTTCTGCAGATTTTGAAAGGTATTGTACAGATCATGGAATTAAAAGGCATAAGACAACCCCTTACACTCCACAACAGAATGGAGTTGTTGAAAGGTTGAACAGGACGCTGATGGAAAAAGCAAGGAGTATGTTGAGCAGTGCTGGTCTGGAGAAGAAGTTCTGGGCTGAGGCTGTGGCTACAACATGTTATCTGGTAAACCAATCTCCTTGCTCTGCTCTTGTTGATAAGACACCTTTGGAAGCATGGTCATTTTGAAGCCCTCTCTGAGGTATGTCTGTGTCTTTGGCTGTGAGGCATGTGTTTATGTACCAAATGAAAAGAGATCAAAATTGGATAACAAGGTTTTCAAGTGTATTCTCATTGGCTATGGAGTTGGTGTGAAGGGATACAAGCTTTGGAACCCTGTTACTGAGAAGGTTTTGTATAGTAGAAGCATGATATTTCGTGAGCTGAAACCTTCAATAAGTGATCAACAACTTGAGACAGATCAGAGTGACAAGAAGAAGGATGCAATTGAGATTGCCCAAACTCTAGAAAGGGAAGAGTTGCATGGTGTACCTAAGACTGAGGAGAGCTCAAGCAGCTCTGGAAGTTCTGATGATGAAGAACCACAACCTCAACCTGTAAGAAGGTCTACATGAGAAAAATAGTAACCTGAAAGGTATGGTTTCTCATTGTTAGATTCGAACTGTGCCTATGCCTTAACTACTAGCACTGATGAGCCTAGGACTATAAAAGAAGCAATCAGCATGCTTGATTCTAATTCTTGGCTAGAAGCCATGAATGAAGAGATGGATTCATTGAAGAAGAATGAAACCTGGGATTTGGTACCATTGCCAAAAGGGCGAAAGCTTGTTGGCTGTAAGTGGATATTCAAAAAGAAGAAAGGCCTTGATGGCAGTGTTGAGAAGTATAAGGCATGACTGGTTGCAAAGGGATTTTCCCAAATTAAGGGAATTGATTATGGAGAGATTTTTTCCCCTGTAGCAAAACTAACATCCATCAAATTTTTGTTGTCATTGGTAGCTGTGTATGACTTTGAAATTGAGCAGATGGATGTGAAGACAACGTTTCTCCATGGTGAGCTGGAAGAAGAAATTTATATCCCAGCCTAAGCATTTTGTTGAAAAAGGTAAACAAAATCTGGTATGTAAGTTAAATAAATTTTTGTATGGTTTGAAGCAGTCTCCTAGAATGTGGTACCAGAAATTTGACACATTTGTGTTGTCTATGGGATTTGTAAAATTAAAATCTGATCATTGTGTTTATCATAAATCTGAGAATGATCATGTGCTTGTTATTACACTATATGTGGATGATATGTCATTCATAAGAAATAGCAAGACTATGGTTTCTAATCTTAAATCTCAATTGTCTACAAAGTTCGAAATGAAAGATCTTGGTGTAGCTAGGTATATTCTAGGAATGGAGATAACCAAGGATAGAACAAGTAGAAAGCTTTGGGTTAGTCAGAGTAAGTATGTGAACACCATTCTAGAGAGATTTGGTATGAATGATTGCAAGCAGCTAGTTGTTCCAATCATGCAAGGAACAAAACTATTTGTTGAAGATTGTCCAAAATCTGCTACTGAGATGGAGGACATGACCAGTGTGCCCTATGCAAGTGTTATTGGTAGTTTGATGTATGCAATTGTTTGTACAAGACTAGACATTGCCTAAGCAGTGGGAGTTCTAAGCCGTTTTATGGAAAATCCAGGAAGATCACATTGGGATGTTGTGAAGAGAGTGTTCAGGTATTTGAAGGGGACTTTAGATTATGCTCTATGTATCCAAGGCAATTTGGTTGCATCACAGAGGACTCTCAACATTCAGGGATATGTTGATTCTGATTGGCCAGGGGACATTGACAACAGAAGATCCACCAGTGGATATACGTTCATGCTTAATGGTGGAGCAATCAGTTGGATGAGCAAGCAATACGCTGTAGTTGCTTTATCCATGACAGAGGCAGAATACATGGCAGCCACTCATGCCTATAAGGAAGCAGTTTGGCTAAGGTGTTTGTGTTCAGACATTAGTTTTAATGCAGGGCAGATTACTATGGATTGTGACAGTCAGAGTGCCATTTGTTTGGCAAAGAATATAACTTTCCATGCTAGGACGAAGCACATTGATGTGCAGTTTCACTTTGTGAGGGACATGGTGGAAGATGGAAGAGTTTTTCTTGAAAAGGTCAACACTTTGAAGAATGTTGTAGATGCTTTGACAAAGCCCGTGAGCACAGAAAAGTTTAGATGGTGCACAGAATTGATGGGCCTTGGGGCCTATGACCGTCAATGATTTTTTGAAGTCTGGAGTAAGTTGGAAGTCTTTGCCAAGTGGGAGCTTGTTGAGAAAGTATGTCTTAACTTCCAGTTTGGAGCCTCAAAAATTTAGGACTTGGTGGAAAAATTTGATGTTTCTGCTTTTACCGCCATATTGTGCCTGGCTTATTTCAGCCTTTACTGCTTTATCACGGTGGCCTGTCTTGACCCTGGTGGTACCGCGGTGATGGGCTTGGCAATTACTGCCTTACTGCACCTCACCGCGGTGGGTGCAGTAGGCAGTTTGTAGCCTACCTCGCCAGTCACTGCCTTATCATAGTCGGCGAAGGCCCTCACGATGGTGGCTATGGTGAAGCTACCAACAGTGGCCTGGTGGTTACCACTCCACCACAGGCGATGATTTGACTCACTGCGGTGGTTGCAGTGAAGCCGCCTGCGCTGAGCCTAGCGGTTACTGCCATACCACTGGTGGTGGTTCCTCTCACCATGATGAGACCGCCAGCGGTTACCGCCCTACCACGAGGTGGCCTAGCATCCCCCATGGTAGCGCGGTATGACTGCTAATGGTTTGCTCGACAGCTACCGCATCACCGCGGGTCGACTCAAACTTGGTAGCGGTAGCGTGATGGAGAGTAATCGGGCTCGGTGAAAACTTAAGTGAGCTCAGTTGAGCTCACCACCATACCACGAGGCAAGTTAGTGATCTTGGTGGTAGCGCAGTAAGAGCTCGGTTGAGCTCGAAGCTCAGTCAACCGAGTTGGACCAGAAAGTCAAAGCGACAGGTGAATAAAGTTTGAACACGTGGCAGTTTGACAACAGCTTGATTGGCTAAAGGCCAATGTAGTAAAGGCAGTTATTACAGGTCAACTTCAACTAATGACAAGAACCCAATTTGGGTGGTGAATTTATTGCTTGGGTGGCTTGATGCAATCAGTTCAGATTGATTGCTTGCTTGAATGATTGATGCATGAACCTAGAAGTCGTGGAATTGGCTGGAAAGTGTAAATGCGATGTAAGACTTGTACAGTCAATGTGAGGTTGACGGATGTGTACATGTAAGTTGCAAGTTGATGTAAGAGAGAGAATTGATTGTATACTTGGAGAGAAAAGTATTGTAACAGTGAGAAAATAATCAGAGTGATGCTGTGAGATGATCAGAGAGTAAAGACTGAAGAATTTGTATGTAATCTTTTATTGCTGTAATACAAATTGTTTTTTCTTGGTGTGGTGGGTTTTTTATGTGAAAATGTTTTCCCACGTAAATACTTGTGTCATCAGTGAATTCTTAATATTTTGTTATCTCTTTTATTTTGCATGTATTCATCTCAGTAGTTTTAGAAGCTATTTGAACTCGTTTTTTCTCTTATCCTCTGTTGTATTAGTGTTAAGGGAATGTATTCTGCATTGTCGGGTCATTAGATCCATCCATGTTTTCCCTTCATTTAATCCACACAACAATGAACTGCATATATTAAGTACGTTACAAATCGATGAATTTAACCATGAAAAGATTTGAAATCTCAAGGGTTCCCTTTCAATTGAGCAAATGCAAAAGTTCAAGAATTCAGGGCACAAGGGTTTAGATATTTGGAGCGAATTTCTATAATTTTTGGATGTGGATATTGTTTGGTTTATCCTAAGAATAATTCAAGGTGGTCAGATGATCCTCGACAAACCCTATGAGATCATAAAGGAAGCAATTACAGCAATAATAGGATTATGCAATAATGGACCCATTCTAGTAAAGAAGTCAGTGAATAACAAAGAAGTTGAAGCCCTAACTAGGGTAACAAAAGATCAAAGGGAACTTCTAATTCATACTATAATCAACCCTGTGATAAGGTATGTGTAATATGGAATTTCATATAAGATTTATTTCAGAAATAGGGAAGGCTCTACTTTGGCGATTGTCATTTATGTTGTGTATCAAATGGTTGAAAAGAATGTGAATTTCGATTTGTGTGAGTTACTAGGGAATCAATTAATGGAGAATATTACTATGAAAAAGAATGAAAATTACCCTTTTCATTTTGGATCTCTTGTTATATGCTTGATGATGTATTTTTTAAAATCACTATCATTGAAAGAGAATGTTGTGTGGAAGTCAGTTATACCAGATGGGAAGTAGGTCTACTAGTATCTGGAATGTCTAACAGAAAAGGAAAATATTTGTAAAGAAAACTTTGTAAACAAAATAAATGTATGGTGTCCTGGCATGGTTTCTAGTTCGATTGGGATATATGAAGCAAGATCCTCCTCCAGAAAGAGGAAATCAAGAAGAATCATCTCAAGTTCTCCTCTGGAAATAAAGAAGCTAAAGATAGAGGAGAAGAAAGAAGAAAAGGAAGAAAAGATTATAGAGGAATTTGATCTAGCATCACTGGATGATGATGAAGAAGATTTCACTAAGGAGAAGGTGTTGAATATTCTTGGGCAATCTGATGGACTAAAGAAGATTGGAGATGTTTGGTTGTCACGACCATCATATGAATAGGATGAGATCTTAGATGCATTGGCTATTTACATAACTCATAATGATATTGATCTAAGCGAATTGACAAGAGTTTTATCAGAAGTATTGATTGAGCAGATTGAAGACAGACTAAAGACACGGTCACCTAGTAAAATAGAAGAAAAAGATGAGATTCAATTGGCCATGGAAGAAAGATCTAGAAATGCATAGAAGAGATTGAATGAGATCATAAATGAATTGAAAACATGCTTCAATAATGTAAACAGTGTGTATCAGTATTGTCTCTGGTGGCCTACTGCTATCAAAAACTATAGAGCAAAAATTGATGCTATTGAGCTTGAGTTGGATTCTATTGGAAAAACATATGATATCCTTAATGACAAGGATGGAGCGCAGAAGAAAGGGATCAATTCTTTATAGTCTAACTTGTAGTCATTGTGGTGTAGAGGGATGGTATTGTGAAGACTTTTTGGAATGGCTTCCCGCTCTCCTAATGGAAGCTAAGAAAAATGAACAAAATATCACTATCCCATATACTCTTCTAGAAACAATTGACTCGATAGCAAAGAATAACAGTATTTGTTTAAATATAAAGTTGATAGTGGTTTCCTGGAAGACATTTCTTCTGAAATTAAAAGAAAAATACAAGGAGATATTTTAAGGGAAGAAGGATTGAGGTAAAGAACCATTTTTAATATCATTTTTGCTTTGAAGACTATTTTTGTAAGAAAAAAGAAATAAGGGGAGATAGATCTTTTTTCTTTGTCATTGATATCAAAGAGGGAGAGAAAGCATGTGAAAAGAATAAAAATAATTTCAGCTAGTCAAAAGGAAAAGAACTACAAAGGATGTTGTTGTTGGATTTTCACATCTTGTGTTGCCATCAATGATAAAGGGGGAGATTGTTGGAAATTGGATTGCATCAAATGGTTGTCATTAATGTCAACAGGTTGTCATTGATGTCAATATAGTACTGAATGTATGAGATGGTTACCAGAATTTATTCCCTATCAAAGATGATAGTTATATGTGGTCTGGTATGTTGGCTGGTCCGGTGTGTTGGTTTTTAGGTTTGGTTTCTATCGTGAGACAAATCATGATTATGATATTAGAAGATCTTGGCCAACTTAGCGTGTGCAATATATTGTGTGGACTAGCTATGTTTTATGGATGTTTTTTCGACATAAGAAATGTGTTAACCTTATATGATGTCGACCTAATTTATGAATAATATATATATAAGACTCTCCAAAAAAGAAAGAGAGAGAGAGAGCAGTAGTAGAGCACAGTGAGCGAAGCAGGCGAAGATAATGAAGTGTATGTGCATGACGTGAATCTAATTGAGTTATCAGCTGAAGATCAGAATAAAATTATTGAGTGACTACTGAAAAGAAGTACTACCTATATAGAGCTTCATTCAGAACTAAACTCAGCACAAGGAAGGTGTAATCCATCAGTTCATACTTTTGGCAGTAAGCCATAACTCGTATATTCTGGCAGTTAGCCATATTTTGTATTTCCGGGTTGTAGCCCTATGGATAGTTAGTCCTTATTTCAGGAAATGAGCCTTATCTCAGGAAGTGAGCCCTGTTCCAGGCAGTGATCCTTTTTGTAATCAAATTTGATATTCTCTATAGTGTGAGTTAATCCTCACCATGGTTTTTCCCTTATTGGGTTTTCCACATAAATCTATTGTTATTGTGTTTATGTGATGACTTTGAATTTTGCACTTAATGTTTAATCAATTAATCAGTATCAAGATCTTGTTCTAGTAAATAATTAAAGTGTTCAATTTGGTGACAACTGATTCACCCCTCCCCCTCTTAGTTGTCCTATTCAACACTGATCAAGCAGAGTGAACAAGACACAAAATGGTTAAGTGTCAACTGAATATACCATAATCTCTATGATATATATAACTATATATTATATGAGATGAAGAAAAATAGGGTAAGGGGGAAAGGGGGGGTTCACCACAATGATATAAACTAATAGATGGACCTATTTTCCTTTATTTCATCAAGAAATGATATCCACACAAAGAATTGACTTACAACCCTTAGGTGAGTCAACTCGATGATGGAATCTATTGATTTCCTTATGATTGAGGATGGGGGTATCAACCTAAACAAATATTTTTGGAGAAAGAATAAAAATAGTAAATCAACTCAATTATGCCCATTCAAACTTGAAACATCAATTTAAAGCATAATACAAACAGAAACAACAAAGTTTTGACAAATCTGGAAGTGGCAGAGTGATGTGTACCTATCACCAAAATACATATTCTGGAGGCTAATTAGGACTCATTCACCTATAGGTGAATGGGTCTTTGTGTAGAGGTTTCAACCAGCTTTTGGGAGCCTCTGATGTCAGTATGTAGCTTATGTTTGATCTGAGTTTCAGTGCTAGAAGGTTAGATATAAGACCTGTAGGTGAGATTCCATGAATTGACGATAAATATAACAACTTTTGCAACTTTGACAACTTTTTCCAATTTTTCTCTTTAAGAGATATTCAATCCTTCTTCAACCTAAGATCTACGACACAAACACAAGAGGGAAAAATTGTTTATTTTTGGTGGATGGGATTTTGCCTTGGTCAAATCTTGTTTGGGTATTTAAACCTTGAATTTAAATAATGAAATATGAGAGGAATGATGAATGAACAAGTGTTATGTTTCAACTCACCAAACCCTTAAATAACCCTTTGGAATGTTGATCTTGATCTTGCATAAAATGGTTTCGATGGATGTGGATCTTGATGCTTGAAATACGACTTGAATGCTTGACATGAATCTTTGAAACCTACATCACAATGTTAGCTCAAAAAACATGCATGATTGCAAGAGACTTTGACATGATGTTTGAGATCTTGATTGTTGCAATAAATCATTGATAAATCTTCTCTTGAATGCCTTTGATCATAATATTTTCTTTATAAATATTTGCATGAAAACTCTAGGTTTCTTAGGATTTGAATTGATGAAATAACCTTGTATTTATAGGTATGTATCCTTAATTTCCCACAAATTAAACATTACAATCTGATATTGAAATTTTGAATTCAAGGACATTAAAATACTGCTAAAAACATAGTTTAAATTTAGGTTCAAGGGCCTAGGGAGGACCCATTCGCCCATGGACGAATGGGTCCCAAGTCCCTATTCCTAGAACACACATTGCTCAAGGTAAAGTATTATGTGTTGACATTAATTATTGTCAGGTTTCCCCTTCAAAAAAATTAAATTTATTAGGCTTGTAGATGTAAAATAGGGCTTATTAAGGCATAATTGAGTTCAATTTAATTGACGGGGCCCAAAAAAAGTGTAAAAAATGTAAAGGAGTACATTTTCCTACACTACATAAGCCCCCACTTTAGTGAGAGGATGACCTTGCATCAAAATCACACTAAAGTAGACAATCAAGAGAGGTCTAATTGTACAATTATTGGAAAGATAAGATGACAAAGGTCAAGGAGGATGATCAAACCCCCAAGATATAAGATTTCATGGAAAACCAACAAAGACACGAAGAGACAATACCTTTGTTAAATATGTAGCAGCAATGACAAGATACTCAATCATACAATGTCAAAGAATCAAAAAAAGAGAAGAAAAGAAAAAGGGGTGGATCAACCCTCAACTATTTTTCAAAATCGATGTGGATCAAGCCTTAGCTATTTTTCCAAAAATGTTTACAAGTGGAAACCCATTGTCCACTATGCAAACAACAATGTGCTCACATAGGCTAGTGAAATTTTTTGTCCACTAGGTGAGTCCCAGGAAGTGGCTAAATAACCATACCAAAGTTATACCTCCTGATAACTTTGATATGACACCACAAAAATGGTCACAAGGCTAGCAATTTTCATTATGCTAAGCACTCATGAAAAATGCTCCATTGGCAAGCAAGTTGTGTTATGTTTGGTGGCCTTGAAAAAGGTTAAAGGCTCCACTGGCAAGAAAGGTGTGTTGTGCAAGTGGTGGCCTTGATACATGCAATAATATATTTGAAGGGGTTTTTCTTAGTTCATGAAAGGTCTCTCCTTAGGGAACATCATGCCTAATGTGTCCAAGAGAGGACTAGTCAAGGATAAAAGATTCTTGGCTTGGGGAATGTAATCTATAGCATTGCCACTAAGAGGAATGTCATATACTCATAACGGTCGCAATCTTGAAGGGCATCAAACCCAATGTCACCAAGTAGAAGACACATCACATGAAGTAAGAAGACCACACTAAGAAACATTGGTTATAGTCAAAAATGATAATACCAATGTATGCCACCACTTTAAAGAAATTGCTAAACACCATACTGTGAGTAATTACTTTAAATTAGAAAATGATAAATGCTAAACAATAAAGACATGAGAGCTTATTTGGAAAGCCCTATGTCAAGCATATGTTTCCAAATGAAGCTACGTCATGGAGAAGGGGTTTCCCCCAAATTAAATCCCAAACACATAAGGATCCACGGATTCAGGGTCAATGTATGTCTTTTCTACAATGTTATTATAGAGATCAAAAATGACATCATTCCCTAAATACTTGTAGAACTGGAAGAATGACACATTGAGAGTGAAAACAAAGAATTTTTTTTGGGTCAACATGGAAGAGACTTAAATTCTCAACACCTTGTGTCATCCCCAAAATGAAAACACGAAACAAAATAAAAGATAAAGGTTTACGATATATAGAAGAATGTAGGTACAAATAGAGGAATGAACATAAAGACACGTCATAGAATGATACAAGAGATCACATTATGCACATGCAATCATACACAAAGCACATGAAAAGAAGATAAATAAAATACTAGCAAAGCACATGCAATTCAACCTATATTACATTGTCTACATCCCAATCTTGTTCATCATATGTGGAAGGTGGATAACTAGCCAAAGGGACAACAACAAGTTTTGTACTAGGAACATCATCAGGTTCAACACATGGTGAGCCACTCTTTATAGGAGGATCATCATGGTTGATATCATTTAAGCTCATGGAAGAGGAAAATAATAAATTTAGCTCATTATGCAATTCCTCATCAATCTTAGCAGTCTCATCATCATCATCCAAGTTAATCACAATAGAAGGTCTAATGATAATATCCATGAAAGGTACTTGTTCTTGTTGTGGTCGAGATATATAATTTTCTTGTTGTGGAGAAGGTGGAGAATCATCATGCATTGTTTGAGTTGTTGTTTTGTTTTGAGTTTTTGATTCATATTTTTCTTGTAACTAATGAGAAATAACATGAAGTCTACTCCTACGCTCTCTAGCATCTTGGTTTATTTTTGTTCGGTTTTCAAGTTGTGATTTTATAGGAGCGAGTTTATCAACCATAGGTTTCTTTTCTTCCTATAAGGGAGGGACAAAAGGAACCATGGGAGGTTCTTCAACCACTTTCTCTTTATTTTTATAAGCTTGTTTGGTCTTAGGAGGCACAATGGGATATATTCGATTATCTCATAGTCTCTTATAGGAAATAGGTGAAGCATTTGTCATGGTTTAGTCTTGGTTACTTGGAAGGGCTTTTGGTTCAATCAGGGTCTCATTAATGATAGGAGGCTATATCATGGGTTGAAGAATATTGGTAAGCGATAACTCTGCTATGCACTTTGCTTTAAAATAAATCCTCACGAGGCCTAACAGTTTCCATAGGCTCAGGCCAAAAGAAATCCAATAAGAAATTCCCACAGGAAGATACATGATTAAAACCACTATGGTGCACAGTAAAGATTTGATTGTTAAAGGGAAACTTCAAGAATTTGTGAATGATCGATAGGATGAATTTCATGGAGTGAAGCCATGGGTAGCCTAACTTCACACGAAATTGATCCGACGTTGGGATGATAGAAAATGAGACATTCAATTTTTTCAATCCAAATTTTAGAGGAAGAATTATTAAACCTTTCATAGGGCAAGAAAAACCATTATGTGTTTTGATCCATGATTTTGGTTTTTCATAAATATCTTGATAAATTTCATGCACAAACAAGAATTATTTGGTTATCACATTCTCTATAAAGACGAGATCAATTAGTATCCCATTTGTAGGCTTGTTATTGATTCTTCCAGCAATGTAAAGAGGACCATCAGATGCATGTTTAATTATGTCATTTTATGAGAAATCAATGTCAAGGGACATATTGGTTTGGCCCTTATGAGGTTGAAATTCAATGGTTCCAATCATACCATCCATAGGATTTTTCTCGTTACCATTCAAGTTGTCATTATTCGTGTCAACATTCATCACATCATTCTTGTTTTCAGTAGCTTTGGCAAAGGAGATGTTATGGTTCGGCATAGGATTAGAAAATATTTGTAAATTTTGGTTGGGAGGAACAACAAAATTATTACCTTGATCATTAACAACACCAATTTTAATGTGATTAGAATCAATGACGTCTTTCACAATAAAATAAGATGCTTACAATGTTTTGTATCATGTCTATTTTGTCGGTGATAATGGAAAAAGGCATTTTGTTTATATTTTGGACGTAAAGGAGGAGCTCTAACAGGAGGTAAATAAATTAAGTTCTTGTTTAAGAGTTGCAACATGATGGAATGAAGGGTATCAAGTAGAGGGGTAAATTTCTACTCCTCTCCTCAAATGTATATGGATTTTTTGTCTTTATAGCAGCCACTTGGGAGTCAACATGTTGAGTTATTTGAGGAGCATTGCGTTGTATAAAGTCCTTATTTGGTTTCTTGAATGATTGGTAGTTGGTTTGAGGCATGAATTTAGATTTTTTAGGATGGTTAAAGGGATTTTTCACTTCACGACTACTAACCAAATTTTGGTAATCATGAAGGGCAGTACACAATTGTGTGAAGGAGGGAAATTTCATCATCCCAATCTTATCTTGAAGCTTATTTTTCAAATTCTCAATGAATGACCTTTTTGGAATTACATTTTTGGTTGTTCAGTGAATGAGCTCTGCTAGGTTTTTGTGTTTTATGAGGTCATCCTTGGCCCCTCCTACGTCATACTACACTTCCTGCACAGGAATTGTTTTCCTTCATTGAGTACGACTGCATTTACTATGGTTTTAGGGGTTTATTATGCCTTCAACTGGTACTAACACAGTAATTCATGCTGATGTTAGCGGTTTGTCGGTGCAGTTTAATGCTTCCCCCACCGAACAAACATCCTTGGAAATTTATTCTGAAAGTCTTTCACGAGGTAAGCATTTTGATGCCCCTTCTGATGTAGTTTTACCTTTACCTGATTTTGATTTTGCATGCCAATGGCTCGAACAACACACCCTTGTGGGTTATTTTGTTGGGAGGACTCCCCCCGAAAGTGTGCTAAAAGAATGGGTCAGCAAGGCTTGGGTCCCTCATGGGGTCCACCTTGATATGGTCCAGAATTTGACCAAAGGCTTTTTTTGTTTCGCTTTACGGAAGTTAGTCATGTCCAAGCTATTTTGGGTCATGGGCCCTGGTATGCTAGGTCCTCCTTGTTGGTTTTCCAGGCATGGACCCAAGATTTTTCTATCTCAGACGACACCAAAATGCGTGTCCCAGTCTATATTGAGTTTCTCGAGTTACCTCTACCATGCGTACCCTTCTTGAACCATATTGCTTCCTCTTTGGGGAGGGTTGTTTGTATCGAACCTGATAGGTTCTTCCAAGCCTGACCACAGAAGAGGGTTTGTGTGGAAGTTGATTTATCCAAGGATTTGAAGGAGTCTGTAGACATTCAAATTGGTGCTATTAGGCACACCCAAAAAATCACATATTTCAATCTACCCAACACGTGCTATCGGTGCTAGTCAGTCGATCACAAGATCAAGGACTGCCCTTTGACAGTTCCTCATACACCTTCACCATCACGGGATGTTGAAAAGCCTCGTCAGGTAGAGCCTTCTGCTAAGGTTGAAACAAAGTGGACTACAGTTTCAAACTAGAAAAATAAGTCGTATGGTTTTGGGTCAGCTCCCAAGGCCCCTAAACCAACCAAAATGGTTTCAAACCCTTCAAAGAATGGGACAACTGCTCCCTCAAGAGCTACTTCTATTTATGTACAACCCAGGTCAAAGGCCACGCCTCAGCTTGCGGCTATTTTGTGTGCTCAACCAGCTATTCCTCCCGCAATGGGAGCTCAATGATGATCTCGCAGCCTGTCTCCACCGTCAGAAAAAGGAGAATATGTGTCTGAAAAATGGAGGTTTTCTCCTCCTATTCAGATTGGTTCCATTCCACAAGAGTTTTTGAAGAATAGCTTCTCTTCCTTGGTTGAAGAGGACCTAGATTTTGCAAGTATGGAAGATTTTCATCCATGAATTTTATTTCATGGAATGTTCGAGGTCTAACTAACCTCTCTAGGAAGTATTCTGTTAGGAATACTTTTCAGAAATACTCAGGGATTGAAGTGCTTTGTCTTCAGGAAGTTAAAATTTTAGGTTTTTTGCTTGCTTCGGCTTGTTGCTTTATTTGGCCAGACAGTATTATGTTTTGCACTTTGCATGAGGCTGGTCGTGGTGGAACTGCCACTCTTTTGGCCCCACAATTGCATTCTTGCGTGGTGGACCATGGGGTTGACCCTTCCCAGTGGGTGATCTGGGTTCTTCTCAATATTGAGAATCATTCCTTCGGGATTATTAATGTTTATGCCTCTAATGATGTCATGGAGCGCTACCTTCTTTGGCGCTGGATTGATGATTCTTTGTCAGTTGCCACCTGGTTGCTCTGTGGGGAATTTAACATGGTGGAGATGGCATATGATAAGGATGGCACCTTGCCTTTTCATTGGGCTATGGGCGAAAGGGAGGCGTGGTTTTACATGCGCAATAAATTGGGGCTTTTTGATCCTAATATGGGTTGCTGCCATTCTCATTCTCTCTGCCACACTTGGTGTAACTACAGGGTTGGTTCTGAAAAATTCTTTAAACACCTTGATCGTGCCATGATCTTAGCTCAATCTTTTTTTTCCTTTACTAGTTTTGCCTTGCCAGTGAAATCGTTAGTGGATGTGACTCTTTTTTATCACTTCCCAATTCATTTTCATATTGAATGGACATCTCGTCAGCTCCGCATGTGTAAGACCCAATTCTTTTTTAACATGTCTTTACTTTGTCATAAGCCCACCCTGGCCCATATTCATCAGGTGTGGAATTTGGAGTGCAGACCAGTTGGCCAAACAAGCTGGATTGATTGGTGGAATGATGTCATCATTTGTACTATGTGTTTCTTGCGCATTTATGGGAGCCAGTTGGCTATCTTTCATCAAAAATCTTATGACGCCACCATTGCCGACTTGCATGTTGCTATGGAGGCTTTGGCAGCCAGTCCTTTCTCCCCGTCACATCAAGTCAGGGTGGCGGAATTAAGGCAGCAAAAGCAAGTGGCTGATAATTATACTGTCAGAGGCGCTCAAATCAAAGCTCGGCTTCACTGGCTTAAAATCGATGATCGTGCCTCCAAAGAGTTTTTTTTGGCTCTTTGCGCCAGGCACTCATCCCCAGGCATCAAAAAAATCAAAGATGGTAACCAGGTGCTCTCTGAGCTACCCGACATTCTCCAGGCCTTTGTGCACCATTATGAATAGGTTTTCACTGCTCAGGACTCCATGCCTACACGCCAGCAATCCCTTTAGGATTGCCTTATTGTTGTGCCACATAGGCTCTCTTCAGCCCAGATTAATTTTTGCGAATCTCAAGGAATTCGTTTCCTCTATGACCGATGACAAGGCTCCTAGGATTGATGTCTTCCCTTGTGATTTTTACAAAGCTCTTTGGGACTGTGTTGGGAGCGATTTGCATCATGTTTATCGTGAAGCCTTTCAAACCAACTCTCCAGGAAAATTAATAAATAAAGGAAATATAAAATTCATACCTAAGCCTAGGGATCTGAAGGATATTTGCAACTAGAGGCCCATCACGCTTCTCAATGTTTCATACAAAATCATTGCCAAAGCCCTGGCTCTGAAAAATTCGTCACCTCTTGCCTCAGCTTGTGCACCCTGAGCGGACTGGTTTCATTAAATCCAGGTTTATTCTGGATAATATCATTGTTGTTTGGGAAGGCATGGAGTGGGCCCGACGCTCCAACTAGAAAGCGGTGTTCATTAAAATTGACTTTGCCAAATCTTATGACCACATTGAATGGCCTTTCATTCTTACGATGTTGCAAGCCTTAGGGTTTGGACCCAACTTCATTCAGTCTATTCGTATGTTTTTTTCCAATGCTTCAACTTGCATTACCATTAATGGCCGCCAGTCTTCTTCTTTTGGTCTTTTTTGTTCAATTTGTCAAGGGTGCCCTCTTGCCCCTTCTTTGTATGTGTTGGATGTTGAAGGCTTTGGCTATCTTTTAGCCAATGCTTTCTCTCAGTAGCGTGTTAAAGGGATCTCTCTCCCAAACTCCCAGGATCAACTTGTCAATGGCCACTTTGCGGATGATTCCTTTCTCACTCTCTTGGAAGAAGAAGAATCTATCATTGTTGCCCTTGATTGTCTTAATACTTTTTGTCTTGCCTTTGGCTCTGCAATTTAATGGAACAAGACGTTATGCTATAGACAATCGGTGTTACCCACTCCTGTGTGGCTCCAAACTTATAATTGGAGGTGGATTGGGCAGGGATAAATATTTCATTTTCTGGGCATCCCCTTCGCCTTTCAGGCTTCCCCTCGGGAGCTATGACAAGCTATGCTCTCCAGGGTTGAGCAGAAGCTAGCCTATTGGATTACTAAGCCTCTCTCGTTGGTTGGTAAATTCCAGGTTTTCTCTAAAATCTTGGCAACCACTCATGTTTACTACTCTTCCTGTTGGGCTCCTTCTAAATCTGCATATAGTAGGCTTGAAAAGTTGCTTCAAGATTTTTTATGGGCTTCCTCTGAAACCCACAAAGGTTTTCATTGGGTCATTTGGGAGTATTGTTGTCTCTCTAAGGACTCTGGAGGGCTTGGGTTGCTCTCCACTCAATGGCAAGGGAATGCTCTTTGTGTCAAATGGATTATTCGGGCTCTCACTAGAGATGAAGCTTGGAAGATTCTCCTCAAGCATTGTATTCAGTCTAGTTTTCCTGTTCATAGACCCGTCTGGAAAGGAATTGGTCTCGAAACCCTCCTGGTTATGAGGGAGTAGTTCAAATTGTTGGCTTGTTTGTGGCCAAGAGCATTTGGCATTCTTGGGAAGCTATTAAGTCGTGGCTCCGTTGGGCCGAGGCTAAATTTCATGATGAGCTTTCCCTCAACTAGAAAAACTTATGGTGATCTCCCCTTCTGGCTCAGAATGGTCAACTCCTAGCCAAGTCACCTTGGCTCAAGGCCCTTAGATTTCACAAAAAGGGCATTTAAACCCTGCATCAGCTCTTTCACTGGCCCACTATGCATATTTTTCAGTGGGATGCTTTTAAAGCCCAGTACAGTCTTCAAAACCAAGACTGTGCTACATTCGACGGGTTGGTGAGAGCCATTCCAGCGGACATGCTTCACAAAGTTGGCATTTATGGGCACAAACCTTGGTGGAAAGACTGGAAATGGTTTCCAGACACTCCTCTCAGGAGCTACAAGTCGCGGCTTGGTTACAGGTGGCTTTCACCCCATTTTCCTATGATCAGTAATTTCAACCAGAGGTGGCTTCTTAATTCCTCTGCCCATGCCTGGCATAAGAGGTTTGATGCCACTTGGTTTGCAACTATTAATCCGAAGCTGGCCCACTTTGCTTGGTGTATTCTTTTCCAAGGCTTGCCTGTGGGTTCTCGGCTTGTTCATTTGGGGGTTCCTGACCCTCGCTGCCCTTTTTGTGGGCAGTTTGAAAGCTTAAGCATCTTTTTTGGTTTTTTCCCAGAGCTCTACAGCTTTGGAATTGGATTCATGATTTCTTTCGACCTTTTCGGCCAGAACCCTTTTCATGGCATATGGTTCTACTGGAGGGATTATCTGGGATCTCGGCTAAGTTCATCCATCTTTTGCACACTTTCAGGGTGGAAATCCTCTTCAATATCTAGAAAGACATAAATGCTTGCATATTTGCTCATTCTCATTTGGATATTAATGTCTCTCTTTATGCTAAAGCAGTTATTTGTTATAATGTTCTCCTACATATTCAGGTGCAAGCCACCAAAGTTGCACTAGAGGTGGCTCACCTACAAGTCCTCCTAGACCACTGGGGCAATGCCCCTTGTACTGTGGCTCGGATCCCTGATTCGCCCTCCTCCTCCCGCGATCAGTCGCCCTCTCGGGGGTGGAAGAGGTGTGACTCTACACGTCCCCGCTCCCAGCCTCCTACTCGGCGGGATTCCCACCCTCCCAGGCATGCTCGCTCTCCTCCACCATGGCCTGGTCAGGGTTGGCCTTCTGGTGGTGCGACGAGGAGTGGTGGTGGTGGTTTTGGGTGGCTCTTTGATGCTCCGCCTGCTTCTAGCTCTACCTGGCCTGCTAGTGGTAAAAAAATTTCCGCGAGTGGCTCTTGCAATCTCGCCCCGACACGAGGAAGAAGATAAAGATAAAGATAAAGATGATAATGGTTGGGGTGCTCCTCCTGATGTCACTCCAAACCCCGTTGATGTATGGGGGAAAAATTTGGATGACAAAGATCTCCCAGGCTCTGCTAGCACTGCTTTGGCCGCGTAATTGCCTATTTTTATTTCCTGCTTTTAGACTTCTAGGCTAGGCCCATGTGATCTATTATTTTGGCTTTTCTAGGCTCAACCCATGTGACTTTCAGGGTGTGCCTTCTTACCACCCACCCCTTTTTTTGTGAATATGTATTCTTATCTTTAAATTAATATAGATATCTGCCTATTCATCAAAAAAAAAATCTCAATTAACATTCATTGAAGATCAGGATCGAGAATCCTAATGTTGATTTATGAGTAAAGCGATCGATAATAGGAGATAAATTCAGTGAGCTTTTCATCATCTTTTTTCTTATATTTCATTAAATCTACTAAGGTCATCTTGGGACCCATGTGTATTTGTAAATGATTGAGAATGGCATCAACAAGTTCATTAGATGAACACATTGAATTATTCGGTAAGGAACAAAACCATTCCAAGGAAATGTCTTTCAAGGTAGCCAAGAGTTTATCCTCAAAAATTAAGTCACTACATAAATTTTTGTATGCGAAAGCATGGCTAACAGGATCTCCTTTTCCACCATATTTCTCAAATCTAGGAATCTCTATGCCTTGTGGCATTTGTGTTCTCAATATCTCTAAGGATAATGGGTTTTTTTGACATATTGTGAAGGTTGGACATTTTGATTTTTATTTAATGTAGTAATTTGTTGTTGGAGGGATGAAACACTTTGCAAGAGTTGGTTGAGGATAGGATCATTGTTTATGGTTTTGGATGGAGGTGAATATGGTGGAGATGTATATGTGTTCGGAGAGCAAGTGAATTGCAAGTTTGTGAGAGGAGATGGATTAGAAGATATGAGATTTGAATGCACAAAGATAAAGGGATTCCCAGTGGAAACACCTAAGGTAGTATTGGCATTTCTAGTGGGTTGTATGGTTGTAGTAATAGTTAGATTAGTGTATGTCAGAATATAGGTCATGGTTGTGGAAGGAGGAATTGGATTTCCACCTTGACTTTGAGTATACCCAAAATTTTGAGCACAACTAATCATTGTAGGGACATGTTTATTAATGATATGAGATAGGCTATGCACAAATTCTATTCCTAGTTCATTATAAATCATTCTCCTTATGTTATTTATGACAGGAATTACAGTACTAGCAATGTATTTAAAACTCATAAAGTTTTACAGTTTGTCTAATTCTTCATTAATTTATCTTAGGTTCTCTTGAGGGGCATTATCAACCATTGATTTAACATTAATAACATTTTTTGTTGGTAAAGATGTCATAGGAAATGAGTTGTCAAGTGTATAGTCCATGATGGGTTGACTAGTGTTAACATTATGAGTGAAAGAGCTAGAGAACTCAAGATCCATGGTGGATGTGCTAGCATAGGATGTCATGAGTCTAGAGCTATGTCTCACTAGAGTATTGACAATAGGAAAGTAGGTTGTGAAGCTCATACAAGTTTCACCAAACCTGAGGTGCAGCCAAAATGGAGGATAGGCAACAAACAATCAACAATAGGAAGTGCAATGCAAGTATGTAAAAAGAGAGCAATTTCCAAATTTTAAACAAGATAATTTTCTGATTATACTATGCAAAAATCTGAAATGATGTCTTATAATTATAATTTATGTTTGAAATGCACTTGAATTGATCAATTAACCTTATTGTAAGTGATTGCAAAAAACATAAACTCTAAAAGTTGAAACTGAAAGCTGAATGCAGAAACATAAAATGCAAACAGAGAGTTTTTAGTGCCCAAAAATTCAAAAACAGGTCTGATCAAGGACTCATTCACCCATGGGCGAAGGGGTCTTCTGTCAAGGTTTTGAAAAATTAAATTACAAATTTCTGAGTTAATGTTTATGTTTTCAGATTCTATTTGCAAAATTAGATCTAAATGCAAGTGTGAAATAATGCTAAATGACAAGCAAAAAGACCTAATTTGAGATGCAATTTTGATTCAATTTTCTAATTTAAGTGACTGATCATGCAATATGTAAGAACTATGTAAAATCAATGAAATTTTTCCTTTTTTAGATTTTAAAAAATGCAAAATGCAAACCTAAAACCCTAAATGAGAAGCAAACTAATGCAAGTAAACAACCCTAAATGAGATCAAACCAATGCAATGCAATGCAAAATAATGCAAATCCTAGATCTAGGGTTTGAATGGACTCCAAATTCAAAAAATTTATAGTGCAAGAATGTTAGGTTCACCAAAATGAAACATAGAAAAATAGGCTATAAGGGTAATAGGGGGAGTTCACGACAATGATAAAAACTAATAGATGGACCTATTTTCCTTTATTTTATTAAGAAATGAGATCCACACAAAGAATTGACTTACAACCCTTAGGTTAGTCAGCTCAATGAGGGAATCTATTGATTTCCTTATGATTGAGAATAGGGGTATCACCCTAAACAACACTTTTGGGAGAAAGACTAAAAATAGTAAATCAACTCAATTATTCCCATTCAAATTTGAAACATCAATTAAAAGCATAATACAGATAGAAATAGAAAAGTTCTGATAGATCTAGAAGTGGCAGAGTGATGTGTACCTGTCACCAAAATACAGATTCAAGAGGCTAACTGGGACTCATTCACCTATAGTTGAATGGCTTTGTACAGAGGTTTCAACCAGCTTTTGGGAGCCTCTGATGTCAGTTTGTAGCTTTTGTTTGATCCAAGTTTTAGTGTCATAAAGTCAGATATAAGATCTATAGGTGAAATTTCATGAATTGATAAAAAATATGACAACTTTTGCAACTTGGACAACTTTTCCAATTTTTATCTTCAAGAGATCTTCAACCTAAGATCTCAACACAAACATAAGAGGGTTTTTTTTTGTTTTTTGTGGATGGGGGTTTTTCTTGGTCAAACCCCATTTGGGTATTTAAACCTTGAATTGAAATAATGAAATATGGGAGGAATGATGAATGAACAAGTGTTATTTTGCAACTCGCCAAACCCTTGAACAACCCTTTGGAATATTGATCTTTATCTTGCATGAAATGGATTCAATGGATGTGGATCTTGATGCTTGAAATATGACTTGAATGCTTGACTTTAATTTTTGAAACCTACATCACAATGTTAGCTACAAAAATATGCATGATTGCTGCAATAAATCACTAATAAATCTACTCTTGAATTCCCTTGATCATAATCTTTTCTTTAGGAATATTTGTATGAAAACTCTAGGTTTCTTAGGATTTGAATTGATGAAATAACCTTGTGTTTATAGGTATGTATCTTTAATTTCTCAAAAATTAAACATTATACAACTCGACATTGAAATTTCAATTCGGGGACATTAAAATATTGCCAAAAATATATTTTAAATTTAGGTTCAAAGGCCTATGAAGGACTCGTTCACCAATGGACGAATGGGTCCCTGGTCCCTATTCCTAGAACACACATTGCTCAAGGTAAAGTATTATGTGTTGGCATTAATTGTTGTTGGGTTTCCCCTTCGGAAAAATGCAATTTATTAGGCTTGTAGATGTAAAATAGGGCTTAATTAAATCCAAATTAATTGAGGGCACCCAAACAAAGTGTGAAAATGAAAAAGAGTATATTTCCCTACACTACAATATTATATATAGATAGATAGATAGATAGATATAAACATTTATATATATTTCTTGTATAACTACAAATGTATATGTTTGAAATGAATTGCTAATTAAAAAAATCAAAACTATGTATATGAAATATAATTATATTTCAATATATATATACATACATATATATATGTATACATACATACATATATATATACATATACATACATACATATATATGCATATATATACATACATATTGTGTGAGGAGGAAAATCATAGATGCTAAACAAGATAAAATGCACATGAAATAGAATCTAATCTATAATCAAGAACACTAATCTAAGATCTATTCCTACACTTACGAAATGAACAATTTAGAATACCGAATTCAAGAAACATGAAAATGAAATACATAAACAACTGAATTCAATAATAAAACTGTTACCCATCTTGTACTGGAGTATATTCATGAGGATGTGGTTGCTCGTATCACTGTGAAGCCTCCATAGTTCATGTGCAAAAGCTTGTAGAATGATGTGTTGTGTGTTGGTTGATTGAAGAAATATTGAAGCTCTATCAATGGTGATTGTGAATGTTGGTAGTACTTCGTTGTGCAAATGATGTTGACTCTTCGATCCTTTTTTTGTGAGGAAAGAGGTTAGTTATATAGAAAAGGTTATTCAAAATGGATGATCAGGATCACGTAGTAAGATATCTTGATCGACGATTGAAAGATGTTGAGAGGATTTAGACATGAATGATTTGTGCAAAGTAGATTGCACAATTTGTGTGATTGAAGAAATAGATTGAATGATCGGTAGGATTGAGGAATAGATTCATCAATTAGGATTTAGATCGATCAATCAGGAATAGATTGATCTGTCAGGATTAGATTGAGAAATTAGGGGATTGTAATTTACTCAATCAGGAAAGTGGTTGAAAAATATTAATTAATTAATTTTATTTATTTATTTATTTTGGAGTTGAATGTGCAAATCAAGTTTGATTTTTTCAAATAAAGTTGCATTAGTTTGATTTGTTTTTTGATGATGATTTGAATAGTTTGATTTAATTATTCAAACTTTGGAGGAAAAGTGAGTTAATTAAATTATGTTGAAAATGAAGGTAAAACTGTAGTAAAATGTAGCTTAAAATTTGTAAATCCTATGTAATTGTAGATTCAATTTTAGTATTCTTTGTCACAATCTCTTATGTATGATTAATCTTGAATTAGATCAATTTTAATGTTGTAGAAAGTAGACAAAATATTGATAGAAGAAATATAAGACAAAATAGAAAGGACGCGACATGTACATGGAGAAAACCCTTTCGGGTAAAAAATTCCACCAAAATTTTTCTTGCTTGTATTATTTAACCTTTGAATGAGTTACAATAATACTGATTCAATTCTCCTTGATGTGCTTATTTGTTCTTCAACAAATCTTCTTCACAACTTGCAATATTTTCTCACAAAACTCTCTCATACAATTGTTGCAATAATAGACAATATTCTTGCTTACAAACTCATAAGAGTTAACAAATATATAATCACAAAGCCTCTTGATAAAATCCATGCCTAGGGTTGCCAAGTTGAGTTCTCATATGCATACACAAGTCAAACAAGAGTCTCCCTCAAAGTTGGCACCCAACACTGAAGTCTTAACCTCATAGTTGTCAAATATATCTTCTCCAAGCTCATCCTCAAAGAAGGCATCCAAAATGGGTCCCACTTAACAAAGCATTATAAGTATATTTTCCATGCAGTAGTTGTAACTTAAAGATGCCAACTTGGGCGCCCAAGGTGGGCCCAAGTTCATCTTTGTTAACTGCAACACATCTGTTACCGATTCATGCAAAACAATGTGCGTGCATGATCCTCCATTTGTTAATTAAATGTATCAACCTGTTATCTGTCCATGCAACTCAAGTCAACTTAGATTAACTAACATGCAACTGAAGATAACTGAAACATAATTGAATTGAACTAAACTAAACTAAACTAAACTGAACTGAACTGAACCGAACTAAACTAAAGTAAACTGAACTAAACTGAACTAAACTAAACTAAACTAAACTAAACTAAACTAAACTAAATTGAACTAAACCAAACTAAACTAAACCAAACTGAACCGAACCGAACTGAACTGAACTGAACCGAACCGAACTGAACCGAACTGAATCGAACTGAACCGAACTGAACCGAACTGAATTGAACTGAACTGAACTGAACTAAACTAAACTGAACTAAACTGAACTAAATTGAACTAAACTGAACTGAACTGAACTGAACTGAACTGAACTGAACTGAACTGAACTGAACTGAACTGAACTGAACTGGACTGAACTGAACTAGACTGAACTGAACTGAACTGGACTGAACTAAACTGAACTGAACTGAACTAAACTAAACTGAATTGAACTAAACTAAACTGAACTGAACTGAACTAAACTAAAAGGAACTAAACTGAACTGAATGGAACTGAACTGAACTGAACTGAACTGAACTAAACTAAACTGAACTGAACTAAAAGGAACTAAACTAAACTGAACGGAACTGAACTGAACCTCCTATTTTATAGGACCTCAACATGCATAAATCAAAATCCCTATTTTGTAGGAACCTGAGATGCATTTCTGAAGTGTACTCAATTCACCAACCAGTTAATTGAACCAAAGTGGATCCCACCTCCCATGTGGGTGCCCATGTGCTCCTATTTTGTAGGAGCTCACTCCAAGGCATTCCCACATGCTCCTAACACTTAGAAATAACTACAAATGTTAAATTAAATGTTTATTTCATTCCAAATTGATCTCTTCCTAATCCTAGTGTTGTGCAACACATTCCAAGGACTTAGGAGATACATGAAATATGTTTAGAATATAATTAAATGGCATCATATTCCCAACAAATTATTATGATTTAATAATTTAATCATCTTCAGGGAATAAAGTGATTTAGCGACGCAATTAAATAATTGATGTTATTTAACTAATCATGATGAAATAACATGAGATTAGGACTTTATTATTTATTTAATTGGTCAAAATGATAAAAATGAGAATTAATTAAATAATATCGTTTTATTAAATTAATAGAAAAAATAGGGTTTTTGGGAATTTATTTAATTCATCAAAAATGATGAAAAAGTGAATTAATTGAATTATGTCGTATTATTCAATTAATAGGGAAAATTAGGGTTTTGAATGCAATTGATGTGAAATGTAGTGATGTTCGATGATAATGATGTCGATGATGTGAGAATGTTGTTTAGAGTGTGCGATAAGTGTTAGGTCAATTTTACATGTCTACATTTTGCCCCTCTTTGAGATAAAGTATCGGTTGCTTTGTTTCAAATATTTTGATTTTAAGATCAAGTTATTTGAAAAAAAATTATGCCCCACTATGCCCTGGTGTTTAGCAGAATGATGGTAGGACTCTATGCTGCCCCCTCAAGAGGTTGGCCAAAAATTTCAATTTTGAGGTCAGGGTCATGACACTATTCTATTTCAATTCATATGTGTTTAGGACAAAAATTCAGGTTTATAGGTCCCTTGTTGCTCATTTAAATGTTTTTGGGAGCTCCTAATTTGAACATAGGAAGGTTTGCTAATTAAAATTAGGGTTTCCTAGGTGAAAATTAGGGTTTTTAGGGTTAATATAGGTAATTAGGGTTCAAATTGCCTCATTTGTGCTTTGATCCTATAGTGAATTCTTGTCTCTAGATTTCTCATTCTGTCAGTTGTCGAGGAGCAATACTGAGGATTCAAGGAGCCCCGCATCGTTCAGACCTGGTTCGAGAGTTTAGATGACCCGTAGGCATCGATGGCCCCGTATGTACCCTCTCACTTCTCATTTTTATTTGTTCATGTTCTCATTATTTGTGTACAAAGTTCTCTAAGTCAATAGCAAGGTTTTTAGATTTTCTACGCTTTTGCATCGTTTTATGTGCATTTTCTAGTTTAGGAAGCTCACACTTGATAAATTTCTATGCATTTAACTTAACCATATGCTTTTGACTTAATTTTTTGCCTTTGAAACTCACCTTTGCTCTGTTTGGTCACTTTTGATTACTTTGGGTTAGTTTGGTTGCTCTTGAATTAAACTTGCACACTTGCAAAATTTCTTCGCTTTTGATATGTTCACACTTGCAAATGCTCCTCACTTTTGACATTTTTCATCACACTTGTTAGTGACTTCATCGCTTTTGCTAAATGTTGTTCGATTTTGCCTATTTGGAACCCTAAGTGTCCTTTTTCATCATTTTTGTTTCGTTTTATGTGTTCAAAGTGAAACCCTAACATCGTGGGTTAAAATGATTGCAGGTGGTCCCTAAACCACTGCAGCTGAGGGAGAGATGAGCACGAGATCTATTCGATTCAATTTCCCATTTTGATGTTTTGGTGCGAGATTTCCTAGATGCGGTCAAGCTTTGCCATATTTTCTACATGCCTCCCATTCGATCTCACACAACGATGATGACCACGCTCATGCAGCGGTGACATTCAGAGACATCTTCATTTCATTTACCTACAAGAGAGTCCACCATTACACTCGAGGATGTGTGGAGGATTCTTCGTATTCCTATCCATGGCTAGCTTGTGACATACCATGTTCGATGGGGTAATCATTCCATGCAGCGTGTGTTGGATGTCAGACACTTGGAGGTTCGACAATTCAAGATTGATTTGTCTGATTTCATTAGCAATGCAGACCTGTTTCCCTTGTTATTTGCAGTTGATTTTGAGACTAGTTGTTCTTGATAGGAGAGGTCGTCAGTTCCCTATTGGATGGGGTATTTGTGTTGAGGGTATGTTTGAGCATGGGACCAGATATGCATGAGGTTTGTGTCTTCTTGCCCACCTCTATAGAGATATGCACGAGGTTATGTATTGGGGCATGAAATCTATTTTCGTAGGTGTTTCTCTTTTTCATATTTGTCCTTGGGAGCACATTGCATTTGTTTAGCCTGATGGGATACAAGATCATACTACTAGAGATCCATACTCATATCGCTATGGAGATTTCTTACATTACACCTTTCTTGGGTATCTTTCGTATTGGTGTCGTGTGTTTGACGATATGCTAGGTTTTGTTTGGAGGCCCTATATGGACTAAGGTATGGCCAAAAGATCCAGAGCAACTTGTTTACCTAGTTGGTAGACCAAATGGTTGATTGGTCACTCTCACTCTCTTCTAGAGCATTACCTACCAAATAGAGTATCTTGTTAGTTTGGAGAGAGATAGGGTCAGTTTCTTGATACTTATGAGGCTCGTTTTGGTCGGACCACTCGAGAGGTCTAAGTATGGGGTCACTAGGTAGAAAGAGAGGCTTTTTTTGTGCCTTTGAGATTCGCAGATCCTGGGGTGATCCCACCTTAGCAAGCAGGCATTACAGTTTCATGTAGCAAGTGAAAGCGCATTGAGGTTCTTGCAAAGTAGTTGGGCAAGGCCTAATAGGATGGAGTATAGGGTGGCCAGGATGATCAGATGCCTCAAGTACAAGGTCATGGATAGGTTCTAGGTCCCCCTCCACCACCTGGGGATGGAGGTATATAGTTAGCTCAGATGACTGTTGCTAGAGTCATAGATATAGTGCGACGACAAGCCATGGAGGCTCAGATTGCTACTCTAACGACAGAGAAGGATAGTCTGAGGGTTGAGCGAGATAGTGAGAGTGAGCGATGACATGTTGTAGAGGCTCAGGTATAGTTTCTTACGATGGAGAGAGGTACTCTCAAGGTAGAGCATGATACACTTCGTGTAGAGCGGGATCAATTGTTGCAGAGATATACATATTATCAATCTTTATGATGCCTTTGTTCCTAGAGCGTAGAGATGACTGAGGTTCGGGGAGCCTTGTGTTGCAGGAGGTGGTGGTGGTGAGTCATCTGGTCATTTTTTTAGACAGCTAGATCCTGATGGTGATCCACAGCTTGATCCATAGAGTGTTCCCCTTTCCTATCGGGCAATGTTATGCATATACTTGATCTTTACTATGTTGTTGTTCAGAGACATATTACAAACATGATTTTATGTATATATTCATTAGCCCAGTTGAGGCCTCGTATATATGTATTATTTTGTATTATCTTATCACACTTGTTTCATGATGATGGTGTACTATGACATTCTCCCTTTTTTGATGATTATATATATGAGATACACCTTCTTTTATTTGGCTCATTATATGTTTATGTGATGATCATGGATGACTATGTATGATGATTCACATTTATATATTTTTTTATACTTTTCTTATGTATGCATATGACGTGGATGGATGGATCATATATTGTTTCATATGATGTTTTATTATGGATGATCAATATATCATTTTGATATATGATGTTTATGTGATGTTGATATATGATGTTTATGTGATGTTGATATATGAGGTATGTATGTCGTTTATGATACATAATGTTTTCATTGTTTTATTATCATCATGGTATGTATTGATGATATTGTGGATGCAGGATTTATATGGTACTAATGATATTGCTATGCAGGATGGATGTTAGTTAGAAGAAATATTTGATAATGGATAGAAATGTGATGTTATTTGTTGATGATGTATTTCTTTCACTTTGCTTGGAGGTTTTGTAGTTTTGAACAATCCTATTTGATGTAGCAAACAGATACGATGCACCAGGGTATTAATGACCAAGGTGTTTTTGTATCCATTGCGTGGACTTTGACTCTACAAACAAAGAGTATTATTTCTCATACAAGACATACAAAAACTTTGTTTAAATTATATAGTTGGGTTGCATTAAAAACTTTTCAGACTAGTCACATAGAGAGGTATAGAACACCTAACATACAATGCTTCATGAATTGTTTCAATACAACTCTTATACACTCAATAAAGCAAGTATTTTCCATGGTAATATTACAAAAATATCTTACAAACAAAAAATTGAAATTATGCTTAATTTCCCCCATTCCTTCTTCTCTAAATCCTTATGGACATCCTCGAGAGATCCTAGAAATGAGTCAATAAAATAAATCGAAAAGATAAGACTATAAAAAGATAAAAATAAAGTTGCAGTATCACTTGCCATATCTGTTTGAGGTTTTAGGACTATTATCCGTTGTTGACCATATCTATTGTAGGAACAGATCTGTTAAGGAATATCTCAAGATGTTGGTGAATTGTCAAAAGATAGGTAGTTGATACTTTGGAATTGTTTTTGTTTGTTTTGTGATCAAATCTTTGTGATTTTTTGCTTGAAGGTTCTAGCTTTTGATGTTTGTTCTGTTTGTTTGTCTGTTTTGTCAAAGGGTGAGTGTGACAATTTGTTTATTATGGATGATGTTTTATTGTGGATAGGCGATGATGGAGATGGAACTTTTTGATTTCTAAGTTTTATGATGTTTTTGTTGTTTTCAACGTACTAACCTAGGGCCTCGGGGGCTCATCAAAGATAAACCTTACCTAAGTTGTACACATAGAGGCTCGTAGTTCGCTTGATTTTTTAATATTTTTGAACTTTTCTATTTTGTGAATGTTTTTGGATTTTGTATTTTTAACTATTTTTGGATTTTGTATTTTTAACTATATTTTGGATTTTTATATTTTTTGACTAAGTTGAAATAAAGCATGATAGAAACCTAAGGGGACTGACCTAGGGTCTTGGGGGTTGTTAAGCCTTACCTACGTTGTACACGTAGAGACCACATAGTTTGACTGGTTGTCTCAAAGCATAATTATTTTTGGGATAAACAACTTTGATAACTTGGATTGATATTCCATTGTTGTGTCTGGAGGATATGTTGTGGGAAATCTACTTGAACTAGCTATGAGGTTCAAGCAAATGTTGATATCTTAGACTGTTTGAGTGAAGGAATAATCCAATGATGTTGTTTTGTTTTTTTATGTTTTTCAAAAAAAAATTATTTTTGTTGTTTTTTTCTACCATGATAGGACACACAAATATCTAATCCACGACCAACTTCAGGAAGTTGCCCCCAGTTTGAGACAAGATGACTTTCCTAAATCAATAACAAGCCATGGTTGGATATATGCTTTATTATGGGACAAATTGGTGGATGTTGTGGATAGTACCGATAGATAATGATGTGAGTCTTATTCAAACATAGCTCCTAATTGCCAAGTTTTCACTATGGTACTTTTTCTAGGAGTGCCACAAAGTGGTTTTCACCCAAGGAACATTTTATTTCTCTTTACTGTTTTTCTTGCTTCTTCTTTTTTTTTTTATCTTTTTTGCATTTTTTTGGATTTTTACCCTCTTGCCTGGGGTATTCTGACATGCTTCATGTGTAGAAATTCTTGAGGTGGTTGTTGTTTAGTGGTTCAACTAAAGATTCTCCTTCAGGAGTAGCAGTCACTAATTTGAAAGTTTTTATCTTTAATTTTCTTGGCATAGCTTCATTTAAGCTGATTTTGATAAACCTACAAATGGTTTAACGCGCTCAAATGCCTTTCATCTAGGAGCTCTAATTCATTTAGCATGTATACCCTATATTCTTCATTTTTGACCATGCCTTTTAATGAGATTCACAATGAGGGGATTTCAACCTCGATAGGTAAGACAACCTTTGATCCGTAGACCAAGTAAAATGGTGTAACACTTGTAGGTGTTTGGATGCTTGTTCGATAAGCCCATAGTGTTGGGTTTAGCCACAAATGCCAATCATGACTGACTTCGTTAATAGTCTTTTTGAGTATTTTCAATATGGGTTTTTTAGATGCCTTAGCCTAGTCATTTCCTTGGGGGGTAATAGGGTGTGCAAAATCTATGTTGGATAGAAAATTGAGAACATAGTTCTTGGACGTCCTAATTTTTGAACGAGGTTCCATTGTCCATTATTATCATTTGGGGAATTCAATACCTACATATCAAATAATTCAAAATGAATTTTGATATTTGTTTTCCAATGATATAGATCAATGGAATTGCTTCTATCCATTTAGTGAAATACTCTGTCGTTGTGATAATAAATTTGTGCACGTTGGATGAAGCAGGTGAAATCTTACCTACCAGGTCTAATCCCCATTGTGAGAAAGGCCATGGTGTTGTGATGGGTCTCAATTCTTGGGTTAGTGCATGAACAAGGTCACTATGTTGGTTGCATTGATAGTAATTCCTAGAGTACTCTATGCATTCCTATTCCATAGAGGGCCAATAATACCCCATTCTGAGTAGTTACTAGACTTCACTAGAGTGGGACCTGTAAATACCTTCATTTACCTCTTGTAATATTGTTTGTTCTTATTTTGTGTTAAGACAATGGATTAACATATCATCTAGACTACGATGGTATAGGGTATCCCCTAGGATTGTGAAGTGAGAAGTTATACGATTGAAGGTTTTCTTTTGAGTGGTCGTTAGGTCAAGTGGTCTGATATCATGTTGGATGTAGTCAAAAGCATCTTGGTACCATGGGGAGTCAGGACCAACAAAAACACATACCATTTCTGATTCCAGGATGTTGAATGTAGGTACGAGTAGTTGTTCAACGAGGAACTCATACTTAAGAACATTTTGTGGAATATCAAGCAGTGAGCCTATTGTTGCCATTGCATCAACAACTCTATTATTGATATGAGGAAATTGCTCAAAGATTATTCTGATGAAGTATTCCTCGAAGCTTTACACCATCCTTTTATATGGAAAAAAATTGTCATCTTTTTTCTAGTACTCATCGTTCACCTGTCTGATCACTAGCTGAGAGTCTTTGAAGACATGTAGCTCTTTTATTCTCCATTCAATAGCCATTTTTAGCCCTGTGATCAAAACTTCATACTCTAAGATATTGTTCGTGCATGGGAAAGCGATCTTGTAGGCCTTGGGTATACTATATCCCTATGGTGTGAGAAATAGAACACCTACTCCAGAGCCATGTTGAGTATGGGACCCGTCAAAGTATAGAGTCCAATGGCCTGTCTGTTTTGTCATCAAGATACCCTCATCTAGAAAATCCACTGTGAGAGGCTTGTGATCATCTATGGGTGCTTCAACCAGTTGTTCTTCTATGATTTGTCCCTTTATAGCTCTTCTATCCACATATTCTATATCAAATTCACTTAGGATCATCACCCATTTGGCTATTTTTCATGTTAGGGCTGCCTTTGTTAGCAGGTACTTTAGTGGGTCTACTTTTGAAATTAGCTTCACCTTTCTGTTTAATATGTAGTGTCTCAACTTTTTTGTTGCAAACATGACTGAGAGAAACGCTATTTCTATGGGTGATTAGTTCAAATCGTAGCCCACCAATGTTCGACTGATGTAGTATATCGCTCTTTCTTTGTTGTTATCATCTAGCTAGGCTAGGAGAGCTCTGAACGTTGCTTGTGTGGTAGACACATAAAGTACCATTTCCTTGTTTGGAATAGGTGACATGAGCATAAGAGGAGTAAGTAGGTACTCCTTGACTTGTTGGAACGCTTGGTCACATATCCCATCCCACTTGAAGGTGATGTCCTTGTGTAGGAGATGAGTGAAAGGGTGACATTTGTCTGCCAGTTGTGCAATAAATCGCTTGATGGATTGCGGCTTCCCTTATAGGATCCTTAGCTAATTAGCATCTTTAGTGGAGGCATCTCTATTATAGCTTTCACTTTTGTAGGATTAACTTCAATCCCCCTTCTTGACACTATGTACCCTAAAAAAAATTTGGATTTTACTCCGAACACACACTTCTTAGGGTTGAGTCTCAGATTGTATTGTTTAAGCCGATCAAATACCTTTACAAGGTTGGTCAAGTGATCCACCCTTTTGATTGACTTTGCTAGAATTTATTCCACATAGTATTCCATGATTATGTGTAGCATATCATGGAAGATGGTCTTCATGGCTCTTTGATATGTTTCTCCTGCGTTCTTTAGGCCAAATGGCATTACATTCCAGAAGAATGTCCCCCAAGTGCAAGTAAATGTTATTTTACGTTGATCATCTAGAGAGATTTTTATCTAGTTGTGTCTGGAGAAACCATCTATTAAGGATAGAATCTCATGCCCTATTTTTAGATCCATGATCATGTATATACTAGGAATGGGGAAGTCATACTTTGGGCAGGCTTTGTTCAGGTCCCTAAAGTTTGTGTAGATCCTTATGCCCCCAGTAGGCTTTGACACTAGTACTAGATTGGATATCCATTTTTTATAATCAATGGGTCTAATGAAACCCACATCTAGTAGCTTCTCGAGTTCTACCTTTACCAATAATGCTATTTGAGGATGCATTTTTTTGAGCTTTTGTTTGATAAGATTTTCTCCAGGGAAGATAGCTAGATGATGTACCACTAGTGTTGAATCTAGTCCAGGCATATCTGCATAGGCCCATGCAAAGTTTACCTTCTGGAGGTTGATGAAAGCTATGAAGTTTTCTTTCTCTTCAGGATCAAGCAATGCCACATGGTATGTTATCTTTGAGTCTTCTGTTGTGCCAACATTTATGGACTTTGCTTCTTCTACTAGGAACATTGATCTTTCTTGATATTCTGATATGGGGAGATTGAGCCCTCCATCCTTGGATGCCTCTGAGAGGTTTTCACTATTAGATGTTTCCTTTATTTTCTTCTTTTCCAGATTTGATAGAGCCACACTATGGTTTTATTTAGGGGATCACATGTTTATTTTTATGTTTTCTCTTTCATTTTTGTGACTAGAAGATTCAATCTCTCCACTGAAGTATGCATCTTGTTCGAGTTCCATGACGAATCCTGCTTTGTGATCTCCTGTCGGTATGTCTATTCAAAGTCCCATGAACTCTACGATTGCCTCATCATTGTGGAATTGATCCAGAGCAAGTATATGTTGTTGTTGATCCCAATTTATGAGTTGTGGGTAGCAGAGTGGTAGGCCATTATCATTATTCGCAAAACTTATGGAGGTTGCCAAAAGGTTTAGTATGGCTCTGGTATCTTTTTCCCATTGGGTATCTAGGTCATCATTACTAGAAGTGGGGGAATCATATCCGATGATGAAGGAAGGAGAATCCCATTCGTATTCATTAGAGTTCGTTTTGGAATGGTAATAGATATTGGGAATGGTTTCAATATATTAGAGAGGGAACCTAATAATGATAAAGTTGTTGAATAAGTCTTCGACGGGTAAATCATTGTCCATGATATGGTAGATATCCAGTGCCTTAATGCTAGCAGAATTTTCTCGTTTCTTATAAGAGGTTTGTCTAGTTTATGGAGTAACCACGTCTTTTGGCTTATAACGTAGTTCCATATTTGTATTTCTCTGTTCCACTATGATAGGCTCTGATCGGCCTTGTTTGTGTAGCTTGAGGCCACCTATTCCTTAATACCCCATTTGTTTAGCTAATTGATAACTTCTACTGCTAGGATCAATTAGAATGGGTGGTGGCTTTTTTGGTTCTTTTTGTAAGGAATCTAAGGTAGCAAAACAACTTCCTACACTAATCTTGAGAGGAGAATAATGCAAAACTTTTAGAGATCTTTAATAGTTACAAAAACTTGAACAAAAATAAACATAAATATCATGTATACAACGACATACTGATTTACGTGGGCAAAACCCTTTTGGGAGAAAAACCCCACACCCCAAAAGCCACCCAATATATTATTTAGTAAATCACAAAGATTACAATATACTTGCAGAGCAAGCTTCTCACAAGAGTATCACCACTCAGAGATCAAGAGACAACACGACTGTTATTAGACTCTCAAAATACATCACCATATCTCTCTACCGAAGTCATAATGCAACACCCTCATAAAATAGGATTACATTCTAGGACAAGAAAGGCCAACAAAATATCGACCATTAGATCTAAAATCTAATAATTAGCGGTCTAAATTTATAATGTATCATTTATCTAATCTATGTTGGCCATTTTAGAAGTTTCCTAAAAAAACTTAACAAAAAATTGTTTACACATCCCACTCTCCCCCTTATGCCATTGTATACACCTATCGGTATGACTAGGAAATATATATAAATATATATACATCTTATCAATAATAAATCTTTATATAATTGCAAGGTTGAGACACATTTTCCACTTTTCGAACACCTTGCAAGAGCAATGGGAGGGAGTAAACATTATCTCCTAATTGCTAGGGGCCAAAAGGCCCATAGTCTCTGAACACCATCTGAACTTCTCTGTGCTCACAGGCTTAGTTAAAGAATCAACAACATTCATCAAAGTATTTGCCTTAACCAATTTCACCCTGTCATCTTCGACCATATCTCTAACAAAATGATACTATACATCAATGTGCTTGGTCCTGGCTTGAAATGTCAGGTTCTTGGCTAGACATATCACACTCTGACCAGCACAATAAATTGTTACTGCACCTTGTTTAATTCCAATATCTAAACACAGTCTCTTAAGACAAATGGCTTCTTTACAAGCATGAGTAGCTGTCGTATACTCTGCTTCAGTAGTGGACAAAGAAACCACAACCTATCGCGCTTACTCATCCAACTGATTGCACCACCAAATAAAGTAAACACATAAGCATTGGTGGATCGTCTTCTATCAATATCACCTGGCCAATTTGAATCCACATAACCATGAATATCAAGGGGAATATCATCTTCAGTCACCTTATTGTGATAACACAAGGAATAATTTTATGTACCGCACAAATATTTGAAGACTCTTTTAATTGCATCCCAATGAACTCTACCAGGATTAGACATATATCTAGAAAGAACTCCCACTTCTTGGGCAATTTCTGGTCTAGTACAAACCATAGCATACATCAAACTTCCAACTACACTCTGGTAAGTCACTTTGCTCATGTCTTCCATCTTTGATGGAGATGTTGGACAATCTGAAATAGATAAATTTGTTCCAACTAAAAGGAGAATACACAATGGTCTACAATCCTACATGTTAAATCTCTATAAAATTGAATTTACATACTTACTTTGGCCAAGCCATAGCTTTCTGTTCACTCTATCTCTTTTAATTTCCATCCCAATAATGTGTCTAGCTACACCAAGATCTTTCATTTCAAGTTTAGCAGCAAGTTGAGATTTTAGTTATGAAATCATACCTTTCCCTTTAACAATAAATAACATATCATCAACATATAATGCAATAAATAGGAAATAATCACCATTAGTTTTATAATAAATATAATGATCTGGTTTAGAACGCTCAAATCCCAAACTCAACATATATGCATCAAAGTTTTGGTACCACATCCTAGGAGTCTATTTTAACCCATACAAAGATTTATTCAACTTGCAAACCAGCTTACTTTTACCTTTCACCATGTAGTGCTCTAGTTGTGTCATATAAATATCCTCCTCCAAATCACCATGAAGGAAAGCAGTTTTCACATCTATTTGCTCAACCTCTAAATCATAAGCAGCAACAATAGAAAGAAAAAATATAATGGATGTCATTTTTGCAACAAGAGAAAATATCTCACCATAATCAACACCCTCAACTTGAGAGTAACCTTTCGCAACCAGCCTTGCTTTATACTTCTCAATACCTCCATCTAAACCAATCTTTTTCTTGAACACCCATTCACAACCAACAGGTTTTCATCCTTTAGGCAATGGTACAAGATCCCATGTATCATTCTTTTTCAAAGATGTCATTTCTTCATCCATAAAAATCATCTAAGATTTTGCATCATTCATACCTAATGCCTCTTCTACAGATTTGGGTTCATCCATATTATTATTCAAAGCAAAAATCCATCTCCAATCATCAGGTGTATACCTTTCAGGTGATTGTCTATTTCTTGTGGACCTACAAACAAGTTGAGTTGGAGGTTCTTCCTCCTCTTCTGAAGATTTGGAGCTAGATGAGCTCTCCTCAACTTCTTGTCTATCTTTGGGCCTTGATTCAACTTTCTCAAGTGTAGAAGGAAATTGAATCACATCTTCTTGTTTACTTTGTTCTAGCAGCAATGTAACAGAAGAAGGCTTAGTTTATCTAAAAATAACACTTCTACTATATATTACCTTTTGTGAAATAGGTTCCCAAAGCTTGATTCCTTTCACACCATAACTGTATCCAATGAAGATACATTTCACAACCTTGTTCTCCAAATTTGTTCACTTCTCCTTTGGCACATGTGCATATGCCTCACAACCAAAAACTCTAAGATGTCTTAATGAAGGCTTGCAACCCTACCATGCCTCTATAGGCGTCTTATCAACAAGAGCTAATGTAGGAGACCTATTAATCAGGTAATAGGTAGTGGTAATAACTTCATCCCAAAACCTTTATTCTAGGCCAACACCACTCAACATACTCCTAGCCTTCTCCATCAGTGTCTTATTCATTCTTTTTACAACTCCATTATGTTGTGGAGAATATGAAGTTGTCTTCTATCTATGAATACCACAATCTTTACATAATCTATCAAAATCATTAGAGAAAAATTCACCACCATTATCAGTCCTCAAAAAAAAAAAATTCTTTCCAATCTAAAACTCAACCATTGCTTTAAATTCTTTAAATCGAATGAAAACTTTAGATTTACTCTTTAGAAAATATACCTATGTCCTACTATAATCATCAATAAATGAAACATAATATGTGGATTTACCAATCGAAGGAGCATCTACAAGACCAAGCACATCAAAATGGATAAGATCCAATACAAAACTAGATTTATGAGAACTCGAGTAAAACTAAACGTGGTTTTGTTTTCCATAAATACAATGATCACATAAATCGAATTCAAGATTACAATTAGACAAACCTTCAACAAGGTTTTTATTTTTCAATGTCCTTTGAGTCATGTGTGACTTAAACCTAAATTAAATTCAAATTCTTGGTGGGATTTTATTCTCCTAGATTTGATGTTGGCTTGTAGTGTTGTAATTTTGAGAAATTTGGCATAAACAAGTATAAATACAAGGTTATTCATTCATTTTCCACCTAGCAATTTTCATGAGTCAGTGTGACCTAAGCATTCAAGCATTCCAGCATTCAAGAGTGATTATCAAGCATTTTGGAGCATTATTCAAGCATCAAGCATCATGTCAAAGTCATCATGCATCATGTTTGTGTTCGAGCTAACATTTGTGATGTAGGGTTTCATGATTCAAACAAGCATTCAATTCAAGATCTACAACATTCAAGCAAGATTCAAGATCCACATTCATGTTAGCCATCTCATACATGTTTGCAATGTTTTATTACTAGGGTTGGGTGAGTTGCAACATATTATTTTTTTCATTCATCATTCCTCCCTCCTATTTCATTTCATTTCAAGGTTTGATTACCTAAATGGGGTTTAACGAAGGAAAATTCCTTTCTACTAACAAAACAATTTTTTTCCCTCTCTCTAGTGTGTGATTTGCAGATCTAGGTTGAAGACACATTAAAGAGAAATATTGGAAAGAATTTGTCAAGTGTGCAAAGTTGTCAAAGTTATCACCTTGTTTACAAGATCACTAAAATACATCTATAGAGTAGATTTCAGTAATTCAGGTCCAAAAATCAGGTTGAGAAGACAAAGTAGAGGTTGAATAGCAGATTCAGACTTTGACTTTCTAAAAAATCAAAATGAGATTGATACGCTATTTGTGGCATATGAGTCCCAGTACATGCAATTTTCTAGATTTTTGAAGATCCTGAGTTAACATTGCTAGATTCATGTTTCAGCCTAAAAACTCTAGACTAAGACTGATACACCCAGCTTAGCGTATGAGTCCCAGAGTGCCCTAAAATCTACATTATCAGGATTTTAGAGCTTGTTCCAAGCACATTCAAGTTTCCAAGTGCACCTCTCTGATTTCTTAGTTTATTATTCTATTTAGCATACATTTCTAGGTAATTTAGTGAAGTTTTGCATATCATTAGGTTTTGACATTAGGTATTGCATGTTACTTGTCTTTCCAAGTGCTAGCTTGGTGGTGAACCCCTTTTTAGTCTCTAAACACACCCTAGGTAGACCTTTAGCAGATCTCTTTCCTTCATTCTATCCTTGGGTTGAGATCTTTAGGGTTTCCTTGAATGAAACAAGAGAAAAATAGGAGGAACCCTATCCTTGTGCTCCATCTCCTCAAAGGTGGGGCACCCTATTTCCATTATTTCAATTGGAAATGGAGGTAGATGGAATTAAGCCTACTTATGAACTGATAGGAGACTTGGAGTCTCAATCTTCAGAGGATGACTTTGAGAAAATAAAGGAAGATGATGTCTTTGTTGCCTAAGAGGAAAGAGCAAGTCTCTGGTGCCATAACATAGTTTTCTTTGCAGGTAACTTTTTCTTAGAAGAAAGAGAACCCTTGGGTACCCAAAAGCCATGACCATCTACTAAAGGTGAAAGCCTCACTTCTTCCACAAACTTACTTTTCATAAAAGTAATATTTCACTCAATCGTGCATGCATCAAGCTTATACAATGTGCCATATCTAACACCTCTAGCAATTACCACAACACCTCTGACCATCTTGTACCCTGCATCAGAAAATACTACTTGCACATCTGCATCTATTAGTTTTCTTACAGATAACAAATTTTGTGCTAAACCAGGGATATGCAACACACCATTAATCCTTGTTATTCTACCATCAAGAAACTTGATTTTAACTTTACTATGACCAACAATGTCTAAATGAGAACCATCACCCAAGTACACCTTACCTCCATTAGATTCTTCATATTTAGAAAACCAATCTCTATTAAAGGTCATGTGGAAAGATGCACTTGAGTCAATTAATTACCATGCATCATTACCTGCACGAGTTGCCAAAGCTGCAATCAATGTGTTGCTATCTTCCTTCTCAAACTCGAAATCAGAATCAAATTTATTCTTTTTCTTCTTATTTTCTTCTTTGCATTCCTTAAAAACATGTTCAAGCTTACCACAATTCCAACAAATAACGTTGGACTTTCCAGGAGATTTAGATCTCCCCCTAGACTTGGATTTTTCACGCTTCTCATTCTTCTTGACTTTTTCCTTAGGTCTTCCATGAACATTTAGGCCTCCTTGGCAATGATGGATACCTTCTTCCTCATCTCTTCAGAAATAAAAGAACCCAACACATCTTCAATCTTCAAAATAACAAAAATACTCCCAATAGCCATAACAAGAGAATCCCACGAATCAGGCAAAGAACAAATCAACATCTAACATTTCTCCTCCTCATCCATTTTGACACCAATGAATGCCAATTGAGCCACCAACATATTGAATTATTCCAGGTGGTCTGTGATTCATCCACCCTCTTCCATTCTCAAGGAATACAACTTCTTCCTCAAGAAAATCTTGTTCACTAAAGATTTGGCATGATACATCTCACCAAGCTTCTTCTATAGTTTTTGTGCAGAGGTTTCCTCATGGACATTAGTTAAAATGGATTCTACCAAGAAAAATTTGATTAGACCCTTGGCTTTACAGTCCATAACATCATATTGAGCAGCCTGATTAGGATTTGTAGGCCTTGAAACATTCTCATCAACAACATCCCACAGATCTCAATCTATTAATAGATCCTCCATCTTCATCTTCCACATTTCAAAATTATTTCAATTTTTTTTATCTAACTCTATTGTCCTTGATGAACTTGTCATCTAAAAATTCTTGCAACAAGATCACAAAGTATCTTCTACACAAGCTCCCACTCAAATCTGGATTAGTTCAAAAAACCCAACAACCCACAATTGAAACCAAATGCGATCAAGCTCTAATACCACTTGTAAGGAACCTAAGGTAGCAGAACAACTTCCTACACTAATCTTGAGAGGATAATAATGCAAAAAATTTATAGATCTTTAAAAATTATAGAAACTTAAACATAAATATCATGCAACCACGACACAGTGATTTACGTGGGGAAAACCCTTTCGGGAGAAAAACCCCACACTCCAAAAGCCGCCCAATATATTATTCAATAAATCACAAAGATTACAATATAATTGCAGAGCAAGATTCTCACATGAGTATCACCACTCAGAGATCAAGAGACAACATGATTGCTATCAGACTCTTGGAATACATCACCGTCTCTCTCTACTATAGTTGTAATGCAATGCCCTCATAAAATAGGATTACATTCTAGGGAAAGAAAGGCCAACAAAATATCCACCATTAGATCTAAAACCTAATAATTAACAGTCTAGATTTACAATGTATCATTTATCTAATCTATGTCAGTCATTTTAAAAGTTTCCTGAAAAAGAACAAAAAATTATTTACATGCATCCCACTCTCCCCCTTATACCATTGTATACACCTATTGGTGTAACTAGGAAATACATATAAATATATATACATCCTATTAGAAATAAATCATTATATAATTGCAAGGTTGAGACACATTTTCTCAACACTTTTTGGTCCTCCTTGTAAATCATGGATGAGAAATCCTCTTTGAATATTTATTCATTTTTCATGTCCCCCCAGTTGGTGAAGATCGTGGGTTTTGCTATCATTTGCACTATCTGAGTTTGCTTGATCTCTTTCAAACCTCCATAGACCTTGGGTGTTGGTGGAAGCATGCCAACACAAAATGCTTGGTTAAAGTGGTAATTCCCATTACCCATGTCAAGTACTTGTACCTTGGTTTTTGTTTTCGGTTGCTCATTTGATGTGGTCCTGATTGAGGTCGATGAAAGCGTGGAAGGGTCAACATATGAGAATGAGTGGAAGGCTATGGTGTTGCTTGGTATGTGTTGGATCTTATTATACTTCTCCTCTAACTTTGCACATAAGTGGAAAGGTTCAGGATCAACATATAAGGTCACCTTTTTTCCTTCATGGGGAAACTTTAGGCATTGGTGGAAGGTGGAAGGGACTACTTGTAATGCATGAATCCAAGGGTGTCCTAGGAGGATGTTGTATAATAAATCAAGGTCCAGTACTTGATAGGAAGTTTTTGTGATGGCTGGTCCTATCTGCACTGGTAGCCTAACTGTCCCTTCTGAATTCCTTTCAAGGTCATTGTAGGCCCTTATGGTTATACTCTTTCCTTTGTCTATCACATCATCAAAATACCCCAATTTTTTGATGAATTTTAAGGTACAGATGTTTAGACCTGCACCATTATCTATCAATACCTGTTTGACCATGTTCATTTGGACACCAACCTCTATGTATAGAGCTTGATTATGGAATGTCCTTTATGGAAGATCTTTCTGTGAAAAGACTAAATAATTGCTTGCTGTGATATTGCCAACCATGGCTTGGAACTGTCTAGGATCGAGGTCATTAGGGATCGATGTTTCCAATGCTTTTCTTAATATTTCCCTATGTGCAGGTGACAGTTTTAACAATTCTAGGATTGAGATTAGGGTAGGATTTTTCTTCAGCTGTTCCACAATGTTGTAGTCATTTGACAACTTAATTATGGGTTTGGGTGGGGCTCCTTGTATTGTAACTCTCCCTCGATGGGTGGTTATGCTACAGTTGTTGTCCCCACCTTGTATAGTTACAATGTTTTCCCTATTGTCATCAGCTTGTTGAGAATTTATGTCTCAACTTCCAGCTTGAAGTCCTCATTTTCATGCCTTGGTGATTTTGTGTTGTTTATAAGTTCTGTCGGAGGCGGAACCGGAATGGAACTTGGCATTGTTCTATTTGCCTAGTTCCGGGTTTCTGTTCCCTCTCCGTCTCTAGCTCCGCTTCCTACCATTTGTTCTTCTCGCTTCGCTTCACAGGTTCTGGCGAAGGCGGAACCAGTTTTGGAATTTGGCAATGTCCATTTGCCATGTTCCTATTTCAGTTTCTGTTCCGACTCCGAGTCTGACTCCTGCTTTTTCGATCTGGTTCTTCTAGTTGCTTGGATTCTCCTTGGGGTGTTTTCCTTTGCTTTGTCTGAGTTTTGGATTGTTGTTTCTTGTAGTTGGCGGAGGCGGAATCGGAACCAGATTATTTCCTGATCTTGGACTTTTTGGTGAAGTCCTGTTTTTTGTTCCTGATCCGACCCTGACTCCGACTCCGGTGTTTTGTGTTCCCGTCTTGGTTTGACCTCGGGTTGACTTACCCCGGTCATAACTGTATCTGGTGAGTTCCTATTTGTCATGGGCGGATGCAGAACCAAAATGGTTCCTAAACCTATAATTTCGATGGAGTCTTGTTTCAACTCCCGTTCCGACTCCAGCTCCAGCAATGTTAGAATGACTTGAAAGTCTTGGACGCGCTCGGTGTCTGTTTGACCGTTTTGGTAGTTCTGTTAGCTGCGATTACCAATGGGTCTTGGACGTGTGGCACCTGTCTGAATAGTGATTAGATGGAAACCAAAATAGTTATTGTGGCAGTTGCTTTGTCAACAAAGGGTGGCAAACTCAACCGTTTTGAGTAATGGCTTTGAATGCAAAGTCGGCTCGTTGCAGGGAGATTTGTCAGATCCTACCAGATGCGTGATTTGAGGATGGACTTCATTGTTGTGTAGGACTCTTCTGAGTCAGCTACATATGGATGAGAGATATGCTATTTCTTATAAGTTAAGTTGCAGAGCAAGTTTGAAGTCATGGGTTGAAGAGGAAACAAAAGGAAAGAACGTGTGTTCTTGAAGAGAGGTGATTCGATCTGTATGTTGTGAAAACATTGTAACAGTGAATCTGAATCTCTCCGGGCATTTGTAAGTTGTACAGAGAAGACTGGAAATTGTATGTATTTGTTTCAATACTGTAATACAATAGTCTTGGCTTTGTGTGGTGCATTTTTTACCTGAAAGGGTTTTCCCACGTAAAATCTCTTTGTCAATCTGTGATTACTTTGTTCTTCTGAATGATATTTTTTTTATTGGTTGTATTCATCTCAAGTAGTTTTAGAAGCTATTAGAATTAGTTTTTGCTTCTCTCCCCTATTGTATTGGCATTAAGGGAATGTATTCCGCACTGTTGGGTCAGTATATCCACATTCTTTTCCCTTCAAAGTGGTATCAGAGCTTGGCCAGTTCGTGTTATCCTTGCTAGGGAAAATTAATTTTTTGCACTAATATTGTTTCAGTGGGAGACTTGCATTGTTAAACTTGTTTCTGTTGTGAGATGGTGAGTACATCTGGTAGGATAGATATTGAGAAGTTTAATGGCAGCAACTTTGAGTTATGAAAACTCAAGATAGAAGACTTGCTTGTGGATAGAGACCTTTGGATTGTAGTGTCTAGAACTAAGCCACAAACTACGACCCAAGAAGCTTGGGATCTTGTTGATAGAAAAGCAAGAGGATTGATAAGACTGAGTCTAGCCGATTCTGTGCTCTTGAATGTTCATGAGGAAACGTCTGCAGCTTCTTTGTGGAAGAAACTTGGTGACATTTATCAAGGAAAGTCCCTAGTAAATAAGTTGTTCCTGAGGAAGAAGTTGTACTCCTTGAAGATGGACAAAGGTGCATCTGTTGCAGACCATCTAAACTCATTTAATATGAGTGTTACTCAGTTGGCATCTATAGGTGTAAAAATAGAGGAGGAGGATCATTGCATGCTCCTGTTGTGTTCATTACTTGACAGTTGGGATCATCTTGTGATGGCTATTGCAAGCACAACCACTGCTTTCAAGATGGATGATGTGGTTGCTTCACTTTTGTCTGAAGAAATGCGAAGGAAATCTTCTGAGATGGCCAAAGATGCTCTTTCTATTCGAGGTATAACAAAGGAGAAAGGCAAGAAGAAAGACAACAAGTCGAAATCCAAGTCTAAAGGGAGATCAAAGTCTCCTGGTAAAAAGTTCAAGGTAAAGTGCTGGAACTGTGGGCAACCTGGTCATATCAGGAAGGATTGCAAGGAGAAGAATAAGAAGAATGCTTCTGACAATGAATCTTTTCAAAGTGATGTAGATGCCTTCATTGCAGTAGCCTTGACAACTCAGGCATCTGATGATGTCTAGTTGGTTGATTCAGGTGCCTCTTTTCACATGACATCCAATAGAGATTGGTTCTCGAAGTATGAGAAGTATGATGGTACAAAGGTATACTTGGCAAGTGATTCAACGCTGGAGATTGTTGGCAGAGGAAGGGTCAGAATTTAGTTTCCTGACGAGAGAGTCAAAGGAATTGGTGGTGTTCTCCACATCCCAAGTTTGGCTCGAAATCTTCTTTTTGTTAGTAAGCTAAATGATGCTGGTGTAGAAGTTTCTTTTTCTAGTAAGGGATGTAAAATGGCTAGAGGTGTAATGGTGTTAGCTAAGGGTGTTCGTACTGGCACTCTGTACAAACTAGATGCATGACTTGTTCTTTGTAACAGTGCCTCTGTAAAGTCAAGTAATTCTGCACCTATAGAGAAAGATGAAGACTCTTCTCTATTTGCAAATGCTTTGGAGGTAAAACTCCCAGCAGAGAAGACTATGTTATGGCATCATAGACTTGGTCACATTGGTGCGAAAGGTTTAAAAACCTTGTAGAAGGGCTCGATGATTGTAACCTTGAGTTCGATTTCTGTGAACATTATATCTATGGAAAGCAACACCGTGTTTCTTTCTCCTCTAGTCCTCACAAATTTTCTGGTATACTGGATTATGTTCACTCTGATGTGTTTGGTCTAGTTAATGTTCCTTCGTTATCGAAGTCTAGATATTATGTTTCTTTTATTAATGACTGTTTGAGAAGGGCATTTGTATACTTTCTTAAAAGTAAATCAGAAGTGTTCAGTCGGTTTAAAGAGTTCAAATCTTTGGTAGAAAATCAGATTGGAAGGAAAATAAAGTGTTTAAGGACAGACAATGGAGGTGAGTTTTGTTCTACATATTTTGAAAGGTATTGCACTGATCATGGAATTAAAAGGCATAAGACAACCCCTTACACTCCACAACAAAATGGAGTTGCTGAGAGGTTGAACAGGACGTTGATGGAAAAGGCAAGAAGTATGTTGAGTGGTGTTGGTCTAGAGTAGATGTTCTGGGCTGAGGCTGTTGCTACAACATGTTATCTAATAAATAGATCTCCTTGTTCAGCTCTTGTTGACAAGACACCTTTGGAAGCATGGTCAGACAAGAAACCCTCACTAAGGCATGTCCGAGTTTTTGGCTGTGAGGCATATGTTCATGTGCCGAATGAAAAGATATCTAAATTGGACAACAAGGCTGTGAAATGTATTCTCATCGGCTATGGAGTTGGTGTGAAAGGATACAAGCTTTGGAACCCTATTACTGAGAAGGTTTTGTATAGCAGAAGCGTGATATTTTGTGAGCTGAAACCTTTAGTAAGTGATCAATAGTGTGAGACCAATCACAGTGACAAGGAGAAGGATGCAGTTGAGATTCCCCAAACTCCAGAAAGGGAAGAGCTACATGGTGTACCTGAGACTGAGGAGAGCTCAAGCAGCTCTGGGAGTTCTGATGATGAAGAATAACCTCAGCCTCTAAGGAGATCTACACGAGAAAAAAGGCAACCGAATAGGTATGGTTTCTCTATGTTAGATTCAAATTGTGCTTATGCTTTAATAACCAACACTGATGAGCCTAGGACTATGAAAGAAGCAATCAGCATGGCTGATTCAAAGTCATGGCTGGAAGCCATGAATGAGGAGATGGATTCCTTGAAAAAGAATGATACCTGAAAGTTGGTACCACTGCCTAAAGGGTGAAAGCCTGTTAGCTGCAAGTGGATATTCAAAAGGAAGACAGGCCTTGATGGCAGTGTAGAGAAGTATAAGGCACGACTGGTTGCAAAGGGTTTTTCCCAAGTTGAGGGAATTGATTATGGAGAGATCTTTTCCCCTGTAGCAAAGCTGACATCCATCAGATTTTTGTTGTCATTAGCAGCTGTGTATGACTTTGAAATTGAACAGATGGATGTGAAGACAACATTTCTCCATGGTGAGTTGGAAGAAGAAATCTTCATGTCCTAGCTTGAGCATTTTGTTGAAAAAGGTAAACAAAATCTGGTTTACAAGTTAAATAAATCTCTCTATGGTCTAAAGCAATCTCCTAGAATGTGGTACCAGAAATTTGACACATTTGTGTTGTCAATTGGGTTTGTTAGATCAAAATCTGATCATTGCATTTATTATAAATGTGAGAATGATCATATGCTTGTTATTACTCTATATGTGGATGACATGTTATTCATTGGTGATAGCAAGGCTATGATTTCTGACCTTAAAACTCAGTTGTTTGTTAAGTTCGAAATGAAAGATCTTGGAGCAGCAAGGTACATTCTTGGGATGGAGATAACTAGGGATAGAACAAGCAGAAAGTTTTGGCTTAGTTAGAGTAAGTATGTGAAAACCATTCTAGAGAGGTTTAGCATGACTGATTGCAAGCAGCTAGTTGTTCCAATCATGCAAGGATTGAAACTATCTGCTGAAGACTGTCCAAAGTCAGCTACTGAGATGGAGGACATGACCAGTGTGTCTTATGCAAGTGCAGTAGGCAGTTTAATGTATGTTATGGTCTGCACAAGACCAGACATTGCCCAAGCAGTGGGAGTTCTAAGTCATTTCATGGCAAATCCAGGGAGATTACATTGGGATGTTGTAAAGAGAGTGTTCAGGTATTTGAAGGGTACTTCAGATTATGCTTTGTGTTACCATGGCAGTATGGTTGCATCACAAAGGGCTCTTTGCATTTAGAGATATGTTGACTCTGATTGGGCAGGGGACATTGACAACAGAAGATCCACCAGTGGATACACTTTCATGCTTAATGGTGGAGCAATCAGTTGGATGAGCAAGCGACAAGTTGTAGTTGCTTTATCCATGACAGAGGCAGAGTACATGGCAGCAACTCATGCTTGCAAGGAGGCAGTGTGGCTGAGGCGTTTGTGTTCAAACATTGGATTTAATGCTGGGCAGATTTCAATCTGCTGTGATAGTCAAAGTGCCATTTGTTTGGCAAATAATCTGACCTTCCATGCCAGGACCAAGCACATAGATGTGCAATATCACTTCGTGAGGGATATGGTTGAAGATGGCAAGGTCAGTATAGATAAGGTTGACACCTTGAAGAATGTTGCAGATGCCTTGACAAAGCCGGTTAGCACAGACAAGTTCAGATGGTGCACATAATCGATAGGCCTTGGGGCTTATGATAGACAGTAAGGTTTGATGTTTTGAGGAAGTTGGAAGTGTTCACCAAGTGGGAGATTGTTGAGAATTTATGTCTCAACTTCCAGCTTGAAGTCCTCGTTTTCATGCCTTGGTGATTTTGTGTTGTTTATAAGTTCTGCCGGAGGCAGAATCGGAATGGAACTTGGCATTGTTCCATTTGCCTAGTTCCGAGTTTTTGTTCTCTCTCCGTCTCCGGCTTCGCTTCCTACCGTTTGTTCTTCTCGCTTTGCTTCGAAGGGTCTGGCGGAGGCAGAACCAATTTTGGAATTTGGCAATGTCTGCTTGCCATGTTCCTGTTTCAGTTTTTGTTCTGACTCCGAGTCTGACTCCTGCTTTTTCGATCTGGTTCTTCTGGTTGCTTGGATTCTCCTTGGGGTGTTTTCCTCCACTTTGTCCAGGTTCTGGATTGTTGTTTCTTGCAGTTGGTGGAGGCGGAACCGAAATCGGATTGTTTCCTGATCTTGGACTTTTTGGTGAAGTCCTATTTTCTGTTCCTGATCCGACCTCAACTCCGACTCCGGTGTTTTGTGTTCCCGTCTTGGTTTGACCCCGGGTTGACTTACCTCGGTCAGAACTATATCTGGTGAGTTCCTATTTGCCGTGCGTGGATGCGGAACCAAAATGGTTCCTAAACTTGTAATTTCGGTGGAGTCCTGTTTCGACTCTCGTTCTGACTCCGGCTCCGGTAGTGTTAGAATGACTTGAAAGTCTTGGACGTGCTCGATGTCTGTTTGACCGTTTTGGTAGTTCTGTCAGCTGCGATTGCCAATGGGTCTTGGACGCATGGCACCTGTCTGAATAGTGATTGGACAGAAACCAAAATAGTTATTGTGGCAGTTGCTTTGTCAACAAAGGGTGGCGAACTCAACCGTTTTGAGTAATGGCTTTGAATGCAAAGTCGGCTCGTTGCAGGGAGATCTGTCAGATCCGACCAAATGCGTGATTTGAGGATGGACTTCATTATTGTGTAGGACTCTTCTGAGTCGGCTACATATGGATGAGAGATATGTTATTTCTTATAAGTTAAGTTGCAGAGCAAGTTTGAAGTCGCGGGTTGAAGAGGAAACGAAAGGAAAGAACGTGTGTTCTTGAAGAGAGGTGATTCGATCTGTATGTTGTGAAAACATTATAACAGTGAATCTGAATCTCTCTGGGCGTTTGTAAGCTATACAGAAAAGACTGGAAATTGTATGTATTTGTTTCAATACTGTAATACAATAGTCTTGGCTTTGTGTGGTGGGTTTTTTACCTGAAAGGGTTTTCCCACGTAAAATCTCTTTGTCAATCTGTGATTACTTTGTTCTTCTGAATGATATTTTTTTTATTGGTTGTATTCATCTCAAGTAGTTTTAGAAGCTATTAGAATCGGTTTTTGCTTCTCTCCCCTGTTGTATTAGAGTTAAGGCAATGTATTCCGCACTATTGGGTCAATAGATCCACATTCTTTTCCCTTCACTTGTGAGAGGGTTCCTAAAATTGTGTCACCATATGTGTAATTAGCATTGTGGTACTCTTGTTCTTTTCCTTTGTTATTCCTTTTAGCATGATTTGGGATTGGGTTCGAGTATATTTGAAGATCCTTATTTTTGGGATGATGCTCAACGTCCAATTCCCCTTCTATCAAGTCTTAGATGAGGTGTTTAAGTCGCAAACAATTTTTGGTCGTGTGTCCTTTGATCTTATGGAATTCACACGTATTTCTCATTATACCACGGTGTCTTGAAGCTAGGTTCCTCATAGTTTGGGCAATCATTAAGTTTGATGAGGTTTTATTGTACTATCTTTTGCATAACCATCTCAAGTGACCCACATAGTACTGTGAACTGCCTGCTGGATTAATCGTATTGCCTTTGCTGCCCTCCTTGATTTGTTTGTTGGCTTATAACCTGATTGTTCTTAGGATAGGGAATTTGGTTGTTTTCTGTGTTGTTGGGAACATAGCTCATTTGTACCACTTGTAGTTTATTTTGAGGTGTGTTATGTGCATTCCATAGTGCTCTAGCATCAACCACTCCATCATTTGTGACGTTCTTATTTTTGGCCCAAATTTTAGGTTTCTCGTTTGAACTAGAGGGACTATCTTTTGAGCTATTTGATTTGAGGACTCCCCTTTCAATGAGGGATCTCTCAATATGTAATCCCTTTTCAATTGTTTCCTCAAAGTTTAGAGGACATAACATAGTGAGTTGGTAGTTAATCTGGAGTAGTACATTTGAGATGAAGATATCTACCAATTCCTTGTCTGGAATGGGCCATTTGCATCGGCTAGCCTTGTGTCTCCATCTCTATAGGTAGGAGGTAAAGGAATCTCCTTGGCTCTATTTCATTGTGGAAAAATTTGTGATGGTGACGTCTTGCTCTATGTTGAATGAGAAGTGACTTATGAACTTGTTAGATAGTTCATTGAAGGTTTTAATTACTGGTTGCAGACAGGTGAACCACTCCATAGCATGACCTGTAAGGATACATGGAAAGAGTCTCATGAGATAAGCATCATTGTTTTGTACCTCAATACATGACACCGAGAAGTCTCGTACATGCTCTACTAGATCTCCTCTTTATATTTGTTGTCAAACTTGGGTATTTCAAAATTCTTTGGAAATGGAAGCATAGTGATATAATGATCAAATGAGAATGGAAATATTTCTTGAAGGGTGTAGGTATTCTTTGTTTTCCCTACCTGCATTTCTGATATTTTTTGATTCATCGCCTCTAGTTGCAATTCCATCTCAATTTTTGGTACCCTTGTTTGCAAGTCTTGTGTGTAATAGCCTTGTTGTCCTACAACGTTTGTTTGGTCATAAGTTGGATAGAACAGGGGTATTAAACCTTAGTAGTTGTTTTGAACATAGGGTGGGTTAGGTCCTTGCTATGTGTAAGGAGGGTTAGCTCCTTGTTGTTGGGATGAAGTATACTAAAGGTTACCCTTTTGATGCATTAGCAGGTTACCTTGTTGGTAGGATGAATTGGGAGGAGTGCCCTGTGGCACACCTGGTTGTCGATATGTACTATTCTGAAGGTTTCCTTGATGGTGCATTGACGGGTTACCTTGTTGATGGGACGACTAAATAAGGGTGCCCTATGGCACACCTTGTTTCTAGGATAGACTATACTAAAGGTTTCCCTCATGATGCGTTGGCGGGTTACCTTGTTGATGGGATGACTGAAGAAGGGTGCTCTGTGGCACACCTTGTTGTTGGGAAGGACTATATTGAAGGTTTCCTTTATGGTGCGTTGGCAGCTTACCTTGTTGATGGGACAATTGAAGAAGGGTGCTTTGTGGCACACATTTTTGTTGGGATTGATATGAAGGGGACCCTGTGGTCCACTTTGTTGATGGTATTGATTCGGAAGTAGACCCTATGGTCCACCTTGTTGGTGGCACTATTGATTTGGAAGGTGGCATTGCTGATTTGGAAGGGGACCCTATGGTCCACCTTGTTGATGGTACTAATTATTTTGGGAAGGGTCAAAATTCAAAGTGTTTTGAGGTACATATTATCCAGGAGGAGGATTGTTGTTTTGTGGTACGTATTAGGATGGACGTCCTTGATACTGTTGTGCCATTGTTGCTTGTTCGATATGAGTTGGTTTTCTGTATAAGGGGTTTTCTTTGGGTTGACCACTATTTTGTGAGAATACAGGTGACATGTTTGGATTTTTCTTGGTTCAAATATATGTATCACAACCAATTTATCCCCTAAGGGAATAAGATTGGGATCTTTGAGAGCCTCCACGTTGAAGTCTACTGGTAATTTAGCACCACTTTGTGCTAACTTGAAGAAATATGATTTTGGGTCCTTTCTCGCCAATTTGTCCATTAGTTTGAGCACTTTTGGGTTGTTGGAATGCTCAAACAGTTCCTCATCATTTATCTTTTCCTCAGTATATACCTCCTCTATGATTACCCTTTCTAGGTCTTGGTTGTCTTGTTCTATCACTTCATATTATTTATGGTTTAGTTCTTCCTCACTGAAGGTGTCCCTGTACATAGGTGTATTTTGGGGTGTTTCAAGATCGCTTGGCCTATAGCCCCATGGGCCACCTTTGTCATTTGTGGTTTTTTCTAGTGGGATGGTGGTGTTCTTGCTTATTTCCATGTTCTTCCTATGTTGTGATCTTATAGCTGTCATAAACAACTGCCAAGATTTTATGAACATTTTCGTGACTCCTAGCTATGGAAAAAGTTGGATCGTTGCAAAGCATAGATAGAAATGTTCTAGTGTATTTTGATGGGTGCGTTATTTTCTCAAAATGTACCCTTTGGTGAACCTTTTTGTAGGACAGTTCTTTGGAAGACGAAGTATGGATTTTCGCTTAAGGATTTTGCTCTTGCTAGATATAAGGATCTTTCTCTTGCCATAAAGCATGAGGGATGTATATCTATTGCCATGCAAGAGGGGGTAACACGGGTCTTTCTACTTCTATGTCTGCTTTCTCTTCCTCTTCGTCTAAGATTTGTGTTGCGTTTCTCCACTGGTTGGGTGTTTTGTTCTTCTCAAATATGAAGGTTCTTAAACTACTAATGATATTAGTTTGTTCACCTTCAATGTGTGTGAGACTAAGTTGTAGGATCGGTGCTACAAGGTTCAGTTGTCGAACTGAAGCAACTAGTCGCCAAATGGTCATACGGTGAAACTATGGATGTTTTGATATGGTTTGTTATGAAGCTCAAGACCCTAGGGTTTGAGTGTTGTTTCGGGTGATACTACCTTTGGAACTCAAAATGTTGAGGGGCCTGGACTGATATCTCACTTCTCTTTCTAGAGGATATGTTGCAAGAAATCTTACTTGAACTATCTGCAAGTTCCAAGTAACTATTGATATCTTAGAAGTGCGAGTGAGGGAATGATCTAAGTTTATGTGTTTCGATTCAGATTTCCAAAAATAGGGTGGAATGGTGAAAGTGGTTGAAGGACTATATGACTTATCTGGTTTTCCAATTTTTTTGTTCTAACCAAGATCCTGTAAGCAGCTTCGGTTCATTTTTCCCAATTTTCAGCAGGATAGAGTAATAGCGTTGGTTTCTGAGCAAAAGCACCAAACTATGAGCAAGAGCGGTCAAATTTATCAACTACGGCCTAAAATATGGCAAGTGCGCAGGTTTTTGAGAAGCAAGTGTGAGCTGGAATGGAAAGTGCAACTTCTACGTGTTTCTGCCAAAAGCAATGATTTACTCAAGCAAAAGCAAGTTTCTTTGGCAATGGCGAGCAGTTCAGTGTCAAGTGTGCTAGTTTCTAGGAGACAAGTGTGAGCAAATAAGAGTAAGTGCACAAGTCCCACATCAAGTGTGCAGTTTTTTTCAAATGCAACTGATTTTCATCAGTGGTTTTTTCGGGACAAAGAGCAAATGCAATGAATTTTTAGCAACTGTGATAGAAAATTAGGCGACTACATGGAAATTTTGTGCAAAGGCGGTCTATGTGTGTGTTTTGTTTCTAGTTTGAGTAATCTTTCTCTAGATTTTTGCAAGTTAAAGTTGGTTTCTTTCTCAATTTATCTGTGTTTGGAGTATGGCGAATGATACAACAACACTTAACTGACTTAAAAAGCATGGACTTGTGTGACCTTCTTGTCTATGGCTTTAAGTTGTGAAATCATGACACCCAAGCAATAGTTTCCAAATGTTTACTTTGATTTAATGGAGCCTGAAATAAAAGCCTGAATATTCAGAAACCTTTAAGGAGTGAAAATATGGGGCTTCTTTTAAAAGCATACACTAAGTCAAAGGGTTTGCGATTTTAACCATCATGTTTAGTGTTTGTTTGGATGTGTTCTTTTTAGATCAAGCACAAAATTTGATGTCAAGATTGTTTTGAATGTATTTGGAAATTTTAACATAAACAAACATTTACAACCCTAGGGATAGAAACCATTCTTTTAGGTAGGCCTACCTCATGCTCCAAAGAGACAATTTTACATGCAACTTATGGCACGGGCCTATAGTTGTACTTAGCAAGTAACTTCTCGAAAGTAAATTTTGATGCACCACTTTCAAAGAATGTTTTTTAGATAAAGGGTTTGGCTCCTAGTAATGTTTTGGGGATATTATTTTCGGATCCCTATACATGTGGTGTTTTGCTCAATTAAGAGGCCTCCTAGCCCTTGCGGGATTTTACGTATCACACAGATACTAGGGGAGACTTTCGTCGGTGTAGGCTAGTAGCACTCGATGAGATGATGAACTTTCATAGTATCAATCTTTCTTAAAGAGAAATTTGCACATTGAAAGTTTGTGCAATAAAGAACGAAATGATATAAGTGCATGTTAGAATACCATCGAAATGAAAGATAATGGTACAAGCTGAGTGAGGCTAAAAATATCACCTGAAAGAGAAAGGGAGCTTTTGAGAGTGCAGAGTTGAACAATGAAGTGTGCAGAGCCGAACAATGAATCATGGAGAGCCGAACAAGTATGGGTGCATAACCAAATGAACACTCCAAAATAAACACAAACAAAAGGAATGACAATGAGCATGATATGTGAGAATTTGGAGCATTGAATGAACCTTGTTCTTCAAATTACGTGCTTGTTAGGTTGAGTAACTATGGAGGGACGTGTAAGGAAAGTTGCTCGATGGAGGTAACGAAGGGGGTGACGAGTGATTAATGCTCTCAACTGGACATTTGGGGTGGCGAAGTGGTAAAAAACCATGTGTCCGTCCAAACCAATGCACGATTTTTTTTATGTTGTTGAAGGAGGTGGACTCACTCCATTATTGGGCAGACCCCAAAATAGACCTATAAGGAACACCATGGATGAATTGGTGTGTGACAAGTGGCAGGGTGCTCAAAATTTTAAAAAACATTAGTAGATGCACAAGTGGTAGGGTGACATGGTGGGAAATTGGTTTTAGTTTTTTGGTCTGCATGGCACTCCACGTGGACCTCCAAAGTCATGGTGCACTAGTATGGACTCCCCTCCCCTAGTGGGTATTATGGAGGATCATGCATGAGACAATGGAGATGCGTATTATTATAGTTATATCGAATATTGTGTTAATTAATGATATTGTTTTTTGAATCTACTTTCTCTTGTGTAGCTTGGATAGCTTCACATGGTACTTGCATACATTCACATCTCCTTACGATTACAAAAGGCACCAATCTCTCTCTATCTATAATTTACTAGCCCCTGTTTTGCCAACAAAAGGCATTTAGGTAACAAATTGTTTTGTCCATACCGATATTCTTAGACATCTTTGTGAAGGTTTTACAAGATTTTCTTTTTGTAAATAGTATTTTGTTTTCTGTTAGACATCACTTTTTATAAAAAGAAGAAGAAAACGAATGAAACATGTTTACATGATTTTCTCTAGTAATGCATCTTCTTGGTTTTGTGATGGGATATTCTTAGGAGTCTTTGTGAAGGTTTTACCAGATTATTAATAACATGTGTGTGTGGGATTAGGGAAGGACTGATTGCTAAGAGAGGTCTAAGGTGGTTGAACTAGTTTTCTCCTTCTGATAGGAAACTCATGAATCAAATGCCCTTCCTTTTGACAATAAAAACAAGCATTTGGTTTATTTAGAGACTATAGGTTGGTCTAGTTCAAAATGTGGATCGATAAGTTTAATGTTTTTTAGGTAATGGATTATTTAGGTCAAATTCCACATAGACTCTTGGATGAACCCTTAAACTTGAAAATTTTATCAGAATTATGCATACACCAAATAACTTCGCCTGGTTGAGCCACAATATCTTGTAAGAAGGGTCTAAGTGCCAAATTAAGGAAATGAAACTCAATCCACACAGTATAATGTGAGCAAGAAGGCCCTTTAAATTTAAAACTCTATGCTTGCAAGTAGTAAATTTATCCACAAATAACCCAGGTGTCATATTGTAAAATGACCTGAGCATGATTTTCTAATTTAAACATGTAGGAAACATATCCTTTGCTAAGGTTGCTTAGGGATTCTATCTCCCAACCCTAATTTTTCCCAATTTGAATGAGCCCATTTGTAAAATTCTGCCTTAGAAGTGATGCCTTTAATAAAAACAAGATAACAATTCTATTTTCATTTAGCAATAATTTCAATAATGTTAGGGGGAAGTTGTATTTCTAAATTTTTACTCGATTTGGTGTCCTGTTGTTCTTCTAACAGCGACTGCCTGATTTGGCGTCTTGTTGTTCTTCTGGCAGTGATTCATCCATTTATTTTCCCATTCTTGCATCCTCAATAGTGCTTCTTTTACCCATTCTTACATCTTCTATCGTGTTTCCTTCTGGTATCATTTTGTTCTCCTCTTGAATGTGTTCCTTGTCCTCCATGAAATCTGATGCTTTAGGGTTATTATTGCCCCCAACTTGCCTGGCTCCTGTTTTGAGGTGCATAGTAGCTTCCCAACAAAGAAGTTGACTAGGGTTTTTGCGTGTGTAGAACTTTCTACTTCACATATGTCTACGGTTTCTGTGTATATCTCTCAATAAAATGCACTCAACTTCAAAATGAAAATGTACCAAAAGTAGTGACTTAGCGTGCAAGGGATTTCTGGTGGAATTTGCTTATGATGAAAGTTTCAACCTTTGTTCCCACTCCCTTCGATATGCTTTCCTGTTTACTTAGAATGAAAAAAAAGAATAGAGCCCGCACCAGAAAATATATTATAAGTAGGAGGTATTTTTTCACCACATGTCAAATTATGATATTGCTATCAGGATTTAATCATGTAGTTTTACGAGTCAAACTCATTGACCCATGTTTCATGAATAGTGGTTCACAAGAACCCATCTCTCATGATAATGAATGGTCCACTTAGCACTAGTTGCATCTAAGTGATGCTCACAAAGGTTAAGTGTGCTTGAGTTGGAATAGTACTGGGATGGGTGACCTCTTGGAAAGGCCCAGTACTTGAGCTAGAGTAGTATTGGGATGGGTGACCTCCTGAGAAGGCCTAGTCCTTCACCTCTGTGAGCATCACCTATAGCAATGAGTGCTAAGTGGACCATTCATTATCATGAGAGATGGGTTCTTGTGAACCACTACTCATGAAACATGGGTCAATGAGTTTGGCTCGTAAAACTACACGGTTGAATCTTGATAGCAATATCATAAATATAATATAACCTATGATCATTGAAGATGACATCAATTTCTCTATGTGCTAGGGTTTCATAGTGGAGCTTGCAACCTTCCTCCACATTACCTTCTTATATTTTTTTGTTTCTATTTCTATATACCATTGGTAAAATCTATTATTTTTTTAATTTTTGAATAAAACTTTTGTTTTTTGTTTTGTTTTTTAATATAACAATGTAAAAAAGGAGGGAGAGTAGTGGGTATTTTTTTGATTATATTTTTTTGTATGAATAGGCATATATCTATATTAAATTAAAAATATAAGGTACATATTAAAAAATAAGATGGGTGGTAAGAAGGTACACCCTGAGAGTCACATGGGCCTAGCCCAAAAAATAAAAAAAAAGAGTTACATGGGCCTAGCCCAGAAGTCCATAATAACAGAAAGAAAATAAAAGGCCATCAAGCGGCCAGAGAAGTGCCAACAGAGCCAGGAGGATATCTGTCGCCATCCTTCTTTCCCCATACATCAATAGGGTCGGGAGTGACATCAGGAGCAGGACCCCATCCATCATCAGTTTCCTTTTCTTTTTCTTTATCTTCCTTGCGCTATGACAAGATTGCAAGCGCCAACCATGTAAAACTTTTATCAAATCTCAGCCAACCATAGCTGCTACCAAGCCAACCAAAGCCGCTGCCAGGAGTGGTATTAGAGGGCCACCCAGATCCGCCACTGCTATTCCCCGCAACACCTCCAGAAGGCCACCCCTAGCTAGACTGAGGGGGAGGAGTGCGAGAGCGCCAAGGAGGGTAGGAGCCACACGGAGAAGGAGGCTGGGAGCGAGGGCGAGCAAAGCCACTCCTCTGCCAACCCCGATAGGGCGACCAACCATGAGAAGAAGAGGGCGAGCCAGGCACCCGAGCAACAGTACACGGGGCATTGCCCTAGCGATCTAGGAGTACTTGGAAGCAAGCAACCTCAAGGAAAACTTTGTTTGCTTGAACTTGAATCTGCAAAAGCACATTAGAGAAAATAATATCTTTAGAATACAAAGAAACATTTTTATCCATTTGAGTGTGAGTGAAAATGTAGGCATTTCTATTTTTCCAGATGTTGAAGAGGATTTCCGCTCTGAAATTGTGCCAAAGTTGAGTATACTTGGTCAGAAGTTTGGGTGAATCACCCAATAGAACCATATGCTAGGAGAAGGGTTCCGACCTGAAAGGCTGAAAGAAATCATGAATCCAAGTCCAAAACTGCTGAGCTCTGGTGCATAACCAAAAGAGATGCTTAGAAGACTTAGCTTGCCCACAGAAAGGGTACCGAGGGTCCTAGACCCCTAGATGAATGAGTCGAGCCCCCACAGGCAAGCCTTGGAAAAGAATACACCAGGTGAAATGGGCAAGCTTCGACTCAACACTTGTAGAACAAATGACAGAGAATTTTTTACACCTGACATGAGCGGAGGATTATAGAAGCCTTCTTTGGTTAAGACTGCCAATCATAGGGAAATGCGGTGATAGCCACATATAGCCAAGCCTTGGCTTGTAATTTCTGAAAGGGGTATCTAGGTACCACTTCCAATCCTTCCACCAGGGCTTGGACCCACGAATCCCCACCTTGTGCAGATATTTGGTAGGAATAGTATTCACCAGACCATCAAAAGTATCACAATCTTGGTTCTGAAGTTTGTAAAGTGCCTGGAAGTCCTCCCATGACATGATGCGCATTGTGGGCCTGTGAAAAATTTTTCGCAAGGTTTGAATGCCTTTATTATGGAATCTTAGAGCCTTGAGCTAGGGTGACTTGGCCAAAGGTTGACCACTACTGGCAAAGAGAGGCGACCACCACACATTCTGTTGATTGAGAGAGAGCCCATCATGAAAGCCAGAGACGACCCAGTGAAGCCAAGGCTTAACAACCTCCCAGGATTTTCAGATGCTCTTGGCCACAAAAGTGCTCATGATTTGAATTGGTTCCTTCATGATCAAAAGGGTTTGAAATACAATCCCCTTCTAGACAGTTCTGTTGGCAGGAAAGCCTAACTGAATGCAATACCTGAGGAGAATTTTCCAAGCTTCATCTCTAGAAAGGGCTCTAATAACCCATTTAACACACAAGGTAGTCCCAAGTGTCTTTGGGTGGAAAGAAGACCAAGCCCTCTAGAGTCTCTGGGAAGGCAACAAAATTCCCAGGCCACATGGTGAAACCCTCTATGGGACTCTGTAGAGGCCCACAAAATTCTCGAACTAGCTTTTCAAACCTGGAATAGGCAACCTTCGAGGGAGCCCAACAAGAAGAATAATAAACATGAGTAGCTGCCAAAATCTTTGAACACACTTGAAATTTTCTAGCCAGAGACAAAAGCTTGGTTATCCAGTAGGCCAACTTCTGCTCAATCCTGGAAAGAATGGCTTGCCATAACTCTGCCAAAGAATCCTCAAAGGCGAAAGGGATGCCGAGAAACTGAAATATTTCCCCTGGCCCAATCCACTCCCATCCATAATGTTGTAACCAGTGGGGAGTGGGCAACAAATATTGTCTATAACAAAGAGTCTTGTGACATTGAATGGCAGAACCAGAGACCTCACAAAAGATGTCAAGGCACTCAAGAGCCGCCTTAATATTGCCTTCTTCCTCCAGGAGAGTGAAGAAAGAGTCATCAACGAAATGACCATTAATAAGTTGAGACTGGGAGTTGGGCAGAGCAATGCCACAAACCCTTTGCTGGGAAACAACGTTGGCCAAAAGATAGCCAAAACCTTCGACAACAAGCACATAAAGCGAAGGAGCAAGATGACATCCTTGCCGAATAGAGAGAAAAAGACCAAAAGAGGATGATTGGCAGCCATTGATGGTGATGCAAGCAGAGGCGTCAGAGAAAAGCATTTGGATGACTTGAATAAAATTGGGGCCAAATCCCAAAGTTTTCAGCATGGCAAGAATGAAGAGCTATTCTATGAGATCATAGGCTTTAGCAAAATCAATTTTGAGAAATAGGGCTTTTTGGCCAGAGCACCTAGCCCACTCCATTCCCTCCCAAACAACAATGATATTATCAAGAATAAATCTGGATTTGATAAATCTAGTCTACTCTGGGCGCACAATATGAGGCAAAAGATGGCAAATTTTTAGAGCCAGGGCCTTAATAATGATTTTGTAAGAGACATTAAGGAGCGTGATAGGCCGCCAATTGCAGATGTCTTCAGGATCTCCAAGCTTGGGTATGAATTTGATATTTCCCTTGTTTATAATATTGCCCAAAGTTTTCGAATGAAAAGCTTCAAGATAGACTTTATGAAGATCATGGCCAATACAATCCCAAAGGGCCTTGTAGAATTTGCACGAGAAGCCATTGACCCCCGGGGCTTTGTCATCCGCCATAGAAAAGATGACTTCTTTCAAGTCCTCAACCATGAGCAACTACTCGCAAAAGACTTTTTAAGCAGAGGAAAGCCTAGTTGGCACAACCACAATGCACCTCTAAAGGGCTTGTTGGCGCTCCAACGTGTAATCTTGGATAGTGAAAACTTGCTCATAGTGCCTAACAAAAGCTTAGAGAATATCAGGTAGCTCAGAGAGGACCTGGAGCCCATCTTTGATTTTTTTAATGCTAGGAGAGGAGTACGTGGCACGCAAGGCCAAAAAAAACTCCTTGGAGGCACGGTCACCAACTTTTAACCAGTGCAACTTGACTTTAATTTGCACACCTCTGACAACATAATTATCTGCAACTTGTTTTTGTGCCTTAACTTCGCCAACCTAACTTGCAAAGGTGGGGAGAAGGGGTTAGCCACAAGAGCCTCGGTAGCTGAGCACAGGTCGGTAGTGGTCGCCTCAAAGACCGCCGGTGGAAAATGGCCAACTAGCGCCCATAAATGCAGAGAAACCTAGCCGTGCGAGTGATAGCATCATTCCACCAATTAATCCAACTGTTATTGTGAGCTGGTTTGCACTCTAAATTCTAGACTCTGCGAATGTGGGCTGATGTGAAAGCAGAGACGTGTTCAAGAAGAACTACGTTTTGCAAGCCCAAGGCTATCTTATCTTCCATTCAATGCAAAAAGAAATAGGGAAGTGGTCAGATAGAGTGACATCCACTAATGGTTTAACTGGAAGTGAAGAGTTGTCAAACGAAAAAAAGATTGAGCCGAAATCATTGCACGATCAAGGCGCTTAAAAATCCTGTCAGGACCAGCTTTGAAATTACACCAAGTGTGTTAGAGGGGATGAGAATGGCGATGACCAATATTGGGATCAAAGAGCCCCAATTTATTACGCATGTAAAACCACGCCTCCCTTTCGTCAACAACCTGTCTGAAGGGAAAAATACCATCCTTATCGTATGCCATCTCAACCATATTGAAATCCCCACATAGAAACCAAGTGGTCACTAGTAACGAGTCCGCAATCCAACGCCAAAGCAAAAAACGTTCGACAGTATCATTAGAGGCATAAACATTAATAATCCCAAAAGAGTGATTATTAATATTGAGAAGGATCCAAACGAGCCGATTTGTGGGTTCAGACCCATGATCAACAACATAAGAGTGCCACCTTAGAGACAAAGAATGACAACTTCACCACGCCCAACATCATGAGCCATACAATACATATGGCTGGTTGGCCAAATAGAGTGATACACTGAAACAACCAAAAAACCAGAAATTTTAACTTCTTGAAGACAAAGCATTTCAATACTAGTATACTTCTGCAAAGTATCCCGAATAGAATACTTTCTGGAAAGGTTTGTCAGACCTCGAACATTCCAAAAGAAGAAATTATTGCATGGTTTAAAAAAAAAAAACATTTTTTTTTATAATTATTGCATGGTTTAAAATAAAATAAAATAAAAAAGTTATGGAGGCTCGTGCATGCGATGGTGGAGATGCGTATTATTATAGTTATATCGAATATTGTGTCACTGTTTTTGAAACTACGTTTTCTGGTGTAGCTTGGATAGCTTCGCGTGGTACTTGCATACATTCACATTTCCTTACGATTGCTAAAGACACCGATCTCTCTCTGCAATTTACTGGCCCTTGTTTTGCCAACATAAGGCATTCAGGTAACTAATTATTTTGTTCATACCAATATTCTTAGACATCTTTGCGAAGGTTTTATGAGAGTTTCTTTCTGTAAATAGTATTTTGTTTTCTGCAAAACATCACTTTTTATAAAAAGAAGAAGAAAAGCAATGAAACAAGTTTACAGGATTTTCTCTGGTAATTCATCTTCTTGGTTCCGTGAAAGGATATTCTCATTTCTTAGACATCTTTGTGAAGGTTTTATCAGATTTTCTTTTTGTAAATAGTATTTTGTTTTCTGTGAAACATATTTTTACCCAAAAATAAAAAAGAGGGAAAAAGTTCATAGGATTTTCTCTTGTAATGATTTTTTTGGTTATGTGAAATATTGGTGATTTGGGTTCTTGCTCGTCTTGGTTCTGTGAAATATTGGTGATTTGGGTTCTTACTCGACTCAAAAAGTGTAACATGATTGGAGTACATAGATAATAGGGTTCTGCACTGCAATACAAGTATTAATCGACCAAAGTAGCCGCCGTCCCAATTTGCTTGACCTTTAACATCGCTAGAAACCAGGCAGGTACAATCATTCAATTAAATACATATTTCCTACTAAAATGATGTGTAGTAGAAATTAATAATCAGAGAAAAGTAAGTAATAATGGAGTTATAATTGTTGAGTATATTTTAATAGAGAAAATACTGTTAAAGAAGAAGAAACACCTCTAAATAGATTTTTACAATCAAAATACTAATGACAGAGCAGAGCCCCCAGGAAAACCCAACAGCAGCGGCGTCTTTTACAGAGTTCCCAATGGAGAACCCAGCAGAGGAGAAAACCCCAATAGCAGCCTCGTCATTAATAAAACTTCCCGAGGAGCTGCAGGAGTACTTTGATCTCTTTAAGGAAATCAAAGAACGGTCACTACTTAAGGAGAGGAACATTGAAGGAATAATCGTTTCGTGCCAGAAGCTCCTCCAACTGGGAATGGTCAGTATTTAAAAGCTTGGAATGTAACTCTGCTTTCATTTTTCACACAGCTATAATCGAGTCTCCAACCTTTATTTCCTTTTACCTTTTGAAGGATGAATATGCCAGAAACGAGGAAAAGAGCAGCCTGCCTTACGAAATAGAAGAGGAATTGAGAATATGGGTTTTTTATTGTTAGTAGAGTCCCCCAATTCCTAGGGTGTTTAGATAAATGTGGATCTCCTGTAAGTTTCTAGTAATTTTAGGCGTTCTGTGATGTGCACTTCTTCGACTTTAGACTGAGGCCTTACCCTTTACAATTCTTTTCTTACAGGGAGGGTTGCATCAATGGATTAAAATTGCAGCGGAAGCACTCCTCCAACAAGTAGGACAAATATATTCGACTGTGGCAGGATTGGCCACGATTGCATTTGCAATGTCTAGATATAGAAAAATGCGAGATAAGCGACTTGAATGTTTAGAAGCCCTTGGAGATCTGATTGATCTTGTTAAGCATCTTCGATGTTTGGAGAAAATGAACCCACAAGAGGAGGAAAATTTCACGAAAGCCATTCAGTTTATATTTGAAGGCTCAATAACCTGCCTCCGTCAATCAGAGAAGAAGAAGCTTTTCAGGTTAGAACTATCTTATGATGGGGTTTGGGCCACTAATCATTTATAGGTAGTTAACTATTTTTTTATGTTGCAGGTGTATCAAATCTTCGGTCAACTATGAAAACCTGATGAATCTTCGGGAAAGAATAAATGAGCTGTATACAAATATTTGTTTCAGCACCAGCATTGACCTTCCTATAATAACGACAAAGCCTTTCTATCTGGAGAAAGCAGGTAAATCTAAAAGAGTTAAAATAACTTTTTTGCTGTTGATTTTATAATTTCATATTCGTATTTATGTATCTTCTTCATGTAGTCTCAAAATATATATGCATGAAATGAATCATCAAACACATGCAAGAGAATATCAGATAAGAACCTCAACAATTAGGAAACAAATATGTAGAGGTGTGACCATACAGTATCTAGGAATTTTAAGACCAAAAATGAACACCATAGTGAGAACATATGAATATCAAGAATCCAAACTCATCAAGCTAATGACATGTTAGGGGGCAATAGGAGTCCCATAATGCTCATCCAGTCAAAACTATCAAGAATTCACTATCGAATGACAATTCACCCAAACAAGAGATGTCATGTCTCTCTAATTTGCTGAGGCCATGCCAATCAACCAAAACTTAGAAGGACAAAACCAATCCAATCAACTAGGACTTAAGCTCACCAGGTAAATTAAAAAACTAGGAAGAGCTAGGAAAATGATTCAAATTTTCAAAGCAAAAATAGGGGATTCCCATGTTTCTCATGTTTGCAGGGCACAACAAATCTATCATCATTATGCTTGGAAAAAAATCTTTGCTAGTCATCAAGTTGATATTTAAATCATCAAATTAGACCAATACTTCTGAAAACAAGCACAATCTCTCATTAAGTTAAAACATGGTTGTACCTAAATTAAATAAGTGCATAGTCAAGAGGAGCAAATCCTTTATCTAGATATAAACTTTGAAATTATATATTTTGTTTATATTCCTAGGGAATGGAATAAAGTGACTAACTGTTCAGCTAAATGGCCCCGTAAAGAGATGTGTAATTGGAATGTTGTTGATTGAGAAGAATGTGACTCAGTTTTAAGACCATAATTAAGTTTTAAATTTTTTGGGAAATATATGTTCCACTTTATATTAAGAAAGCATGTACTAAAGTTTCTTATTATAAAATGCATTGCCATGTATATCATTTGTACTCCCTATTTTGAAATTTTCTTTATGCAAATATTCCCCTCCTTTAAATCAATGCTTCAAAATATATTACTCTCCTTTTGTTTTTCTAAACTCTTTTGTTAGTACATTGCAAGATTAAAATGATTTTCTTTTGAAAGATTCAGTTGTGAAAAAAGTCCATCCCATGCAAAATGTTCAAATTAACCACCCCTTTAATATTTTTTTCTTTGATTTCTCATCCAATTGATCAAAGCAAAGTGATTTTGAAATAGAAAGGTTTTCAAAGTCTTTGATTTGATAATAGTGGAAGCACAAAAGTTGGTAATAGATGGTAGGTCAACAAAGATTTACTTGTTGCCTATTTGTTGGTTGACAGTTTTCTTGATTTGGCATGATTTAATCTTCCTGGATGTGATTTAATCTTTTACTATTGCTCACTTCTAAGTCCTACATATTTGTGATTGTACTTTCTTTCTGAACTTGGTGTTGTGTTGGAAAGCACCTTGGGGAGTCTCTTGTAAAGTGTTTTAAGTTTGAAACTTATTGAGTTTGAGACTAACTCTTTTGATCTTAAATTATAAGATTCAAAGGCACAAAATACATGTAATGTGCCCTTTTGGGATCACCTTATACTTTGCCTGAAATCACAATTCCAAATAAAACCAATAGCAGATTATAGTTAAAGATATAATTCCCTAGTCAAAATTGAGATGATGTAAATCTGGTTATGGAACCCTGCAACCACATTAGATAAATATGACAGACATGATCCATGATATACATGTAATTCTAGGTCTAAGAGACATTATATATATATATATATATATATATATATCATTATAACGAGTCCCAAGGATTATGTGGGCTCAACCATAATGAGGATTGTAGTAGAGGACATGATGAGGTGCCCCAAGTATCCTCTATCCTAGGCCCAACAGCAGGACTTTATCCTTTGTGGCCTCATGTGGTCCTTAACCATCATCATGAGGTGGTGTACCTAGTGAAGGCTTTACACCGTTCCCCTATTACACCAAATCTTCCTCTTATGATTGAAGATCCCTCTTTATTTACTTCAACAATTGATTCAAGTGGGGATAGTAGGGGGGCTGCAATAGGGTGTCCTTCATACTCAACCCTAGGCCCAAGGATAGGACCTTATCCTCCTTGGCTTCATGTGGTCCTTAACCAATGGCCCTTAACCATCATCATGAGGTGTCATACCTAGTGAGGAATCATTCACAGTTCCCCCTCCTTGCATTCCTTCCTCATCCCTTCATGACCAATTATTGCCAAATCAGAATCATATCAGTGCTCATTATATCAGTAAATATATGCTACATTGACACATAATACGACATTATATCAGTGTTTTAATTGGTACAATTATCTGTATATATATTCACATCTACATTTATCTGATAAGTAAGCATAAAACAAATATCCCTGCGTACCACAGGATTTGATTATGTTATTGATCCGATTGAATCTGCTGCATATATATGAGAGGCTATGTTGTTGATCGATTACTTCTGCTGTATGCCTTAACTACTATCAATATCCAGATCTGATCTTTTGATGCCTTGATTGTGAATGTATTTCTGAAGATGTTTTCTGACTTAGTATTCAAAAGATAACGCTTCTTGCTGATTCAATCCTCCTCCTAATATTCTGTGGCTTGAATAATAAATGTATTTTCTGAAGGTGATGGATGATTTAATATTCAGATGCTATTCTTTTCTGCTGAAGATTCCTTGTTTTCAATCTGCTCTCCAAATCATATTACACACGTCATTGATGATCCTTTGCAAATGATTTGATTTTCCTTATATATCTCCATGTCTAAGTGAAATGATGCATCTCTTAGAAAGGAGGCACTATTTGAATGGGTGTATCTTTACTTAACAAATCTGTTTTAGCATTAACCGTTGCGTTCTTTAATAATTGTCTCTCTTAACAAATTATATTTGCTGCCTAAGACTTAATTGATATCTTCAATAAATCGCTGCCCTTATGACCTGATCGCTACCCTGCTGCTTCCTTATTTAGTCTTTCTATTTATACTGAACTTCTAAATTAATTTGGGTGATCACCATCTGAAGGTAGTCGGCTTTGGGCAAGCTTTAATTATTATTTAAATTGAATAATTTGAGTTGGCCTCCTACTGACAATTAATACGAGTCAGCCTCCTACTGGCAATTATTTTGAGTCGGCCCCTTTGGCAAAGCTATTTTTATTATTATGTATTTAACTTGTTTATCTGATTTCTAATGCCATACTCTAGTCCTACGGTCTGTAAATGGCAGGGGCATGACAGTCCACCCTACCCAAGATTGCTTGTCCTCAAGCAATCACAAGCTAAGATTTGTAATTTTATCATTGCTCTTTAGGAATTGAAAATTCTACAACTAGTAGCAATTGTATTGGTTATGTCAGACTATACTATAATGATGTCTTGGAAGAGCAATTGATAGTATGCTCGCCTTAACTTGACTATTGGGAAGTTTAATGCCACTCCCCAACATATGAGGACAATTTGTTGTCCAATATCCTTCTGTCTTATGCATTACTACTACCTGATAACTCTCAACAACAAAGCCAAGAGTTGGCAAGGCTTGTTATTTAAGACAAGGTTTTTCTCATTCCGTTATCACAAGGATCAGGGCAAATGATACGGATTCTTAATTACCCCTTGTTGAAAATCAAAACCAATGGATTATGGGAATGTTATGAATATCAAAATCTTACTCCTTGGTGCAAGATCAGTTTCCATGTGAGTAAGGGGTCTAGGTGTCTTCTTCTACAGGTTGTGCAATCAAAAGAGAGTAAGTGCAATTTCCCTTAAATAAAGTATGTTTTATTTCACCTAATCAATCAAGGTTCGAGGCAAGATTGATTCAAGTGAGGATGTAATAGCTTATAGGTGTTTTGTTAAAACTAACCTAGTCCAATTATCTTGTCATAGACTCATTAATGATATGTTATAATCTTCTAAGTATATATTTCCTAGATAATACTTAGGGACAAATTTATTGGATTGATCAAGTCAATGAAAGATGTAGTTTAGCATCCTTAGCAAGTGATAGAAGGGCTTAAATTTTTAGGTTTACCCTAATATCCAATTCTTGTCCCATCCTCCAATTAAATTGGAGGTCATTACTCCTCTTTGTCATATCCCCATGTTTGGTATCAAATTTACTTTGGGAAGGTATTGCTTTATGGGATTCATTTAAACAATATCAATTTATTTGAAAGTTGAAAGGCGAGAATGATCCTGGGATTTGTGGGTTATGGGCCCATAATGTAACTTGATTTGTATCAAATTTATATTAATATTCTTGATCCTAATCATGGATGTAGAGCTCTCCAATAAAAAAGAATGACTTTAGGAGAAGATTAGTCTGAAAAATATTTTCTATATCACTAGTTCCAAGTTTGCTTAGATTAATGTTGTAGGTTATAAGGTCATCCCATGCATTGCTATTGTTTCTACGAGTGTGATTATATGTGTTATGGCTTTGCTTGTGCAATATGGTCTTGTCCAAAAAATGAGTAGAACAATTTTTTTATTAGAGTAATTGTGTCTTCCTTCATGAAGCTTGACGAATGTACCCTACGATATATTTCCAATATTTCTCTTAAGATCTCTCAAGAGTCCAGAATTGAGTTGTCTTCATTACATTCTCTAAAAATGTTATTTTGGCTTTTAAGAGATTGATCATTCTAGGTCAAGATGATACTTCAATGCACTAGTGATGGCACCATGTGGATTACCATTTGAGAATTGGAAGCCAAGTTATATCGTTAAATTCAACTAAGCTGAGTGGTTGTGATTGATCTGGGAAACTTTTGATATTTTGATTTCTTGTTTTTTTGTTGAATAAATGGGTGACAATTGTTTGATTTCTTGATTGACAATTGCTTATGTCAATGAATTGATTTATCCTTTATAGCTATTTCTTGAAAAAGTCACCACCCCCCATTATAAAGGAGTCATAGTCTTTTGAAGGGTCACAACTTTTCTCACATCATCACTATTCTTGAGAACCTAATTTAAGTCTTTTGCAAAATTACCTAAGGTCATATTCTTAACTGGATTCTTCCTTGGTTGTTTCTTTATCAAATATTGCATCTATGTTGTGGGATTGACTTTTTGTCCCACATTTATGTCTTGGCTCCCACTTCTCTTTGCACTTGTAACATAAGTTCTTTTTAAGATCCTTGCATTACATTTGTGTCTCCGTCCTCGTGCTTAAAACACATCTTTCCTTCTTGTCCTTCCTTTTGCTTACATATATGACTGGGCTCCCATCTTTCTTTGCAATTGTAGCATAGGTTTTTTCTTCGGAGTTCTTATCGGGTGTCTTTGGAAAGGAACGGTCTTCTTTGTTTATCCTTTCCATGGAAGTACTTAACTTCCCTTTTTGAGTGGCCCGTTTCCCTTTCTCTTGTTTTCGCATTAAGACGTGTGGCCTTTTGGATTGCTTCCCCAAGTGTGGTAGGGTCAAAAGTACTTACTAGGCCATGGAGTGAATTAGATAATCCTTCTATGAATAGGTAAGTGAGTCTCTCCTCAAATATTTCCAGAACCATAACTGCTAACCTTTGGAATTCAGTGATGTAGTCCTCAAGGGTTCCCCTTTGTCTTATTCTTGTTAAATCTTTGAAGTGCTTTTGGGGGTGTGTTTGGTCAAACCTCCCAATGAGTATCTTTGTGAAGGTATCATGTCTTTATGTTTTGATGATTTTGGGTGATTAGACCATGGTACCACAAATCATGTGCAACCCCTTCTAAGTGCAATTTGGCAAATTTCATGGCATCCTCTTCTAACATTGGGTTGAGAGATAGGTAGGTCTCAAGTTTTTGAACCCATGAACAGGCTGTGATTTTTCCTGATCCGTCAAAACTTGGGATGGCCAGCTTGCCTACAATGCGTTGTAAATCTTGACTAGTTTGATTCTTCCTCTTTCTATGGGTCTTATTTTTTGCAGCCTTACGATATACCGTAAAAAGGATGCTCCTCTTGTCAAGCCTTGCATATGCTGTAGCAAGTTCATTCAAATCAGAATTAGATGTGTCAACTTCCTCTTCTTCCCTTGATGACCGCTCCCTAGATAAGAAGGGAGGTCGAGTTATTCTTGGAGTGGATCTTGCTGTGGTGTCATTTTCAGATTGTCTTGGGGTGGCTTCCCTCCCATTTCCTTGGTGAGACCTAAGAGTATTTATGGTGGTATTTATGTTTTGTAGAGCTTGGGTTGTTTGTTCCATGAAATTCCCTAAATTCCTGTTCCATTGATTCCCCCCTTGTGTTGTTACTCATTGCAATTTTTTTCTTTTCCCTTTAAAGAGCCCTTAAACCTCTTTGACTAAGCATCAACTATTTTCTGTCCCTCAAGCTGGCATAATCATGCTCTGATACCACTTGTAATGTCCCCTTTAGGGATCACCTTATACTTTGCCTTGAAATCACAATTTCAAATGAAACCAATAGTAGATTATAGCTAAAGATATAATTCCCTACTCAAAATTGAGAGATGCAAATCTAGTTATGGAAACCTACAACCACATTAGATAAATATGACAGACATGAACCATGAAATACATTTAATTCTAGGTCATATATGTATATCATTATAACGAGTCCCAAGGATTATGTGGGCTCAGCCATAATGAGGATTGTAGTAGAGGACATGATCAGGTGCCCCAAGTATCCTCTATCCTAGGCCCAACAGCAGGACCTTATCCTCTGTGGCCTCATGTGGTCCTTAATTGATGGTCCTTAACTATCATCATGAGGTGGTGTACCTAGTGAGGGCTTTACACCGTTCCCCTCCATCACGCCAAACCCTCCTCTTATGATTGAAGATTCCTCTTTATTTACTTCAACAATTAATTCAAGTGGGGATAGTAGGGGGGCTGAAATAGGGTGTCCTTGATCCTCAACCCTAGGCCCAAGGATAGGATCTTATCCTCTGTAATGTCCCCTTTTGGGATCACCTTATACTTTGCCCTGAAATCACAATTCCAAATGAAACCAATAACAGATTATAGTTAAAGATATAATTCCCTACTCAAAATTGAGATGATGTAAATCTGGTTGTGGAAACCTTCAACCACATTAGATAAATATGACATACATAATCCATGAAGTACATTTAATTCTAGGTCTAAGAGAGGTTATATATATCATTATAACGAGTCCCAATGATTATGTGGGCTCAACCATAATGCGGATTGTAGTAGAGGACATGATGAGGTGCTCCAAGTATCCTCTATCCTAGGCCCAACAACAAGACCTTATCCTCTGTGGCCTCATGTGGTCCTTAACTAATGGTCCTTAACCATCATCATGAGGTGGTGTACCTAGTGAGGGCTTTACACCATTCCCCTCCATCACACCAACCCCTCCTCTTATGATTGAGGATCCCTCTTTATTTACTTCAACAATTGATTCAAATGGGGATAGTAGGGGGGGCTGCAATAGGATGTCCTTGATCCTCAACCCTAGGCCTAAGGATAGGACCTTATCCTCCTTGGCCTCATGTGGTCCTTAACCGATGGTCCTTAACCATCATCATGAGGTGCCATACCTAGTGAGGAATAATTCACAGTAACCCTTCCTTGCATTCCTTCCTCATCCCGTCATGACCAATTATTGCCAAATCAGAATCATATCACTATTCATAATATCAGTAAATATATGCTACACTGACACATAATACGACATTATATTAGTGTTTAATTGGTACAATTATATGTATATATATTCACATCTAAATTTATCTGATAAGTAAGCATAAAACAACTATATGTGCGTACCGCAAGAATTGATTATGTTATTATTCTAATTGAATCTGCTGGATATATATGAGAAGCTATGCTGTTGATCGATTACTTCTGTTGTATGCCTGCCATTTTTTATATTAAATCTTATCATATAGTCTTGCTTGTTTGATCTGTTTTTAGTATCCATTAAGAATCAATTATCCCTATCTATATTAAAGAATCCTAATTAGTTTTACAGCTCAATAATTGCTGCAAGCATCATTATTGTGTAATCATATATGGTACATACATATATATTTCATATAAGCATATATATAATTATTCCTAATAATCACCTTTGCATGAATATTAATTTTACTTCCTGTTGTGACCTTTTCACACATCGCCCCATTGCAAATAGGGACCCTAGTGGTTTTCCTTTTGAGCTTTGCCTTTGTGTTTCGGTTTCATTTGGTTGGGTACTTAGAGTTTGAGTTTTTGAAGGGTCATCCGAGTCAAGAAATGATTTTGACCTCGAATTAGTGCACAAACATTTTAGAAGGCTTTGAGGACGAAGATCGACTGTCATTTCAGTCAATTCTGACTCCTCCTAAATTTTAGGGTTTTCACCCCGACCCCCTATTTTTTAGGGACTTTATTTTTGGCCTATTCTGGACTTCCTATTTTTTAGGGGCTATTTTTAGAAAGTTGCTATTTTTGGAAAAGTTTCTATTTTTGGTAGGGTTTCCATCTTTGGAAAGTGTGCAGGTCATGGTTTCATTAGCATCAATTTCAAGAGATCCCAAAATGGAAATGAGTGAAAAACTTTGAAAAATTTGAAAATTTGCTAAAGTGTCGAACTCGCCTAAGCATGAAGAGTTTAGTGGCATGGACAATCAGCAAGTCCGCCCTTGAGAAAATGGCTTGGCACATGGACAAGTCCGCCCATGGTAATGGCAAAGGCATCTAGCAAGTCCGCCATACAAAGATGGCTTGGGAATGAAGCAAGTCCGCCCAACACAAGTGAAAAATGGAATAAGCCATAGGGAAGTCCGCCCTAAGTAAGATGGCTTGATCATTAGCCAAGTCTGCCCAGCCTAAGTCAAAGATGGCATAAGCACAAGCAAAGTCCGCCCAAGGAGAAAGAGGATGGCGCAAAGCATGGTGAAGTCCACCCATGTTGAAGTGGCATGAAGTTTGACCAAGTCCGCCCAGCATATTAAGAAGTTAGCTCAACCTAAGAGAAAGTCCGCTCCAAGAAGATGGGAGATGGCATAAGACTAGAGGAAGTCCACCCTACTATGTGGAAAGATGGCAAAGGCCATAATGAAGTCCGCCTTATGAAGAAGTGAATGGCATAAACACAAGCCAAGTCCGCCCAAGGCTTTAAATACATGGAAAAACATTTGGCAAGTTCGCCTAAGCCTTGAATGGCATGCCTAACACTTGGTGAAATTCGCCACACTTGGAGAAATGGAAAAATTAAAGTTTTTTGCCTAAGTCTAGACATTAAAAAAATTAAAATATTAAATTGGCATGTCTAGATAATGAAGAAATTCGCCAAAAAAAGAAAAATGAGGAATCATGGAAAAATCATGGCAAAGTTGGTAGAAGAAAAATTCGCCTTAGACAGAGGCATGGAATAATTTGGAAAAATAAAATTTAAATTTGCCTTCGGATGAAAAATAATTGAAATGCCATGATTTAAATAATTTAAACGAATGGGTTGGAAAATGACACATAAAATATTATTTTTAATATTTTATTTTCCAAAACCATTAAATGAGAAAATTAGAATTTTCTCTAGGCAAATTCTGAAAAAGAGAAAGAAAAAAATAAGACTTCATTGAACTGGAGAAGAATTTAGAAACTTTCTTTACAACTGGTGCTGAAGATTGAAATTGCTATTCGAAAGAGAATTGCAAGCCAAGTTCAAATTGGATTAATTGGAAACAAGTAAACTCTGCTAAATGGGTCGAATTTTCAACCTTAAGTTGGCTTTGCATCTCATTTTTTTAAATCATTCTTTCGAAAACAAAGTTGTGAGAAAAGTTTTGTCTAAGGCAAGAGAATTTTGTGAAGAAAGTGAATTTTCTTTTGGAGTAAAGGTTGAAGAAGGCGAATTTATTCAGCAGCAACACAATTTTATTGCCAGAGTACCAGGCAGATTTACTTTCTCTTCTTTATTCCGGCGAAGAATTCTCTTTTCGATTGGATAAATTCTTCCATTTCCAACAATGATCATTTGCAAGATTTAATTTATCAAGCTGGCTAGAATATATTTTTTCGAAATAATGGCATAAATAATTTAAATTTAAATTTCTGAATTTTAATATTTTCTTCATGCTTTTTTTGCAGATTTATGCTGGACAAAGGAGAATTTTCGAAGAAAATACCAATGAAATTCGCCAATAAGGGTTCGCAGCCAGAGTCTAAGATCGTCTCCAAATGGAAAAATATCGTGGATACCAACTTTGGCCATGTAGACTTTGATGAATTCAGAAAGAGGATGTATGGAAGTGATGAACGCTTGCCTATGCCAATTGCACGAAAAATGATGCGGAATGGCATAGTTTAGGCTGCAGGATTTCCACCGGCAGTTGAATGTCCAGAACACATGGTGGAGTGTGCATTGCATTACAATGCAGAAGAAAGGAAAATTGAAGCGCCTGACGGTAGGGTGCTGGCATACTTGGGAGAGCTGGCTATACAGGAAGCGTTTGGGATCCCAGCTTACCACAAAACATATTACCGGACAAAAGATGAGACACGAAAACTGTATGAAGACAAACAAAACCTTTGTGCAACAAATATGAACAAGTCATGGTTGGTAAAGCCCAGACCTTCAGCCAAAAAGATGCCTAAGAAGTTGCTCAGACCTGATTTTAAAGAAGAATACGGAGATATGGTTTTGCTACTGAACAAAATGGTGGGTAATTCTCAGGGTGCACCGTTTGAAACTTGGATGTATTACTTCATTGATGAAATAACTTTTGGAGTGAAAATGATTAATTGGTCAAGAATGATCAGTGATAGTCTCCACGAGCAGTTGATCAACTTGGAGAAGACCAAAGCCTTCCATATTAGTTCCTATGTTATATATTTGCTTGCTCGAACCTACAAATATGCTGGACTAATTTGCAAGGGTGTAGTCAGAAATGGCGAAAGAGAATTCAAGGTTTACAATTGCTATCCTCAATTGCAGTTGAGCGAAAAATCACACTTCAGACGGGTGCATGACACCTTTCTCATGTATATCACCCGAATACTCCAAGGTGGAATGCATCAAAGGCTCACCCGTGAGGCGAAAAGTTTAATCAGCAGATACGGATCCTGGTTTATCTAGTTTCCTAGATTCACCTATATTTGAATCCAAGGATTCATAGGTTCTCCTTATAGATTGCCAATTTATACCACTAACAAAATGATTTTGCTGGAAGTTCTAAGGTAGTTAGAGACATTTCAAAACATCCAAAGGCCAAAACAAAAAGCAGCCGTCACGTTTCCTCTCTTTATTGGAAACATGTTAGAATCTTGTCCATTGGCGCAAGCAGCAGAGAGTGCCCGATTGGAAATACAATGGTACCCATTCACTTCATACAAATCCAAGAATGACTTTGATCCACTTAATCATATTGGAGCTGTGGACGGGAGAAAATACAAACACAGGGTCGACCTTGAAGACTTCTGGGCGAATGTTGCTGATGAGCATGAAGTGAGGAAGAGATTATGATCAAGATTGCCTTTGGATATGATCAGGACAACGAAACTCTTCCGTGTGCTTGATCAACTTGATGATGATGAAGTGTACGTACAACCAGGCTTTGATGAAAAACTGCCGCTTCCTTCTGTTAGATGGTCTGAGCCGGAACTTGGTGACCTAACAATTCTTATGAGGCCTGTCTTTAAGTACTCGCAATGGTGGGTAGACCAACAAGTGCAAATTTTGCGGCAGCAGAATGTGCTATTCACATATGACTTGATGGGCAGGGCAAAATCTTGTTCTTCTAACGTCGGTGCTTCTCAGGGAGATGAATTAGTTGAGGCTACCAACCCAAAAACGAGAAAAGGTAAGGAAAAGGCGGTAGGTGAGGAACCGGTCAAGAAGGTACAAAAATCCAAGCCTCTTCATTCAGCCACATCCAAAAATGTGGAAGAGATACTAATCATGGATGAGGAATCATGGGGACAATTTAAAATTCCCTTGCCAGTTCTAGAAAGGCCTGTGGAGCCAATGCAGCTGGAAGATGATTATCATCACTCCCCTACAGGCACAAAAATTTATGAGTCAGATGAGGATGTGGATGTCATGGGAGGCGACTTCCAAGAGGGAATGATTTCAGCCCTCAAAGGAATTTGCGAGGATCCATCTGTGTAGGAAATTCGGGACATACAAGACATTCCAGATGATCAGGATGATGGAGTTGTACAACCAACAATCTTGGATTGGCTAAAAGAAAGACTTAAAATCAAGGTACCAGAAGAAGATGACACTGCAGACTTTTTGGCAAGGCTAGAACAAAATGTTACAAAGAAGCCAGCCAAGAGATTCTCTACGATACAAAAAGATGAAGCTGGTAATCGTACTGTACAAATTGCAGTGCCTACAGTTGAGAAACCGCGAGATGAAATTGCTCCAAGTGAATATGCCATTACTGTCATTGATATTGGTCCGACAACAAAAGGACAGGAAGTTGAGGACCTGGATAACTCTGTTTCTACCATTAAATCCAGGCTAGAAAAAGAAACCTTGAAGAAAAGAGAGTACAAGATGGAGATTGAGCGCTTAAGAGAATACATCCAACATTTGACAAAGCCACTCAATCAAGGTGACCAATCAACCCCTCTACTTCCAAATTCATCACAGGAGCCAGCAGGAAATTTTGAAAAAGAGTTGACTAATGCTAGGGAAACTAAAGAATGGATGGCAGGGAAAGAGGGAGAAGTAAGGGCATTCGTGGAAAAGTTGGCATATGTTCATGGGCAAACTTATTCTCTACTCACACAAGTTGCAAACTTGGCAGAAGCATGGGACGTACTCCAAGACATTCAAAGTAGAATCATTCCATGTCTTCGAGATATAAGGGGAATTCCTAAGCAAAGGTTGATTGATGAAGAGATCATTGCAGCGGGAGTGGCATATGACTTCAACAATTGGTATTGTGCACTAGTTTCACGTGCAGAAGTCTTGGAGAAGGTAAAAGCAAAGAGTGCTAAAATTGAAGAACAGGTGAAAGGAATCCAAAATAATATTTTCCACATGGTTGCGAATGTGTTAGACAAAGACATTGTCTGAGAGAATGACTTGCAGCCTGGCAATATGCAGAATGAAGTTCAAAGGATTTTCTCCACCATGCCAATCTTGAAAGAAAATTTGACTAAGGCATTTGACCTCCTGACCGTCCGAAACACCTTCCTGCAGCAAGAGTCAGAGTGGATGGTTGCCTTTGCAGAATGTGTAGATAGTTTGGACTTGCTGGAGTACAAAGTCAACACATTGCCGGACATCACCATCGAGGAAGTTGGCGCCATCGTGTCCAGATTCATTGGACGGAGCAATGTGGAAGCGGATAAGGACGCAACTCTCAGTGGATGACTCATCTGTTTGTTAACTGATTGATATTTAGGCAACCCTAATTAGGGTTATCCTGTTTTAAATTTGGGCCATTGATCTTGAATTAATCTTGCCCATTCATTGTATTCAAAAACTCTATAAGTATCCCTTCTCTTTCATTTGAAAGGCATTAGAAGGAATTAGAAATCAAATTAGAGATTGGAGGTTAGAAATCAAAGATTAGAAGATAGAATTGTAGAGCATAGATAGTAGAAATAAAAGAGAGAGTTTTTATGAAATTGTTACTGAAAACTATTATGATGATAAAGTTCATAATGCATGAGATGCTTTGAATCCTTTCATTGTCAAATGGTTGCATGGTTGCGTATTTTCTCTTTCTCGTAGAATGGATTTAGATTAGAATTTTATTTGAATGTATGTTAGTGGAACGATAGATTGATGGTAAAGATTAGTGAAACTTAGCTCATACTTTCTTCGGATGGATGCTTTTCATTCGGTGCGTAAAGTTAGACTAAGTTTTTGATGTGGATGCTTCAAAGTTTACTTTGAATAATGTTGTTCTATTGATGGTATTGTTCGTAGTGAAGAAATCTTAAGCACAAATCCTAGAAGATTGCACTTGCTTTGTGTAGTTGTCGTTTTACGTGGCGAAACAGAGTATGGTTTTGTTTAGTTTCACTCAATCCTTGCAGTCTCTTAGTTCTGTAGGAGTAGTATAGGATTTCTTAACCCTTACTCCTTTTTTCATTTTATTTATCTAAAGTCAGAGAGTCCAAAAATATAACACTGCATTCGAGTCCTTGCTTTCAATTAACTTACTAGAGTAAATCCCCTTGGGTTACCGGCAAATCACAACGACCACAGAGCTTATCCACACCCCAATTTACGAAACATTGGAATTACCGTGTGACCTTTCTTGCAATCTTAGCACAAGAGGTAGTTTTTCAAGAGAGGATAGAGCGTCTCTGGATACTTTATTCTAGAGTGTTTGGTGTGTCATAAAACACGCATCAACACTTCCCCACATATATTCTTGCCAATAATATTTAATTCTTGCCAATAATATTTAATCCAATATATTTGTTCCTTTTCCAATCTGCTGCATTGCCCAAATTTCCAATTCATTTTCCTATTCATGATCCCTCATGATACTCCAAACATGCCTTTTTTACTTCCTTACACAAACTTCATTTATTTCTTCATCTCTAAATGAAAAAGAGATAGCTTTTCATAATGGATGCATTCTTTCCAAGAGAAGCACCCTTCCATTATAGATCACTTCCCTTTATCGATTATGATTGCTGTTTTTAATAGTTGCCTCTTTACACCTAATCGCTCCCTCTCCCTTCATTTAATTAATCGCTGTTCTTTATATCTCCTATAAAGATCGCTGCTTCTTTTTTGACTCCTATAATCATAGCCTCTCACTTATTAATTGCTGCATCTTTATTGGTTATGAGCTAAGTTACCGATTCATCCCTAGCAGAGCCCAGATACGATACAGTACGATACGGATTCGTGATTCGGATTTGATACGATACAAATTCGTCCAGGATTCGTTTTTCAGACTGCGGATATGTCCAGGGTACGATGAGTGCTCTGTGGATTCGAACCTGGGCCAAATCTGACTGTGTGAATGCCCAGGCAGCAGAAAAAGTGGCTTTTTTTGCAATTTTAAATTATTTTTTTGACTTAAAGTTGACTTCTAAATAATAAAATATTCATTCCAACCCTAATCTTTGCCTCCAAACACATCAAATAGGTAAAAACATTCTCATTTAACAATTTGTATTAGATTTTATTTAAAATTATTTAATTTATATTAATTATATTAAAATTGTGTCTCACAAATCATTTTAATCTAGAGATAGAGACTGTTGAATTTATATAAATCAACATGCGACTAAAGCGGCCACCAAGATTGAAGGAAAACCAGACAACTGTAGATTTTAGGACGTCGCATTATGTATCATGGTTGAATAACATTGCAATCAATGCAAAACCAGGTGTCAATCTGCAAAAATGAAGGGAGGAATAGAGGTATCTAAAAGCCATAAGGAGAGGCCTATCGCAAAGGAAACACTGCCATCCAAAAAGCCAACATCAATTGAGGAAATTAATACATCTGGAAAGCAGAAGAGGAAAGTCAATAGGTTAAATTCAAAACCTAGAAATGCATACAATAAAAAAAGAGGAAGATAAGGATATTCCAGATCCAATAGAGATTGATGTCCAAGAGGAAACAAACGAAAATATTGCTCTTTTACAGGATTTGGATATCATTTGTAGAATAGTTGGGCCCAGAAAAGGAAGAAACAACATAAAGAGTGGGCCCAAACAAATATGAATCTGAATCATGTGATTAAATTCCAACCCAATGGTTTCTTCATTGTGGTATTCTTTTTAGAAGAAGATAGAGATTCAATTCTGGAAAAAGGTGTTTGGGAAATAGATGGAAGCCCCATTTACATGCAAACATGATTCAGATTGATCAATGATCAATAATTATTAATGGCTGATTGTAAACACTTGACATTTTTATGTTTGAAGTTTGAACTTTAATTTATAATTCTCTATCATGACATTTGACTCTTTGAGTATAAAGTGGTGGTGTATTTTTGCTATGTTATTTGACTATTAATATGGTGGTGTATTCTGAACTTAATTACTGCTGCAAATATGTATATATTTCTGATTTTTATATGTTTTTGTATTAACGTACCCAACCCCCAAATTGTTTTTGATCAAATCCCGTATTGGATTCTCGTACCCGTACCCGAATCCAAAAACGAATCGGTAACTTAGGTTATGAGATAGCTTTTAATCATCCGCTCATCCTATTCTTGGCTAATCTAAATAAATATATAACTTTAGTTTGCTGCCTTTTTATCATCGTTGTCTTTTACAATATTATGATTATAGTTATAATAATGTTTAAATTGTTAATATTTATATTTATATTTTCAATACTTTAGTGTTGATCATGGTGGGGGTATGACATCCTCCTTGGCCTCATGTGGTCTTTAATTGATGGCCCTTAACCATCATCATGAGGTGCCATACCTAGTGAGGAATCATGCAGAGTTCCCCCTCCTTGCATTCCTTCCTCATCCCTTCATGACCAATTATTGCCAAATCAGAATCATATCACTGCTCATGATATTAGTAAATATATGCTACATTGACACATAATACAACATTATATCAGTGTTCTAATTGGTACAATTATATGTATATATATTCACATCTACATTTATTTGATAAGTAAGTATAAAACAACTATCTCTACGTACTACAGGAATTGATTATGTTATTGATCTGATTGAATCTGCCGCATATATACGAGAGGCTATGCTGTTGATCAATTACTTCTGCTGTATGCCTTAACTACTATCAATATTCAGATCTGATCTTTCTATGCCTTGATTGTGAATATATTTCTGAAGATGTTTTCTGACTTAATATTCAGAATATAATGCTTCTTTGCTGATTCGATCCTCCTCCTAATATTCTGTGGCTTGAATAATAAATGTATTTTCTGAAGGTTATGGATTATTTAATATTCAGATGCTATTCTTCTCTGCTGATGATTCTTTGTTTTCAATCTGCTCTCCAAATCATATTACATACCTCATTGATGATCCTTTGCAAATGATTTGATTTTCCTTATATATCTCCATGTAGACTGAGTGAAATGATGCATCTCTTAGAAAGGAGGCACTATTTGAATGGGTGTATCTTTACTTAACAAATCTGTTTTAGCATTAACCGTTGCCTTCTTTAATAATTGCCTCTCTTTAACAAATTATATTTGCTGCCTAAGACTTAATTGATATCTTCAATAAATCGATGCATAAGAATTTGCTGCCCTTAAGACCTGATCGCTACCCTGCTGCTTCCTTATTTAGTCTTTCTATTTATACTGAACTTCTACATTAATTTGGGCGATCACCATCTGAAGGTAGTCGGCTTTGGGCAAGCTTTAATTATTATTTAAATTGAATAATCTGAGTCGGCCTCCTACTGACAATTAATCTGAGTCGGCCTCCTACTGGCAATTATTTTGAGTCGCCCCTCTGGCAAAGCTATTTTTATTATTATGTATTTAACTTGTTTATCTGATTTCTAATGCCATACTCTAGTCGCGCAGTCTGTAAATGGCAGGGACATGACAATACATACCAATGAAGTCTCCTATATATAATATTCGTTCGATTAAAATTTCAGATACCTCAAATACTTTTTGATTCAATGCAAATAACCAATTTTCAAATTTCAAGATGATTTTTAGTGCTCTAGGCCTTGTCTTTAGATGTGACATCCTATGTATTAAATTTAAATATTTTGGTATGCAAGCTGATAGATTATGATCAAATTTGATAAGCGAGCTGGCCAGGGATGAGCGAAAATTGTGTTTGAATCAAGAGGACACAATCATAAGTGCTATTCTATCTCTCAAACAAAATTGTACTTGTGATTCAATCTAGAATCATGAAACTAATATGATTCAAGATGGATTCAAACAACTAAAATAAAAAAGACGACAATTAATAAATTTACTAAATTTTATCAACTTATGTAAAAATGAATTAAAGTCAAAATATATAAACTAAAAGAATAAAATAAAATACATATTTTCCCTCAACTTTAATAAAATAACTTCTTTTGATCTCTTTTCTGATGGTTGTAGAGTTTATTATTATTTATTTATTCATGAAAATTTGTGATCACCTCAATCCTAACCCAAAACTAAGATGATAATCCAGTGTGTACCTTATCTACTAAAAACTGCTGTCTCTAGACCATTTCAATAAACTGCTGTTTAATAATGGTATGCCAAATCTGCTAAATTGAGATAAATGAGTCGAAACATAGAACAAAAAGACCCTTCCAACATCTCAACTTTTGTCTCACTCTCAATCAAGAACATCTGTTCCTCATTTATGTTTGGAAAGCAGATCTTCACATTCTTAGTTAATTTTCTAGATGCTGCTCATGGTTCAATGTTTATGGCCTTTGTAATGGACTGTATTAGGCCACCACTATTTACAGCTCTGCTTGGATACCTTAACTTATTTAGTAGAATATTACATACAAGTTCAGCATTGCAAGATTTATTGTAACACTTTTGTTTGTCATTTTACAGTTGGGATTGACAAGCCGCAGGCCGGTCATCGCTCGCAGTAGTAATATATGGTCTTGGAGGCCTCGGTAAAACCAGTCGCAGAAGCTGTGGTTTCAAAAATGGATCTCAAGAATTATAATTACAGTAGGCTTGAAATATATCAAGAGCCAGAGAAGAATGATTTTAAGAGATCACAGCAGCAAATTCTTAAAGATTGTTTTCCAGATTTTAATGGTGGGCAACCGATATTGTTAAGAGATTGTAGTGATGGTGGAGACCAGCTGATGGAGGCTTTTAAATGTGATAAAAACAAAGCTATTTTTCTTTTCATTGATAATGCATTATGGTCATCAGACCTGAACAACCTTCTGCCGCAGGACTTGGGAGGCCTTCCCCAAGGTAGCAGAATTTTAGTTACAACAAGAAATTTAGCAGTTACAGATATGTTTGAAGGACATCCCAACCTAATGCGCAGACTCTGTGCTCTCCAGCCTCTAGCCCGTGAAGATGCATTGAAAATTTTGTTCAATAACCCAACTAAAACTGGAACCATTAAAGATGAATATTTAAATAGAATTTTAAAGATTTGCAGTGGGGTACTGCTGGCCCTAAATTATTCTGGTATTTTCTTACGTAGGGAAAGTTATCGAGTTGACAGGTGTATTGGCCTATTGAAAGTTTTAGAAGATGAGGACAAAATCAGAGAAGATAAGCTGAGCGACCACCTTTTTGATTTTGTGTATGGTGAGTTGGAAGAATAAACTAAGGAAGCCTTGCTTGACATATGCTGCTTCTTCAACAAATGGAAATGTCATGATGTGGAGTATATTGTGGGAGGAACGGCAGTTACATCTCTTCTTGAGGCAGGATTGATCACTTCAACTACTAAGGACAATGATCCCAATCCCCTTTTGGAGGAGTTAATCGTTCATGAAATCATTAGAGCAGAAGGGCAACGCTTAGCAAAAGGCAATATAATCATAGATGTTCAATCCTTATGTGATGCTGCAAATGACCAGGTATATTTAACCACATATCCAATGCAAGTTTGAAACTATTTACTCTAACCGATGTTAGTTTTTTTGCAGAGGCTCGATCAAATTAAAGTAGTCTGGCTTGTAAACGAGAAATCTCAATACGTTATTGAGGAAAGGCACTTAAATCTAATGAGAAAATCATTAAGAGTTCTTGCCTTAGGAGAAGGAATGAAAGTGGGCACAGTAAGTAAAATGAGATTTGAAAAATTGATGTTTCTTCATGTGTCCGGTGATATTCCTCAGTTACCAGTGAAGTTGGAGAAGCTTGATGAATTGATGGTGTTCCATGGGCCTTTCTTCATTGAAGGTGAAGTTAGTCTGTGTAAGGCAAGTCCTTTGGCTTCAATTACCATATCTACAACATTTTATTCTTGTATACATTTTGATAGTTTGGTAGCCATGTTCTGACAATTGGAATATCTATGCAGCTTCCTAAAAGTTTATTATCAATGAAGGTCATTAGTCAATTTCGGTCCACTGAATGCACCAACTCTCAGATGACAGGAGCTCTTCCGTGTTCTTCTTTGGGAAAGCTAGATTTCAGTGAATTGGTGGAGCTGCACAAGCTACCAAAGGGGTTTAATCAGTTAGTGGCATTGTAAATCTTGATTCTAGATGGCAATGAAAAGATGTGGGAGCTGCCTGAGCAAATCTGCCAACTGCCTTCTTTGAAGGCACTAAGTATGAGAAAGTGCAAGGGTTTAAAATGTCTGCCAAAATCCTTTGGAAGGCTGATTACATTAACATATTTGGACTTGTACGGCTGCTTAGAGTTGGAAAACTTGCCTCAAACCTTCAGAGAACTCACATCTCTAAGGGCCTTGAATATAAATCAGTGTTCTAAGTTAAAAGCTTTGCCTACAAGCTTTAGACAATTGACATCTTTGCAGCATTTAGAGTGTTCTAAGAAATTAGAAAGTACGGTGCAGAGCCAAATAAGTAGTCAGGTGCTAGTTAACAACGGCTTCTTTAATAAAATTTAAGCAACATTATTTTATAAGTTGTGACCAGTTTCAATGTCAGGGATGATCATTATTGAATATTATTTGAGTCTTACATTGATGCAAAAACAATAATTGATGTTTCTGTATCACTAGATTTATAGTATAAGTTTGCAAGTTATATTGAGGGGACTTTTAGTACAAGGGCTCGTGGTTATCATTTAAATTTTACACTATTTTGGGTTTTGAGATGAAATTGGAGATTTTGCATCATCATATTTCTAGTGCATGTTTATAAGTTAATGTTCAAACCTTAAGGATATTTTTGGTATAGGTGCTTATAGTGTCTTTTTGAATCTTTTATTGATGCAAAAAATATGTTCTGGTTTTGAGTGCAACTTGGATTTTTTTGTTTGTTTTTCAATTCTCTATTATAAATTTCAGAAATATGTTCTGGTTTTGAGTGCAACTTGGATTCTTTTGTTTCTTTTTCAATTCTCTATTATAAATTTTCAGGTTATATTATGTTGAAGGGATATTTAACGTCAAGATTGATGGTCTCTATCTGAACTTTATATTGACACAAAGACAGTGTATGTATTATTTGGGGTTTGAACTTAAATTGGGATTTTTGTATCATTTCCTCTGTAATTAATGTTTGTAAATTATAGTATGTCAAGGGGATTGTTAGTGTTAGAACTAGTGGGTGATGCATGAATTTTATGTTGTTACGGTCACAACAATAGTTTCTGGGTTGAGTTTTGTGCTTAAATTGGGAGTTCTTAATCATTAGCTTTGTAGTTTAAAATTGTAACTTGAGGGCATATTCGGTGCCAGGCCTGATGAGTGCTGTTTGAATTTTACAATGGTACAAAATTGTGTCCAAGGGTCAATGGTCATAATGTATTAAGTTTTTTGATATAAGCATAATCTTATGATGGGATTTTCTTCCACAGGATGAAACCCTAGCTGCTGCTTTGAGCATCTCTATCTTCTCTCCAAAATTTACTACATCCTTTTCCCTAGGAATTCAACTTTCTTCTTACCTTTCACATTACTCCATGCTAAGTCAGATACCATCTTGCCACTAGCCTTCCTATCTGACATCCAGCACAACACAAAAAACACTAAATTCCTCTGTATTAATACCATTTTGTATGGTTTGCCATGATTTGCTTCATTCCTGGTCACCCACAATTAAAACATAAAGGCTGCAACCTTTTAAGCTTGACACCAATTCTTTCTATCATTCCAGAGAGTACATTTTCACACTTCTCAATAATATTTGAGTCTATCGGAACTTATAACGATATTCTCATCGTCAGTTTGCATTGTGCATTATTCATCAATATAGGTAAATTCTTTGGCTTGGAAATTACAAAGTATGATGTTTTATATTCATGGTCTTGAATAGAATGGAAAAAATGAAGCAAAACAAGTCCTGAAGCTAAGCAGGAAGGTAAATCAATTTTTGTCTACTAAGCCATTCATAGGTCTTAGTCTTGTCCTTTGATTCTTCCTTCAAAGTTCATCTTATTGCCTGAAACATCCACGAGTGATATTATGAGTTTATCACTTAGTGTAAATGATCTCAAGATTATCTGTAGTTTCATCATGGAAATGCTTGTGGGTACATTAAACTGAATGACCAGCACGAGAACAAAGTGAAGAAACTTGAGGATCAAATCAGCTACAATTTGAAGAACGAGGTGTTAATTGAGTAAAATTAGGGCCCTCTGATCAATAGAGGCATTGATAAAGGAAGTCTCAACTTCTTTTTCCCTCAAGCTTCTGCATGAAATGGGCATCCATACTTTCTTCAAATCCTTTTTAGAAAGTATTCCGAGATTTCATTTGCACTCGTACAAATTTGAGGCAATTAGGAAGTCTTTGTAGTGTTTTTGTACCTCACCTCTTTTGTAGCTCTCTTGAAGTCCTTCCAGTTTCTTGTGCCCCTCCTTCCGCTAGTATACTTTGTTTGTCTGTAATAGCACACATCCGTGTAGTAGCATTATATAAGAGGCAAAAAATGTGCCATTGAGGTGTCAAATGTGTCAAATTTGTCCAGTTATGGCATGGATAGAATACCGAATCAGTTAGTCTCAGACCCTGTTGGCAATAATAATGAGCACTTGAAGAAAGCACCTGATGGGTAAATGAGTCATTCAGTGAATACTATTAGTTCTTGTTCTAGTCTTGCCTCTCATCTCCCTGTCGATTCTCTTTTAGAAAGTTTCAAGGAAAGGATGGATTTTCATATGCCAATATTCTTCGATCGAGGAACAAGTTTATGGATGCACTGTCTCTATATGAAACTATTTTGGAAATAGAATAGACAGGTAATGTTGAGGATCAAATTGGAAAAGGAATTTTTCTCCAAATGCAAGGTTTGACTCAGATTGCATTCCAGAGCTTTGCAGAAGCTATTGAATTGGATCCTCAGAAGCTACATAGCAACTTTAATTATCTAAACCAAAATCGAATTATGATTTTTTTTGGAAAATCACTTGTCGCAGACTTGTTTGAAATTTTATGCAAGATACCATCCCAAATTAGAAGATTTTGTTTTGTTCCCTAGTTTCAGTTCGTTGGGTGGCCAATTGCTTGCAGAACCCCATATGTTTACAATGCTCATCAATTACGACTTCGGCTTCTCTTAATTGCCACCTCGCTTGATCTACACGTATGCATTTTATAACAGATGTACACCGGTTAGTTCAGGTTCTATTTTTTTTTTTTAATTTAACAAATTTTCCTTTCACAAAAGATTCCATATATTCTATGTTCACTTTATTAAGTAAACGTTATACACTGCGCGGGTATTATTTTTTTGTTTATTTTTCACTCTTATTCTATGAATTGATCATTTCACTTTTGCATGCCACCTTTACTATGATATATCGAGGTCACTTATAACTCCACTTCACATTATGAAATAACTGGAGGTCACTTATAACTCCACTTCACATTATGAAATAACTGTTGTACGTTTAGCAGATCCTATATTTTTCTTTATAGATTACTCTATTTTTCTTTTAAAATTGTTTTACAATAAGATTTTTGAAGATTTTATTAAACCAATCATATAGTAATATTGTTTTTTTGATTAATCTTAAATCTTAATAATTAGTTGTTAGGTCTTTTGTATGGGCTTTAAAGTCTCAACATTTAGTTTTGGTAAATTGCGAGATATCCTAAAATTATTGTTAGAAGTTATCTAATTCGCGATATGAGATTGTAGTGAGGTATAAAATATTTATTAGCTATATTTATAACACTATCATATTTTATGTTAGAAATAACTCAACAATTGACATTTAGATCAAATATTCATTAGCTTATAAATTTTTATCCGGTCCATATTAGATTTGTTATAACACAAAAATTGACATTTAGATCAAATATTTATTAGCCTACAAATTTTTATTTGTCTATACTAGATTTGTTCATTTTTTAGTTCCTTTTTCCCCTTGAATTTTTGTAGGATAATTTCATGGTATAAGTGTTTTTGATGAAAAATTAGGGGGTATTGGTCATGCTGGCCCATCCTCTACTTTGTTGAGAGATAATGTGGCCTTTCTTAACTTGGTGGATGTGAAGCCAAGCAATGGTATTTTTACTTGGAATAATAGGTGTGGAAATGACTCAATTTTTGAAAGATTAGATAGGTTTCTTGTGTTAATTATTGGATGGCAACAACTAGACTACAAATTCTAGCATTTTTGGGTGGAAAGGTTATGATCAATGGCCCATAAATTTTTCCTCCTCATTGTTCCCAATTCACAAAAATCAATCTTTAAAGTTTCAACTTAAGTGGCTTTGAGATTCTAATTTGCATAAGCTTATGAAGATCATATGGTGGTCAAAAGGGAAGTCTGTCTTTGGAATAGCTATGTATTCTTTTTTCAAGAGACTCCAATTTGTCAAGTTCAAACTCAAGAAGTGGAATAGATCTTCTTTTGGAAATATATTTAAAATTAAAAATCAAACTCAAGGTAAGCTACAAATGTAGCATTGTAAATTGTCGACCTTGACAAATTCACACTATGTCTAGCTTCCTCCTATGTGCTCTAACCTAATTATGACAATTATTTACTCGTTTCATTATTGTTTTTAAAAAATTAGGATAAATTGGAAATTAAAATTATTTATTTATTTAATGAACATCTAAATCCCAAAATAGGCTTGGTCAAGGGTGCCCACACCCTTGACCACCCTATTTTGGCTCGATTTTTAACAATTTATTGTCTACATTTTATGATTACAAATTTAAATTCATTTGTCGGTTTTTCACAATTATTTTTTTGGAAAATGAATAAGTGCATGTAAATATAAGTATTTTTCACCATTCAAACATCTAAGACAATCTAGCAAATTTTAAATATCAATTGAGCATCCTAAAAACAATCAAAAGCAAAATAAGCAACATTGTTATAACACTTTGTCATTAGTCAAGATTCATGTTATAAATTCATCAAGATCATAAGTAAGAATGTTCATGTTTTATGTTCATTTATTTTGTGAGTACTAACACTTTTAGCAATTTCAATAAAAAATCCAATTCTCCTTTCATGTGATGTGTATCATGACTTCAATCTATCAAATAAATAAGATCTAAGTGGTAACTTGGAACACTTGTCATTTATCACTCGTTTTTATTCATTTGCCTTTGTTTGACTAAGGGTAAGTAATTTTTTACATCATCACAACCATTGTGGAGGTGGAAATACCAAAGTGAGGTTTGACTTAGGCAAACCCTTATATGGGGCAACCCTTTCTCCCCTTTCTTGTGTGTAGGTGTCAAATTTGAAGAGGATTTGGGAGAAGATTAAAGACTTAATAGCAAGATCAAATGTTCAAGAATGTTCATTCAAAAAATTAGCGCAAGAGGAATTATACATCAACAAATATAATTATGAAGCTAAGTCTAGGAGGAAAACACTTATAGCCTATGATCAATTGATACTTGTTCTGAGATTCTCGAAAGCCATATTTTCTAGTCAAGGGCACCCACACCCTTGTCCATAAAAAAACAACTCAAATTTATATCCAAGTTTCTTTGTCTCTACCTTCTACTCTTTTATTATCAATTTTTGCATTTCTATCCTGTGTTCTTTTTGAAATTACATCAGTTTGTCATAATCTAACTAGTTCACTTTCAAATCACATAAATTTACAACCTCCTATCCAACAATTCCAAATGGAGCCAAAACAGTGATCAACCATTCTGGCTCTTCCTTGAGAAAAGTAGTCAAGTGGTCTTGTATGATTAGTTCTATGCCCCCTTTTAATGTGATGTAAGCAAAAAGTAGTGATTCAGATTTCAAGTCCTCTTTTCCCACATCACATTTTGGTGAACTTGACACTTTCACTTGCATATCTTTTGAAATTGTATTTTAAATCTAAGTATATTCTTAGGTTGTTTTCATTTGTCAAAGTGCATGCAAATTTTGGATAAAAATATTGAAAGAAAAGTAAAGGTTTGGGGTGATCCCACAATAGTGGGTTACACTTTTTGTCCAAACTTGACATTGAACTGAATGTTTTTTAACTAAATCTCCACTTTCAGGCACCTATAGTTGCTAAACCATGAGGAATTTAAAGATGATGCAAACTAGTGATTTTGACATTTTGTCTATAGATTCTAAATATATATATATATATTTTTAAAAAAATCGGAATCGAATTGCATTTTTTTCCATCTCCTTTGAAAACTAGTTTTTAATAGTAAACACCATTTTTAAAGAGTGACGTGTACTTGCTAATACATAATTTTTTTTCTATGAAGGATAAAATTCTAATTTTTTCAAATTTAGATTTGTAACTACGATATATAGTGCATGTATTTGGTTTCATAGTGTTTTATTGAATATTTTTTTCTTAATTAAGTTTTGAAGTCAAACTAGTTACAATTTAGACATACGCTTACTTGCTAACACACAACTTTTTTTTGTATGTATCAAAATTCAATTTTTTTTAGGTTGGATCAAGGACATCAATATCCAGTGCATAGATATTTTTTCATATATTTTTTTGATAATATACTATTTTTTCACATGTGCCCAACGGTCCTCCTCTGCCCCCTCTGACCCGTGCTCCTCTCTTTTGGGCCCATGTCTGTCGGGTACCACCCCTACGAGGACAGTGCTTTCACCTACAGACTTTTCTAAGATTTTGGTGGTTCCGGGTGAATCTTCGGTGTCGATGGTGGAGTCTCTCCGGTTGTTGGTTGGAAGGATGTGCTTTCCAATGGAAAACAAGTCTCCTCCTTGTTTCCTTCTTTACCTAAGGTTGTCACATCTTCTGGGACAGAGTTTGACATTCCTGATTCGATTTGTGACAGGATTCTCTCCTCCATGGAGAATGCGGTAGTGGGTAGATTTCTTTCTTACCGTCCAACGGTGGATATGGTTCGGAAATGGGTTGCGGAAAAATGGCACCTTAAGGGTGGTGTGGAGATCTGCGCGATGACTGGTGGTCTTTTCCTGTTTAGATTCACGGCTGCAAAGGACTTGGTGGTGACTTTGTCATCGGGTCTGTGGGTTTATGGGAAACACAACCTGACTATGTGTCGTTGGAAACTAGGTTTTGACCCTGCTACAGATCTGAATAAGTCGGCTCCAATTTGGGTGCGACTGTCGAGCTTACCTCTGGAGTATTGGGATGAAGCTATTTTCAAAGGTATTGGGGATTCGTTGGGTCAATTCGTCACCACAGATTCTATTACAAAGTCAAAATCCAGGTTAGTCTTTGCGAATTATGTGTTAATATTTGTGTTGATAAAGTCCTCCCGAACTCTATCAAGTTGTGCTCTAAGTTTGGCAGCTGGATACAACCAGTGTGTTATGAAAATGTTGTGGTATACTGTCAAAAGTGTGCTAAAGCTGGGCATCTGATTTCTAAATGTAAATCTACCGTCAGTCGGGAGGTTAAGGTTAATTGTACTGTGGAAAATCTCACTACTCCATCTGGAAATGATCCTTGTTTGTCAGATGACTCTGGGCTTGTTCCCCCGAGTGCTGCTCATTCACATGAGGATCCTCTGCCTTCACCCACCCCTGTCGGTCCACCTTCTGAACTATTTGACCCTAGTGCTTTATTGGAGTCTGTTGTTAAACCCCTGTCTATCCAGATGGCTCAAGACCCTAGCTCTTCGGCTGTTGATCCTCTGTTTGCGGTGGTCTCTGTGGGGACTTGTGAGGCATTAATTGAGGATGGTGAAATATGGGAGGAAGAGAGCTCCAGTATGGTTGATGAATCTACAAAAAGTATGGGGAGTTTGAAGCTTGAGAAAACTGTGGAAGAAGAGATATGGAGAACGCCAAAGAAAAAAACAAGGAAGAAGAAGGCAGATGTAGGAGGTGACTCCAAGCTAGGGAGACCTTCTCAGAGGCACACTAGGATGAGAGAAACGACAAATGAGATTGCCCTGGGAAAGCAGAGGACATTGGATGTGTCCTCAAAAAAGGTAAGAAATGAGAATTATGTCATGGAATGTTTGTGGGCTCAATAGCTCCCACAAACAAAGTGCTCTAAAGGACTATATCGTGGAACATAAGATTGATGTTTTCCTACTTCAAGAAACCAAAATGATGAATGTTAATTTTGATAAAATTGCTAAATTTATTTGGCCTAATGCATCTTATGTCTACAGTGATGCTGAGGGTGCTTCAGGGGGTCTGGCTGTGCTTTGGAACCCATCTAATTTTTGGGGCTTTGGATTATTCCACTGTAAAAATAGTGTGGGGGCCTCGTTCACTTACCTTGGTGAATCTTGGTCTATAATCAATATTTATGCTCCAAATCAGAGGAATGCGAGGAGTATTTTGTGGCATAACATTGCGGTTAAAATTAATTTGAATAGGGGAGGCCGTTGGCTTGTTGCTGGAGATTTTAACTCTCCCCTCTTTCCGTTGGAAAAAAGTGGTGGCCTTTTGGATTACTCTGACAGCATGTCTGACCTGGCTAATTTTTTGAATTCTTCAGGTTTAGTTGATATTGAGCTCTTGGGCTAGAAATTCACTTGGTCTAATAGATGGGCTAGTGGTAACCTGATTCAGGTCCGGCTAGATCGCTTCCTTTGCTCTCCTCATTGGACTAATGTCTTAGATGCTAATCTAATAACCTTGCCCAGGACGGGCTTTGACCATAACCCCCTTTTGCTGACCACCAATATTCACCCTGCTGTAGGTCCCTTTCCCTCCCGCTTTGAGATAATGTGGAACTCTCATCCTAATTTCAAAAATAAAATTGCTGAATGGTGGAATATTCTTGCCCATGGCTCCCCCATGTATAGGATTTTCTTCAAACTTAAACATATTAAAAACATGGTAAAGGGATGGAACAAGAATGTGTTCGGGGATGTGTTTCAAAAAAAAAAGTTGTTAGAAGGAGAGTTGAGGACCTTACAAAAGAAAATGGAGGAGGGAGATGACAGTCAGCGGACTCACAACCAGGAATGGGGAACTAGGATGGAATGGGAACGGGTTCTAAAAAATGAGGAGGTCTTTTGGAAGCAAAAATCAAGAGTCCAATGGTTGAAGGAAGGAGATAGGAATACCTCCTTCTTTCATGTTTCAGCCATCAAGCATAGGAAAAGGAATCAAATTTCTAAGCTGACTAATGCTACCGGGGAGGTGATTTCGAATCATGCTCAGATTGGACTCTGTGCTGTTAGCTATTTTTAGGATGCTTATTCGGCCCTAACTGAGGCACCTAATCCGGCCTTGGACAATGCGATTCTCAACCATCTTCCTACCACCATTTCTCAGGAAGATAATATGGGGATTCTTAGTAGTGTTTCTATGGAAGAAGTTCGCCTGGCTACCTTTAGCATGGGGGCTTTCAAAGCCCCGGGGCCTGATAGTTTTCCTCCTGCCTTCTTTCAGATTTTCTGGGATACTGTGGGTGGGGACCTAGTGCTTGCGGCCAGGGACTTCTTCAAATTGGGTAAGATCCTCAAACAATTGAACCACACTTTCATTGCTCTTATTCCCAAGATTGGTGAGCCTCAATCCATGACTGATTTCTGACCTATTAGCCTTTGTAACACGTTCTATAAGATCATTTCTAAGATTTTAGTAAACTGAATCAAACCTCTTCTGGATAAAATCATTACTCCTACTCAAAAGGGTTTTGTCCCTGGGCGACATATTCTTGATGCTACTTTGACCACCCATGAATTGCTCCACTCAATGGATAGATGTAATTATGTGGGGATGGCTATCAATCTTGACATCTCCAAAGCTTATGACAAAGTGTTATGAGACTTCATCCCGAAGGTCTTGGCTAAGTTTGGATTCAACAATTTGGTCATCAAACTCATTATGGAGTGTGTTAATACTGTAAAGTACTCTTTTATTGTTAATGGATCCCCTTTTGGGTTCTTCTTTGCTGGAAGAGGGATCAGACAAGGAGACCCCCTATCTCCCTATCTTTTCATAATGATTGCAGATGTGCTCAACAAGAACTTCACTGGTATGCTGTCAGAGGGCTCCATTATGGGCATTAGAGCGGCTTCCTCCCTGGATCCGGTTGTTGTGCAAAAATATGTGGATGACACTTTTCTCTTTGGGAAAGCCTCTGTGGTGGAATCCAGGAAATGGAAAGCTTGCCTTAACAACTATGCCTCTTGTTCTCGTCAAAACATCAATTACAATAAAAGCATGATTTATTTCTTTAACTGCATGCCTAATTTGCAAACCAGGGTGACTGCGGTCCTGCGATGTGTCAGTGGATCTCTCCCGTCGGTTTATCTTGGGATCCCCCTCACGGTTAAGGAGGTTACCACTGATTTCTGGAACTCGATTCTGGAAAGGATCCAAAAGAAATTGGTTGGGTGGAAGGGCTCTATCCTAAGCCATGTTGGCAAACTCCAACTGCTCACAGCGGCTCTCCATGGTATCCCCACTTACTTCCTATCCATTTTTAAGATGCCTAAGTACATTGCTGATAAGTTTGAAAAAAATTAAAGGAATTTCCTCTAGTCTGGGACTGAGGAAAAGAAGAAACTTGCTTTGGTGAAATGGGAAAAGGTCTGCCGGGCCAAAAATTGTGGTGGACTAGGAGTCAGGACAATTGTCAACTCTAATAGGGCTCTGATGGCCAAGGTTGGTTGGGATCTATTAAGGAACACTAAGGATTGGTGTAAAATTTTGAATTCCAAATATCTTCAGGATATGCCTTTGATCAATTGTCTCTCGGAGTCTCACCCCCAGGGCTCATTAGTTTGGAGGAGCATTTGCAACACACAAGTCCTATTAAGGAAAGGGATTAAATGGAAAATGGGCAATGGGAATAGAATCATATTCTGGGAAGATACTTGGATAATTGACACCCCTCTAGCTTGCTCTGACTTTAGGGCTATGATGGGTCCGGCCCAAAGATTCTTTGGCATCCATATCAGTGATTATGTTTCTGGACCCCCTGGAGCTAGGATTTGGAGATACCTTATCCTCTACTGCCCCTAGTCTCAAGATCTTTGTTGTCTGGCTTGGTCCCTTCAGGTGATTCTCTCTAGCACTAGGTTTCCATCCTATGACAGAGAGGATGAGTTTTTTTGGACCTTTGACAAATAGGGGGATCTCTCTGTGAGGTCAGCTTACAGACTGTTGACAAACCAAAATACTACTGCGGAACCCTGGAAGAAGATTTGAAATCGTCACATGATCCCTAAAATTAATTTCTTTTGGTGGACGGCCTATCATAACAGGATTCTTACCCATGACAATTTGAGGAAACAGGGTTTTTGTTTTCCCAATAGATGTTTTCTTTGTAAGAGTGGGGAGGAAACTGTCAGTCACATTTTGTTACACTGCCCATTTCCTACCGAAGTTTGGGGCCTGGAATTTGAGAAACTTGATGTCCCTTGGGTTATGAGCAAGGATCTCTTATCGTTCATTCTAGGTTGGTATGGTCCCTATTCCCACCCTCTGCCTGGTGAAATTTGGAATCAAGTCCCTCCTATCTTGGGTTGGTGTTTGTGGAAGGAGAGGAATAACAGGGTATTCAGGAATGTTGAGAGGAGCCCTAAGGATGTTTTCGGCATTGGTGCTCGGCTCATTGAGGAGAATATCTCTCTTTAAAGGGAAACTCTCAAAGACGAGGCCGTTGGATTTCGAAATAAGAATGGCCAAGGCATGGCATCAGGGATTAGAGGCTAACTCTTTTGACAATTCAAAACTCTTAGCCAGGAAAAATACAAAATGGGAGCCTCTGGATAGAGGCTGGTTTAAACTCAATTTTGATGGTGCTACTAAGGGCAACCCAGGCAGGGCAAGTATTGGTGGAGTAATTAGAGATCTCGGGGGGGCTCTGGTGGCGGGATTTGCTCGAGGTATTGGGTTCCATTCTTCTATAGTGGCGGAAGCTCGTGCGCTGCTAATGGGCCTCAAAATTGCTGTCTCTTTGGGGATTGCTAATCTCCACATCGAAGGAGACTCCAAGTCTATTATGGATGCTGTGAATAAAGACAGACTAATTGGCTGGAATACTAAGGATATATTGTTGGATGCCAGATTCCTTTTATCCAAATTTAGGGATAAAAAGGTGATACATATTTTTAGAGAAGGCAACCAAGTGGCGGATGCCTTGGCTAACCTTGGCTCTTGCTAGGATTCCGCTAAATGTTGGAGGAAAATGGAAAGGTTACCACCAAAAATTCAAGCTATCATCGTGAGGGAACAAAGCAACCAAGTATTGCAATGAATTTAAATCTTTGGATGATGGGTGCTAAATGGGGGGTCCACCTGATTTTATTGGGGGTTTGGTGGATGAGTGTTAACACTGAGATGGCGTACAGGTGGAGGGAATCTATTTTTTTGACTCATTATAGGCTTAGATATTTTCGTGTGTGGGGCACGGACTGGAGGATCCCCGTGTCTGTCCTTTGGACCAGGTGGATGAGTTTGCTTACTAAGTGATGGAAAGCTGGCAGGGTTTAAATTTGAAGGATGGTAACACGAATAAAAAAGGTGGCTTGATGAAGGAAAGATGGAAGGATGTGACTTCAATAAATCTGAGGAGCCATACCGTGCGATCTCTTCTCTTGGGGATCGTGAGATATCTTGTTTTATCTCATCCGTGCATCAGTTTGTTTGAGAGTTTTAATAATGATTTGACTCTTCATTATGAAAGAAAGCCTCCTTCTAGTGTCTTCATGCTAGCTAGTTTAGCGTGAGTCTCAAATGGCACCTTTATGATGGTTTCTATTTTTAGTCATATGGCCAAACTGCCTTGTTTTTTGCGCATTTTCTCCAAGAAGAAGGAACCCTACATGCCCGCCAATTCCTGCCTTGTTGGCCGCAATCATCCCAAGATCCTCATTAACTCCATTGTCAAGTCACCCCGTGGTGATTTTCCCTTCCGCGCATGTGACCTGTACACTGGCGTAATTAACCATCGCTGTATACCTTGCCAAAATGAATACAATGTGATAATTATCCATTATCCTACTGGCTTCTGCATTTGGTATCTTTTGCAAACTCTTGGGCTTCCTGTGCAGGTTGGAAAAATGGGTGGCGAGCGGGTGAGGACTGAGCCGGATAATTGTGATGAATTCCGGATTAATCCTTTAGTTTGGCACATCTGTGTGGAAGGTGGCATTGCTCCTCTTATGGAAATATTGGTCAGCCATGACCCTAACTTGTCTGGTCAGTTTGCCAACTCATGGAAGGATCGTAGGGTCTCAATGGGAGGTATTTTGTTTGAAATCAGTGAGGAAGTCATAGCGCAAGCCACGAGATTACAGTGCACTGGGAAAAAATACCCCAAACACACCAAGAAACCAGATAATGAAAGCTTGAAATCTTTTTTCAGAGGAGATGAGGAATCGGTGCGGAACCCATCGGGTTTTTGAGAGAGAAGCTCTCCCGAAGCCCTGGGATCAGGTGTGCCTGACGCTGATGAAGTACGTCACCTTGGAAGGTAGGTTTAAAACCTGATTTTTTATCACTTCCCCTTGTTAAATCATTTAAGACACAAGATGTTGCTTAGTTTTCCTTTCTTTCTTCTAATGGATTTGGAAAACTCGGTCAAAAAATGCAAAGAGTTAGCCAACCTTAACCCCAGTGATCTCCCGCCACTCCCGCTCCATCATGGGCTCATTCTGAGACTTTACCACTTCCACCTAGCCCTCTATCCTCCTAAAGCTATTACGGCTATGCGCATTGAGGATATTGAACCCTTGTCGGTTGTGAATATTTCCCCGACCGAGTCTAAAAGCCCTCCTCGAAAATCCAATACAGGCACTGCGGGGAATCCCAAAGCCAAGATAACCACCAAGAAACTTAAGGGTGGTTTGGGTAAGGCTCATGCCAGTGCAATGGAGGGTCTCTATGAATTGAAGTCCACTCCGACGAAATCGGCCTACAAGGCCACTAATGCTAAAAAAGGGAAGGAGAAAGGTACGTCAGATTCGATTGTTAGGGAAGGAAAGGGCAAGAACATAACAGGGAAAGACTCCAGAGGAGACACTATTGTGGGGAATACTGTGATGACTGGTGGGGAAAATGCCAGAAGGAGATCCAGGAGGCTTGCAAAGAACAACAAAAAGAGGCAGATTATTGAGGATTCAAAGGAGGAGTGGTCTGACAACAAAGAGTACAAGGAAGAGGAAACTAAGGACAAGATTGTGGAGGGGCCCTGGTTTACTTCTGAGGACAACAAGGTTCCTAAAGATGGATCCACCTCTCACTCTTTGCATCCCTTGGTCGAAGAGCTTGGAGAGGTCCCGGGGACCATGGACATTGGGGAGGAGCCCTGTGATTTGGAGAAGAGAATGGACACGCTCGAAAAAAGGTTCCGTGGGTTGACCTGCTTCACCATGAAGTTGGGCCATTTTGTAACTAGCACCCTGTCAAATGCTATTAAGGAGAGCTGGAGGGAAATAAGAGTCAAGAGAACAAAGACTGGGTTGGTGATTAGGTAGTGGACCTCCTGCTAAAAAACTGGGACAATGCCAATTAGCTGCTACCTGTGCCAGTGTCCTGTCTTTCAGCTGCCTCTCTGTGGTCTTTGTGCTGTCTGTGGGCTGTCTCTATTTTCTGTTTACTTAATGTTTTATTTTTAGTCTTGCTCCTTTTTGGCCCTTGTGGCTCAATGTGAAGGGTATGATGCCCTGAAAATGCTTCTTAACATTTCAAAAACAAAGAGCTTGATTTTCGGTGAAAAACGTATGTTTAATTAAACTAAAAAAATACATTAATAAAACCAAAATATATTAAAATTATACTTGATGGATAGGTCGTTCCAAGGACTACCATCATCTAGTTGGGTCTCTGAAGTTACCTCCATTTTCATCCTCAACCTGAGCTTGGAAACACAAAATTCTACAAAAAAATGTTAGAGGGGGAGAAGGGCAAAAAATGGTGGTTCTAGTGAGGGAGGATTTTCTAGAACCCCTCTTCTAGTGAAGCCCCCTTTAAATGAAATTAAAAAAGAGAAACCCTTTAGCAAACCCCCCCTTCTAGTGAACCCCCCCTTCTAGCAAACCCCCCTAAAGTTTTTCTCCCACCCAAAATACATTTTCCCTTCCTCAACGTAATTGTAACCCACTATTGTGGGATCGCCCTTTGTATAGTTTTGTTCATTTCAAAGGTTCAAGAAGTGTTATCTTTCAACATTTTCAACATAAATTTGGTTAATTACAACATTTTAAATTCTAAAAATTATCATTTGAACATATTCCATTCACTTCATTTCTCTAGAAACACAATTTTATGCATGCTTGCACATCATATGAAAAAATTAAGTGTCCTTGCATTTCTAGAAATCTGTTTTCCTTCAGCCCTGAACCTGTGCAATCTCAGATCCTTTAACATTGTAGTTGATTCCTATATTTTAAACTATCAAAATATTGGATCTCTAGTATAGGGAAACCACACTCTTGTCCAACTAATTTTTGCCCAAATTTTAGTCACAATTATGTCTTTGTGACCTTTGTGCATACCCGTTTTTTGTTTCTAATATTTGTTGTTTTTATCACCATCATTTGTTTTCTCTTTATTGTATGAGCACTCAAGCGTCTTAAATCTTATAATTAGTTTATTATCTTTATGATTTGGTGTCCCATATCCAATACTCCTATGAGATATAGTTATAGACTTGTGGCTTTTTGTGTTGTAATGACATCCTGTGTTGAGCCTGAGTCTCATAACTCTCTCACTCAAGGAGTTACATCTACTTAATCTATCTTTGATTCTCTTCCTACTCCATTACCTAAGTCTAATTCATCATCTAACATCCATGTGGAATTAGAAGTTGATTTTTCTCATGTCCCTAATGATAAACTTAAGCAATTGGACAACTTGGATAGCCTTCAATTATTCTTAAGCACCGAATCCTTGGCTGGAGAAACAATTCCATTAGTGGATAACCTTAGGAAGCTAATCAATGATTCACAAGCAATAGATGTTTTGTACAATATAACTCATATAGTGGATTCAAACATCCCTATGACATCTAGTTGCACTCAAACCCTCATAAATGCTCAAAATCAAATAGGAAGAAAAGTTTTTTCTCCAGCAACCATACCTTCTATTCATAATTTTATTCCTCCAGTCATAAAATACACCACACAATATAATAATGTTCTTAACTCAAGTTTAGGACTTTCTTGTGGAAATACTTATAGGTTGGTCACTTCATCCACCATACCTCCATTCACCTCACCACTCATTAACTTTTAAAACAATTATCCTCCAACCATTAGCCCTACACATTCCACACTTTCCCAAAATATGTCACAAAATGATCCTACCATAAGCCAACTTTTACAAAACAAGTCACAAAACCATCCAAACATAAATCAAAATCAAACTAATGCTAATCCACCCGCATACCTCACATGTAGTCCCTTATCATTAGCTATCCTAAAGATAGCCATTCCGCAAAATATTGAAATTTCTTGCTTTGAGAAGTATGCTGGGAAAGGAGATCCTAACAATCACGTATCGACTTTCACCGCCTTGTGTAGTGATTTCCATTATGAAAATGCTCTCCTAGCTAATTTTTTTTTAGATCATTGTGAAATGAAGGAAAATGGGGTGGTATGGTTTTCTCTACGAAATGTATGGAAAATAGTGAAAAGGGGGTGTCCACCTAGATATAAATCCACTTTCCTACATTCATTAGGAAGAGAGACAAGGTCACAAATGGTTAGAATTAACTTGCAACCCTTGGGGTGAGTCAATCCTATATTTGGACACTAGGATACCTCAACTTCCTTATGATAGAAAATGACTAATTTTCTGTTTTGGGAGATGAATAAAAGTGCATAAACAATAAAGCCTATATGACCTAACACTTGAAATGTAGACTATATTATGATAACAATAACAAAAACAATAACTTGCAAGCAAATATGAGAATGGAAAGATGGTATGTGCCTGGCTCCAAAAGTGGGTTTTAGGCTCTGTTAAAGGACATATTCACCCAAGGGCGAATGAGTCCTTGTACAGGGGACCAAAAATTCGTTTTGCAATCCCTTGCTCTCAGATCTAGGCTTCTGATTCTGCTAGGTTGGATTGTTGAAAAGTTAGAAATAAAACCTATAAGTGAGTTTCATTGGCTTGAAAACTTTGACAATTTTGAAAAATTGCTCTTTAGATCCAATTTTTAGTTCTTCACCTGTAAATCTGCACATTCAAAGAAAGGGGAAAAATGTTTGTTTTGGGTGAATAGAGGTTTATCTTGGTCAAACCCTAGTGTAGTAATTAAACCTTGATAGTGAAATGAAATCATAAATGGAAGGAATGATGAATGAACACTAGCTTGTTGCAACTCACCAAACCCTTAATGGCTGCCCTTACTCTAGATGTTCTAATACTTGTACGATAGGCCCACAATGCATAAGTTAATTGAGTGTGCCAATATTTTTTATGTTTACTTACCATTTTCCTTAGGATTTTCTCGACAGTTTTGTTGGTTGATTCTACTTGATCATTTGATTGTGGATAATATGGTGTTGAGAAATGATGTTGAATATTAAAGGTTTCCAAAAACTTCTTCACATCATTATTTTTAAATGGGGTTCCATTATCTGAAACCAATGTGGAAGGAAGACCAAAGCAAGCAATAATGTGCTCCAATATGAAATGACATATTGCATTAGTGGTTGTAGAATTAAGAGGTATAACTTCTACCCATTTCGCGAAATAATTTGTTGTGGTAATTATAAACCTATGTCTAGCAGAAGAAGGTGTTGATATTTTTCCAATAAGATCCAAACCCAAAACCAAGAATGGCCAAATAGGAACTTGGGCACAAAGCTCAAAAGTAGGAGCTCGAATCAAATTATTATGCTCTTGAAATTTATGACATTTCTTAACGTGAGCAAAATAATCTTGTTCCATATGTCTCCAATAATATCCTACGTGAATTAACTTTTGTACTAACAATCTTCCTCCCAAATGGCCCCCACAAGCACCTACACGAGCTTCCTAAAGGGCTACAAGGATCTCTGATTGTTTAAGAAATCTAAGCCAAAGACCATAAAATGATTGTATATATAGAACATTCACAAGGATTTTGTATGTAGATGCAAGTTTTCAAAGATGATCTCTAGTGTTTTTAGTTGTTGGCTCAGTAAAGGTACCTTCTTTTAAGTAGTTGAATATTGATGTGTACCATTATACCATTCACTAGAGTTTTCAATATCGGTTAATACAAATTCTTCTAGCTTATCATCTATTGATGGTTTTGTGATTGTATGAACCACAAATGTGAAGTCTATAGAAGGATCTTCATGAGATACAAGGGAAGCAACACTTTCCATTACATCTTCATGTTGATTATCATTTCATGGGACACTTTCAATGGTATGTGATTCAAAGCATTCTAATAATATCTTTGTAAGTTCCTTATACTTGGATAAATTATCATGTTTCACTTGATATGAACCATTTATCTGATTAACAATTAATTGAGAGTCACTATCATCACATGAAATTGCAACCTACTGAACACAAAGTTCAACATTCCAATGACACAATGGAAATGACCTCAAGGTGTGGGACCTTTGCATAAATGAGCTCAAATCTTCGAAGAAGGCCGAATTCATCTTTCTATCCAAGTGAAATTCGTTGGTATAACCCAACACATGAAATCCTACCACTAACCTACTCTAACAACCAATAGGGAAAAGGGGTAGATGGAAATCGTGAAGGGGAAAATGGAGGTGATACACCAAGTTAGAAATTTGTTTCTTCCTAGCTTAGAATGCTCAATACGTTGTTGAAAAGGGACCAAGGGACTCACACAACTCTCTGTTTGATCAACCCTTAGAGGCATACAAGATGGTTAGGGTTTGACAAGGTGTTGGAAGGAAAGCAAAGTTTATCAAACCAACAACTATAAATAATTTAACTCAAACATGCATGCGTGAAAAACACAAAACAAACACTCAGATATGAAGGTAATGAACTTAATCAAACATACAAAAGATGAGAAGAAAGCTTAGTCAATTTCATAAACATAGAGGCAAAAGGCCAATATTTACAATAACAAAGTGTAAAATACAGTGTTCGCAAAAGAAAATCCCCAGAGGAGCCAGAGGAAGAACCCATAAAAAGAATACAAGCGTTGCTTTTATAGATCAAGAATAACTCATATGAATACAACTCAAACCCCTACCCAACTAGGGTTAGCAGTCGAAGAGATCTGATCAAGGAAATATTAGCTATGAAATCCACGCCAAGAAGAGCCTGAAGAGAATTTTTTTGATATGAAACATTTATTTGCTTAAAAATTAATTGAGATTCACCATCGTCACATGAAATTTCACCCTGATGAACACGAAGTTCAACATTCCAATCACACAATGGAAACAACGTCAAGGTGTGTGACCTTTGCGTGAATGAGGTTGAATCTTCGGAGAAGGCCGACTTCCTCTTTCTATCCAAGTGCAATGTGTTGGTCCAAACCAACACATGAAAACCTACCACTAACCTACTCTAACAACCAACATGGAAAAGGGGTAGAAAGAAAGTGTGAAGGTGATACACCAAGATGGAAACTTGTTTCTTCCCGACCTAGAATGCTCAATGCATTGTTGAAAAGGGACTAGAGGACTCACACAACTCTCTGTTTGATCGACCCTCAGAGGCATACAAGAAGGTTAGGGTTTGACAAGGTGTTGGAAGGAAATATAAGTTTCTCAAATCAACAACTATAAAAAATTTAACTCAAACATGCATGATTGAAAAAAACAAACCAAAAAATTAGATATGTAGATAATGAACTTACTCAAACATACAAAAGTTGAGAAGAGGAAAGCTTAGTCGATTTCATTAACATAGAGGCAAAAAGCCAATCTTTACAATGGTAGAGTATTAAGTATAGTGTGCAAAAGAAAAAACCCCAGAGGAGCCAGAGGAAGAACCCATAAAAAGAATACAAGTGTTGCTTTTATAGATCAAGCATAACTCAGATGAATACAACTCAAACCCTAACCCAACTAGGGTTAGCAGTTGAAGAGATTTGATGAAGGAAATATTAGCTGTGAAATCCACATCAAGAAGAGCTTGGAGAGAACAAAGTTTGTACGCCATCCTCCCTGCCATAAATATTTGCCTGAAAGTCATCCAAATCCCCCATGAAATCAGGGATATGGGTATGGAGCTTGTCAGAAGGAATAAAACAACATAAATGATTGCATATGGCCACCACAAATCCACTTGTAGGATTCAGATAAAGCATTTAATGTTTTCCTTGAATCCCTAAAAATCAAATATGGTAGTTGGTGAGTGGTTCATGCATTAATGACATTGTTGTGCAAAAAAAATGCCAATCTATGGAATGTTGGGGTGTCAAACTTGAAAGGAACCTTTGGCATGAATATGAATTAAATGGTTTAGAGCCCCGAAAAGAGCACATTATCGAGAATCGAGCATTGAGCTTACCTCATACCACATGCTGAAAGAAGGAAGAGAAGAAAGCCAAAAATGTGACCATCGAGAGGTCAACCTTTATCGAACATCGAGGATCGGAAGATGGTCTACCTCTTACTAAGGAAAAAGTAAGAGGTAAGGGAGAAGCTTGAAACTCAACAATTAGCCAAATTTTGGGTTCAAGTCCTTGGTGAGATGAATAGATGGGAGGAGAAGGTTGAAGACCTGATGCTCGAAAGTGAGGACTTAGGAAAATGAAAGGGTAGCATTAGACCTTAGGAAGAAGGGAGATGAAAGGAGAATCAAACGATGAGCCTCAAACCATTTGGCGATGGCATCAGACTGTCGGGTGACGAACCATGAACCATCGATTGATGGATGATGAAGGAACAAAAGATGTTGAAGGGTAAGGATGATGACCGACACTTGAAATATTAGAAGAAGGATGGAGAAAGAGGTGAAGATTATGGAAGGTTGAGAGCGATGGAGAAGGCATGCAAGTAGGCAGGGAAGTGGAAACCTGAAAAACTAGGAATTAGCCATATTTAGGAATCTCCCCAAGGAAAATTCATGCAAGATGACTCATGTAGGACATCTTAGATTGGTTATCAATGATGGGTCATCTAAGGGTGGCATGAAATGTCAATATTTTTGGCAATTTTTGTGAGATGATTGCTTGCTAATCATGAAATCCAAGGGCCTTAATAGTCCATTGGGCACAGAGTCAAGAAGGGGACTTACAAAATTGGACCTCCCAAGGAAAAAAAAAACATATGCAGGTCTTCACTTGGAGAAAAGCATAGGAATTAGGAACATATAATGTAGGGTGTGCAAAGGCACTTCATGGAAAGCAAGATATTAACAATATGTACATTAAACTAACAAAAAACAAAGAATGGGAATTTTCCTCTGTCAAAGATGAACATTTTGAAGGAGCTGATCTCCCTTGAACTATAGTTGCAGACCTCACCCAGTTGCAACCATTGAAAACTACTGCCAACATGCATGCCTGCAAATTGAAGGATCACTTCACTATAAAATTTTCCATTATAGGGGAACCATATGATGCAAGTGTTAGATTCATCCAACATTGGTGCTTCAATTGAACATACAACAATAAGGGATGAAAATTTCTGAAGATAGGTTAGCATCCAAGAAAAAACCTTCTATAGAGGGGAGAGAACTCACCTCACAAAAGGATTGGCTAATGTCATCATCCCTGGCCTCCTCAATGCATGAACTAAAACCAAAAGAGAAGGCTTCTAGCTGACATTGTGATGCAAAATATGCCAAACCTATTTTTTGATCTGCACAAGGAATCTCTTCTTCATGCAACTCAAATGAAAAGATTTGAAGCTCAGGCATACAATCAAATTGAGAAATGAGAGAATCACTCTCCCAAAACATGTGTGTCTGCTCAATAATTACTAAGCTACTTGTATTGATGCACATTTCATCAACACAAACCTCAGATTTTTGAGACACTTCAAGTGAAGAACTGAATTCTTCAAGTTGTCTCTATGTTTTAACCTCTTCTTGGCAACTGGCTGCAATAAAAATAGACTCTTGGCATGTAATGACTACCACATCCTCTATTGTTTCCTCATTCTTATGCTGCTGCCCACAAATATCCTCTTTTTTGGGGGAAGGATTGACATCCAATCTTGAACAAAAAGATTCTAAATCATCCCAAAAGAGGTCCTCCACCTTAGAACTACATACCTCATTAGATATGGGAGTTTCCTCCACTATAATAGGGACTAAAAATGTCTACTGCTGTTGCTCCGAAACCATGGAGTTGTCTTCATCCATCAAGCCCAAACCAAGTTTCTTAAAGGCCTCCTCTCATGTAGGTATCTACTTGGTGATCTTTCCTCCTCATCTTCAAAAAAATAAGCGAGGAGATCAAATGAGAGGAATGATTCCTCTACTACATTAATTATCTCTACCTTTTTAGTGTCGTGCTGTTGCAACTGGTCATCTTCAATTGTTTCTTGCAACAGATCAAGACACTCATTTTCTAGAGCACAAGAAGGCTCCTCAAGAACAAACTCTTCACTCCTAGCCTAAAACTACTCCTTCCTCTATTCTTCTGACTAATTAGGATCCCATACCATAGGCCCACCTTTAAAGAGTGAAATAGGGAAAGAGGGAGAAAAATGATTAAAAGGCCATTGAAACTCTTGTTGAAGCTTTGGAAGAGGTTGCTCAATAGGGGTAAAAAGATGAGCCTCCTCAAGGATGGGTTCTTGTGAGGAATGGAGGCTCTTAAAACTTAGGATCTCCAACATAGAAGATCTTCTTGATGAAACATGAGGTTCAATAGAGGTTTCAAGAGGTTGATTAGGATTCTTGAAACTAAAAATTTTGTGCTTGCAAACTTCTTGCAAAATAGGTTGTTTTGGAACAAAAGGAGGGATAATAGAAGTTTTAAGAGGTTTTTTAGGGTTCTTTAAACTTACAACCTTATGCTTTCTTACCTCCTCTTTAGCAGGCTATTCTGGAATTGATGGAGGTGCTTGTCTGAAACTAGGCACACAAGGGTTTTCTCGAGTCTCGAGCAATTGAGCTAGAGCAAGGGCAAGTATGAGTTTCTTTGGCCTATAAACAAAATCCTTTACTATATACTCTTTTTGTTGCTTTCTTTGAGACTCCAATTGTTGCTCATACCTCCATTGAGATTCTATATTTTTTTGTTGAGGATAGTGAGCTTGGTGGAAAAACTCATCTTGTTGTGGGAAATAATCTTGTTTCCACTAGTAGGCTTGATTTTCCCACTCCTTCTATTGTAGGTCAAAATTTTGTTGTCTCTAAATCTCATCCAATTGTCTATTGAAATCAAGAAAAATGCTTGTAATTTCACTTGCACTTAAATGATCAAAACTCTAGGGTTGACTAGGAGAGAAACAAGGTTGATTTTCAAAATAATGAGTCTCTTGGGGTTGTTCATAGGGATATGTAGGTGTACAAGAAGAATGAGGAGGGGATGATGGGTGGTAAGCATTTTGAGAAGGTTGAAAATCCACAACAGTAGGGTCCTATGGAATGAAATGGGAGATATAACTAGCCTGATATGGTTGATTGGGAGGTGCAAAGCTAGAATTATAATGAAATGGTGGGGTATACATATGGTTTCCATTATAACTTGACATATTTAAGCATGAGAAACACTTTTGGAAATTACAAAATAAGAGTAGAGGACTATCCAACCATAGATTATGGGTACTTACCAATAGAGTCACCCAAATAATGTTGCAGAGTTGCCAAATGCTTGAAGAACTACCTCCAAAGGCTGAAATGTCGAAGATCACACAAACTCCTCAATAGGATGAAGTAAAACTAGGCTGCTTGAACCAATAAATTTATCATGGATTCGCCATGGTGTTTGAAGATATGCTTCAAAAGGTAAAATGTGTTGAAGAAAACACCAAATTCTTCAACAAAGAGAAAGTAGTTCCATCAGGCATGCCAAAACCATTGTCACATGAAATTGCACCTTGATGAACATGAAGTTAATCATTCCAATGACACAATAAAAACAACCTCAAGGTGTGGGACCTTTGCGCGAATGAGGTCAAATCTTTAGAGAAGTTCAACTTCCTCTTTCTATCCAAGTGCAATGCATTGGTCCAACCCAACACATGAAAACCTACCACTAACCTACTCTAACAAGCAACATGGAAAAGGGGTAGAAGGAAAGTGTGAAGGGGAAAATGAAGGTGATACAAAAAGATGGAAACTTGTTTCTTCCTGACTTAGAGTGTTTAGTGCGTTGTTGAAAAGGGACCAGGGGACTTACACAACTCTTTGTTTGATCGACCCTTAGAGGCATACAAGAAGGTTAGGGTTTTACAAGGCGTTGGAAGGAAATATAAGTTTCTAAAATCAACAACTATAAAAAATTTAACTCAAACATGCGTGCTTGAAAAACACAAACCAAAATATCAGATATGAAGGTAATGAACTTACTCAAACATACAAAAGTTGAGAAGAGGAAAGCTTAGTCAATTTAATTAACATAGAGGAAAAAAGCCAATCTTTACAATGGTAGAGTATTAAATATAGTGTGCAAAAGAAAAAACCCCAGAGGAGCCAGAGGAAGAACCCATAAAAAGAATACAAGTGTTGCTTTTATAGATCAAGCATAACTCAGATGAATACAACTCAAACCCTAACCTAGCTAGGGTTAGCAATTGAAGAGATCTAATCAAGGAAATATTAGCTATGAAATACGTGCCAAGAAGAGCTTGGAGAGAACAAAGTTTGCATGCCATCCTCCCCGCCATAAATATTTTCTTGAAAGTCATCCACATCCCTCATGAAATTAGGGATATGGATATGGAGCTTGTTAGAAGGAATAAAGCAGCAACAATGAATGAGTATGGTCATCACAAATCCACTTGTAGGAGTTAGAGAAAGCATTTAATGTTGTCCTTGAAGCCCTCAAAATAAAATCTGGTAGTTGGGGAGTGATTCACGCATTAATGGCACCGTTGTGCAAAAAAATCCAATCCGTGGAATGTCGAGGTGTCAGGCCCAAAAAGAAACTTTGGCGTGAATATGAATTAAATGGATCAGAGCCTCAAAAAGAGCACATTGTCGAGAATCAGGGATCATACTTACCTCATACCACATGTTGAAAGAAGAAAGAGGAGAAAGCCAAAACCGTGACCACCAAGAGGTCAACCTTTATCGAGCATCGGGGATTGGGAAGATGGTCTAGCTCTTACCAAGGAAAAGGTAAGAGGTAAGGGAGAATCCTTTCTCTCGAAGCTCAAAACTCAACACTTAGCTGAATTTTGGGTTCAAGACCTTGGTGAGAACAAAAGATGGAAGGAGAAGGTTAAAGACTTGATGCTCGAAAGTGAGGACTTAAGAAAATGGAAAGGTAGAATTAGACCTTAGGAAGAAGGGAGACATAAGGAGCATCAGGAAACGAGCCTCAGACCATTGGTAGATGGCATTAGACCACCAAGTGATGAACCAAAGACTGTCGGGTGATGAATGATGAAGGAATATAAGATGTTGAAGGGTAAGACCAATGACCAACACTTGAAACATTAGTAGATGGATGAAGAAGGATATGAAGGAGATGGAAGGTTAGGAGCGATGGAGAAGACATGCGAGTAGGTAGGGAATCAAAAATACGAAAGCTTGAAAACTAGGACTTAGCCAAATTTAGGAATCTCTCCAAGGAAAATTCATGCAAGATGACCTATGCAGGATCTCTCAGATCAATTATCAATGATGGGTCATCTAAAAGTGGCATGAAATTTCAACAGTCACCAAATATATTAATGTGTCGAAGCCCAAGAGCTAAAGCTGTGTGTAATCCAAAAATTATAGCTTTATACTCTACAATGTTATTTGTACATACAAAATTTAATTGTTAGGTTAAGGGAATGGGATTTATAAAAGCTGGAATTATTATAACCCCAACTCAAGAGCCAATTCTACACTTAGATCCATCAACTTGTACAATTCCCATGTTTCATTTTCGATAGTCAACAAACTTTCATTCAGGAATGAGTCCATATTAGGTAACGCTAATGGAGAAGGAGCATCAACTAAATGGTTGGTTAAGGATTTTCCTTTAATTGCCTTTTGAGAGACAAATTTAAGATCAAACTCAGTTAACAACATAACTCATTTAGCTAAATGTCTTGATAAATTAGTTTTAGAAAAAAGATGTTTTAAAGGATCAAACTTTGTCATCATATGAATTTCCGCATTTAATAAGTAGTGTCTCAATTTACTAGTAGAAAATACAAAGAGACAAACATTATTTTTATATCATTGTATGTCGAGTTTCATAGTCAATCAGATTTTTACTGATGTAATAAACATGATGTTTTTTACCATTATCATCTTGTTGAGCCAACAATGTTGCTAAAGCATGGGCTGATGTTGTTGTATAAAGGATAAATGGTTTTTCTTGCGTAGAGAGTTGTGAAACAAGAGGGGTAGCGAGATATTCTTTCAAAATTTTAAAAGCTCATTTATAATCCTCATTCCACTTAAATTCTGATTCCTTTTTGAGAAGTGTGAAGGGTAATGTCTGATCCGCTAAGAAGGCCACAAAACAATAGATAGCTTGAATCCTTCCTTGTAAAGTACGTAATTGAGAAATGTTTTTCGGAGGTGGCATGTTAATGATAGCATTAATTTTCTTCGTTTCCACCTCAATGCCTATGTGGGATACTATAAAACCTAAATTTTTTCCACTATCCACACCAAAGACACATTTTCTGGATTCAATCTCATGTTATACTTGCACGTTCTTTCAAAGATTTTTTAAATAATTTTAACATTGTCTTGACGAATTAAGGATTTGGCTAGAATATCATCAACATTATCTTCCAGAATCTTATGTATGTAATTGTGAAATATCAATGTCAAAGCTATTTGATATGTTGCACCCGCATTCTTTAATCCAAAAGGCATAACAACCCAATAGAATGTTCCCCAAGGTGTAGTAAATGTTGTCTTGTATTGATGTTGAGGGTTGATAAATATATGATTATATCTAGAAAAACCATCCATGAATGACAAAAAAGCATGACCCACAGTTGAATCTACTATCATAATCAATATTAGGAAGGGGGAAATCATATTTTAAAGATTCTATATTAAGGTCCCAAAAATCCGTACACATCCTAATAAAATTATCAAGTTTTGTGATTGCGACAATGTTTGAGATCTATGGAGAATAGTCAATAGGATGAATAAAGCCAGCTTCGAGGAGTTTTTCAATCTCAAATTTAACTAATAAGGCTATCTTAGGATTCATCTTACGTATCTTTTGTCTTATTGGTCTAATTTCTTGTGCAAGGACTATGTTATGCGTAAATATTTTAGCATCAATACTTGACATATCTAAATAAGTTCAAGCAAATATTTCATGTAATAATGTTGCATGGTCTTCTTGTTCATCCTCATCAAGGAACTTTCCTATTTGAATCACTCTATATTCATTATATTTGTCCATCGATATGATAATTGTATCTCCCATAGGTAGTGCACTTTGTCTTGGAACTTTGAGAATATGTTCTTCTTTGTCTTGTGCAATGTCACTTGTTTTCTTTTCTTCATCAACTTGTTCAGTACTAACCATGGAACAAGTGAATCCTTGTTTGTAAAGGGGAATTAGTGATTTATCATAAGATCCTAACATTTATTTCAAGGCTTCATCATCTTCAAAGTATTCCAATGATGCATCACTTTTTGCATCAATCAATTTAGGATGCTTTAAAGTGAGATTTGTCTTAGGAGAACCACACAAAACTGAAGGGAAAAAGAAAGGATCAACAAATGACCCTAAAGTGCGGGATACATTCCCTTAACACTAATACAATAGAGGAGAAGAGAATAAACCAGTTTCAATAGCTTTCTAAAACTACTTGAGATGAATACAACATGTAAAATAGAGATTACACAAAATGAGCATTCACAGTTGACATAAGATATATGTGGGAAAACCTTTACAGGTAAAAAACCCACCACACAAAGTCAAGACAATTGTATTACAATAAAAAAAAAATAGTTACATACAATATCCAGTCTTCTGTGATCAGCTCACAACAACACTTATCAATTATCTCACTGTTACAATGTTATGTCCAACATGCAGTTTGAACAAAAACTTCTCTTTTTTTTTTTTGCAATCTCGTACTTGACTTACATAAGTCATACATTGCATTCAATTCTGTCAATCAACCGCCGATCACAAGGTACATTAATCTCTGATCCAATCGCACCAATGTTTGCCCATACCGATCTTTTTGCATCGAGCCACCCAGGCCATAACTTCTTTACCCAAAACGGGTCCTGTCCGCTACCTTGAGTCGACCTGTAATAATTGCTACTATGAATTTGGCCTCTAGCCAATTATCGCTCTGATACTGAGCCACGTGTCTGCATCCCATTTGTCTAATACTTCTGCCACTGAGTCCAACCCGGTCAATGATGAGGTAAAAATAACCTCATCATAATAAAATATGGAAAGCTCATTCTTGCTAATTCAATCCTAAGCCTGTGCCAATTTATTAAACTTTAGAAGAAGTAATTACTTATTTTAAGAAAAATTATGCTTTCTTTTTTTCTTTTGATCAATTGAGGAAATTGTCCAAAGCAGGTTTAATGGGTTGATTTGAGTGTTGTTGTAGGGATTAACAGGTCATCATGCGACTGTTGTAGAAGTTCAGCCAGTACGTGCCTCAAAGTAATTCTGCGAACCCACTCCTTGATGCCTGGATGATGCGTCGAATATTCAGTTTTAGTTCTTTAAAATTCAGTTTTTCAAAACTTTATGGCTCTTCTCGAGCCTTCTACATGTTTTAAAAATCTTTAAAGACATCAAGTTAGTTTTAAGTTAAGGAAGAATTTTTCAATGGCTATCCATGCCATCGTAAATTTAGGATCTAGTTAGAAATTTATCTATAAAACTATAATTTCATAAGTAATAAAGGAGACATAGAAGAAGTATCGTTATGCTATTTACATGGATTTGCAAATCACTATTGAAATGAGTTATCTGATTTCTGTTTATTGGTAACTGTTGAATTCGAATGATGGTGATTGTATGTCGTAAGAGGATTTGAGAATCTATAGTTTATGTGAGTTAAAGATGAAGTAGTAGCCTGCGAGCTGGCCACTCGAGGGGAGTTAGCCTAGATAGATAAGTATTTTATTGATTAAGTTATTCCCTTTGTTTAGGATAAATTGCTGTTCAGTAGGAAATAAAAAGTTGTTGAAGAGTCAAGTTAGTTGTTCCGGAGCACCATTGTCTTTAATTTGTATAAGTTTTCTTCTATAGTTGATAATATTCCCTTACTATTTAGAAGATGCTTAATTGTTTATTTCCTTACTTTTCTGTTTCCGTAGTTTACCAGTTATTTAGTTTACTTGTTTCCATGCTTTCTAGTTTAGTAGTAATGTTTTCTAAATTAGTTGTCTTATGCTTTTTAATTTAGTATTCCTTGATTTTCTTAGAGTAAGATCATTTTTGAGTTAAGTAGTAATGGCTTTGGTTTAGTCTCAACTTTTGTAGTTTAAAAGAAAAACTAAAAAAATATAAAATGGGTTGTTTGAATAATCTCCTTCTGCAAATTGCCTTGGACACTACCCGATCGACAATTGATATTCAATTATTCTAAAGTAGTAGGACCTAACAACAGCCTATCACTTTTTGGCGCCATTGCCAAGGATACTTCTTAAAAAGCCTTTGAAAGTCTTTTTGTTTAAAAGTGTTATTAGGAGACAGTTTGAATAACAAAGTTTTATGCCAAAAATATCTTAGTCGGCTTTCTTTTCTGCTTGGTTAGGAAAAGGGGCCCCCATGGACGTTTTATACCAAAAAACCCCCCAAAATATGTACCTATCATACATAGGGAAGCCCAAAGCTCAGACGACCACACTTCTGAAGAATTATTTGAGCCTACTCCACCTGAGGCTTTCCATTATTTACCTATTGAGCAACCGGCAGAACAACCAGATATCGAGGAAGTTGTTTTTGAGGAATATACTCTTCTAAAAACCATGGGAGATTGTAGAGCTAAACCTAACCACAATGAACCTCAGCCTCCTAGAACGTTTACCTATCCTATCACGTTGGAAGCTGATGATGATACTGCCATGAAGAACATTTCTCCAGCTTTCCTTCCAACATTCCGTGGCTTGCCTTCAGAAGACCCTGACCAATTTCTCTTTGAATTTAAAGTCCTATGTCAGACTTATGATTATAAGAACGACAATCAAAATTTGAAGATTTTTTCGTCAACTTTGAAGGAATCAGCAATGCGCTGGTTCATGGGATTGGGTTCTGGTAGTATAACATCCTGGGAAGAGATAGAGACTGTTTTCTTGCACAAATACCAGAGTTACTGTAGGGTAAGTGATCACAAGGAGGAGTTGTTTAAGCTAAGGCAAAACGAGGACAAAAGTTTAGAGGATTATCTCGATCGGTTCCTCTTCCTCTCCAAGAGGTGTGGAGAAATGACCATTAGTGTAGAGATTCTCAAAACAATATTTCTTAAAGGTCTTGATGATGACGCTCGACGAAACCTTGATTTAATGGGAAAAGGTGACGTATCTCAGTTAAATCTTGAAGACATATGTGAGCTTTGTCGGAATTTCTCCCATACTAGGGAAGGAATCCGCAAAACTAATCTTTTTAAAGGGTTGAATGAGATAGGTAAGCTCCGTGAAGAAATATCAAATCTAAAAATGAATATTCTTGTACAGTTGAATACCACTCTAGATGGTATACAAGCTAAAACCTGCAATCCTGAGACCTTATCAATTTATTGTCCAAGGTGTCAGAATAAACATCTGTTGTGTGAGTGTCCTTTGGATAAAGTCAATGTTTGTCAGCTGTGTGAGAAAAATCATCCTACAAAACAGTGCAAGATTTTATCGGATATTAAGAATACTAAGAAAAAAACCATGCAGGTTGAAGAAGAAATACATGCTTTAAACCAATGTCAAGGAGGTAATTTTCCTTATGGACAGAATCCTAATCCTGCATGGAGACCACAAAATAAATGGGCTCATAATCAATGGACTCCATCTTGGAATCATTCGCCTCCACCTCAACCTAATTGGGGAACTCCTTCTTGGGGATCACCTGATTGGACAAACCACACATGGGGCAATGAACAATGGCCAAATCAACCCCAACAACAGTGGTACCAACAACATACAATACCCCAATGGAATTGGGCACAAAATTAGTTCTATACTGAGCCAAGGAGGAATCAACAACAAAACCTGTTACCCCTAGCTCAGAACCCTCCTCAACATGAGCAAATAAACCAACCTCAGCTTCCAGCACAACCGCTTCCCAATCCTAAAAATAATCGCCAAAATATGCCAGTTTATTCTACCGAACATGAAAATATTACTGGGCTTAATGCAATACACTTGGGAAATGTGCAGTTGCGTTCTGGTTGAAATCTTCAACCACCAACCATTGAAGAAATAGAGGAGGAAACTGAGCCTACCAGTCCAACAAGAGACACATCGTCTAAGCAGGATATTACTCCTCAAGACAACGAGCCTTTTTCAGCGGCAGGGGCTGCTGACTTGTCTCAAGGGGAGGAGGAGCCGCTCTTAAGTCAACATAAGGAGGATCCTGTTCCAAGAAAGAAAATGATGGCACCATATCCGGAATGTTTAAAGTGAATAACTCAAGAAAATACTTTGGAAGTATCTTTGGCTACAGAAACTATGTTAATTCAGGAGATTAAACAGTTGCAAATTGAAGTTCCTTTTTTGTAAGAAATAAAAGAAATCCTTGAATTAAACCAGTTAATAAAATAGTTATGTATCAAAATACCAGGGAGGAAGCCAAAAATGATAAACACCATTCATATTGATGGTTATTTAGCTGATTTTCTATCTGGAAAGACTATTGCTCCAAAATACGATGATCCTGGAAGTCCTCTTATAACTATTATGGTCAATGAGGTAACAATACCAAATGCATTAGTGGATCTAGGAGTAGCTATTAATGTGATGATAGTGGATGTAATGGAAAAATTAGGGTTTACTGATTTACGTCCTACTACCACAGTCTTACAAATGGCAAATCAGTTTATAGCCATCCCGAAGGGTGTTATTAAAAACTTCCTTGTCAAAGTTGATGGATGGGATTATCCGGTTGACTTCCAGGTGATTCAATCACTTACACCTAAGGATAGCTATCCTATAATCCTTGGAAGACCTTGGCTAGCTACGGTTGTTACTAAGATTGATTGTAGGGATGGAGGAATGACCATTTTTCATGGCTAGGATAGCAAACGCCTGTTCTTATATCCCCCTGCTAAGCCTACTAAGCATGAAAAATTATGGGTTGATGAACCTAAGGAATCAAATGGTTCAGACAGTTAGCCTCCCTAGCCATGGTGGTAATTAAACAACATGGGGAAGAACTAGAAGAAGAATTAGTAAACGAGATAGCATGCCTTGCTATAACCCAGAATGAGGAAGAAATGGTAGATGCTCCAAGAATTTTTGGGCAGCCAATTGATATAAGTGGAATAGAGCACAATTATGCTACAATGGGAATGCCGTGTCCCTTAGCAAATATGATTCCCAGAACAAGTCATTTCTATGAGGATATCACAAGGTTTCACCAACTTGTACCTCATAGTGGTCCTCTTAATACATTGTTACAACCTATGTATACTGTAACCGTGGTTCATCCTGGAACAAAATCGATAATGCTATTACCGGGAAAAACCTTGAATATCAATAGCTGGTTGATAGAAACTCAGGAGGATAAGTTGTTTAATATGTTGGTACAAAGATCCAAATCTTTTGCTTGGGATTATATGGATATGAGGGGAATTCACCCAAGTGTTTGTACTCATCATATTTATACTGATATCAATATAAGGCCTGTTCGTCAGCCGCAAAGGAGACTCAATCCTGCATTAAAGGATTTGGTTAAAATTGAGATTGAGAAACTCCTTCGTGCTGGATTTATTTATCTAATCTCTGATAGTAAATGGGTATCACCTATGGTGGTGGTCCCAAAGAAAAATGGGAAGTGGAGAATCTATGTAGACTATCGAGAACTTAATAAAGCCACTTATAGAGACTATTTTCCCTTACCATTTGTTAATTAGGTCCTGGACAACTTGATCGGGAGGAAGTATTTCTCCTTTCTGGATGGATTTAGTGGTTATAATTAGATACAGGTTGCTCCAGAAGACCAAGACAAAACCACGTTTACCTGCCCTTGGGGCACATTTGCATATAGAGTGCTTCCTTTTGGACTATGCAACGCTCCAACAACCTTCTAGAGAGCTATTCTTGCTATATTTTCTGCTCTCGTTAATGATTGTGTATAGGTTTATATGGACGATTTTACAGTCTATGGATCAAACTATGATGAAGCTCTTCAGAACCTAGATCGAGTTCTGCAAGTTTGTGAGGAAAATAGACTATTCCTTAGCCATGAGAAATTCTTAATAATGGTGGAGCAAGGAATAGTCTTGGGTCATCATATTTCCTCAGAAGGAATAAAGGTCGACCCTAAGAAAATTGAAGTCATCCAATAGTTGAAAACTCCTCAAACTCAGACAGAAATAAGAAGTTTTCTTGGACATGCTGGCTACTACAAAAGATTCATAGAAGGCTTTAGTAAAATTGTAGCTCCTATGTTCTCTCTTTTACAGAAGGAAGTAGAGTTTGGCTGGACATCTGAGTGTCAGCAATCATTTGAAGCAATCAAAGAAAAACTTGTCTCTACTCCTGTTCTGAGAGGGCCAAACTGGAGTATTCCCTTTCATATTTATGCTGATGCTTCTAACGAGGCTATTAGAGTAGTTCTAGGACAAGAAGATGAGAACGGGGGGAAGTATGCTATATATTTTATCAGCAAAAATCTTACTGCAGTAGAAAATAATTATACAACAACAGAAAAATAATTCTTGGCTGTTTTTCATGCTATCAAGAAATTTCGTCATTATATTACAGGGTATAAGGTCACACTTTACACAGATCACTCAACTGTGAAGTACCTAATGAACAAACCTATGGTAAATGGTCGAATTATGAGATGGCTATTGCTTCTTCAAGAGTTTAATGCCACAATTATTGATAAACTAGGAAAATATAATGTGGCAGCCGATTTTCTGTCATGAATCAAACATGAAAAAGATGACATTACCCCTGTATAGGATGATTTTCCAGATGAAAATCTATTTGCAGTTTCTGTAAAATCACCTTGGTTTGCAGATATCGCTAACTATTTAGCTGCATCCAAGATACCTCTTGGATTCACATCTAAGCAAAAGAAGCGACTAATCAGGGAGAGTGTCCCATTCAAGTGGATCCATGGAATGTTATTTCGTTGTGGTCCTGACATGATTTTGAGGAGATGTGTGAGAGCTGATGAAACCTACAACATTTTGAGGGCCTATCATGATGACCCGTCGGGAGGACATTACTCTGCAAAGAAAACTTTCCACAAAGTCCTAGGTGTCAGATATTATTGGCCCTCAATGCACAAAGACATTAAGAACTATGTGCATCATTGTGATGAATGTCAGAGGGTAGGAAGACCAACTGCTTCTTCGAAAATTCTGTTATAGCCTCAGGTAGTCCTTGAACCATTTGAAAAATGGGGTTTAGATTTCATCGGACCCATAGATCCTTCCTCTCAAGGGAAAGAGTATATACTAGTTTGCACTGACTACCTGACAAAATGGGCAGAAGTTCAAGCCTTGAGAATATCTAGGGAAGAGCAGGTTATAGACTTTCTTTATAATACAATCTTCCTTAAATTTGGAACCCCTCGAACTATTATAATTGATCAAGGACCCCAATTCATGTCTCGAGTGCTTCTGGAATTTACCAATCATTTTCAGGTAAGCCATAGAAAGTCATCTCCGTACCACCCTCAAGCGAGCAGCCAAGTAGAAGTGACTAATAGAGAACTGGAAAATATTCTGACAAAAACAGTCTCTTCTAGAAGAAAAGACTGGGCCAGGAAGCTCCCTGAAGCCGTATGGGCATACAATACTACCTGAAAATCTACGACTGGATTTAGTCCTTATAAGCTAGTTTTTGGGAAGAAGCCTCTTCTTCCCATTGAGTCCAAGTTACAAACTCTACGAACGAAAATGGAATTAGGTCTAGATTTAAAAAGAGCCCAGGCTGAAAGAGTTTTGCAACTGAGTGAATTAGATGAACTTCATTTAGATGCCATTCATCAAACTAAACTAATTCAACATCAACGAAAGGTATGGCATGATAAACATATTAAGGAAAAGGAGTTTCACAATGGGGACTGGGTCTTGTTATTTGATTCTAAATACAAAGACCATAAGGGAAAACTCAGAACTCACTGGTTGGGACCTTATGAAGTTGAGGAAGTCTTTTAAAAAAAAAAGTTCGGTTAAAACCAATCGATGGTGACACACGAACTCTATTGGTTAATGGTCATCGCTTACGTGTCTACCATAAGCCAGTCAATAGGGAAGACTTTACAAGGATGGTCGAAATGCATCATGAGGTCCAATGTGTTGAATCTGCCATGACAAAGTCTATTCAGTAAAAATTTTAGGCTATTGTTAAAAAAATAAAATAAAAATAAAAATAAAAAATGTAAATAAATAGACATGTATGCTGATATATTTCCCTTCATTTAATCTTCTTTCATTTTTGGAATTAACTAAATATTTTCCATATTTTTGCAGGACTTCTCAAAAAGCAGAGAGTAACTTCCAGAGCACCCTCCAAAGATGCTCTAGAACGTTATGGGACCGATGCTCCAGAACTTGACGTTTTCAAAGCTTGATGCTCCAGAACTTGAATAAAGCTTATCATGATGAGGAGATATTCTGCACTAAGGTTCAAAGTCATGAAGATTCTTTTCCATGTCACTCAAACCTTCCATTCTGTTGCTACTCCGATTGCATCTTTCAACGATGCTCTGGAACCTTCCATTCCGTTGCTGCTCCGACTGCATCTTTCAACGATGCTCTGGAACCTTCCATTCCATTGCTGCCCCAACTGCATCTTTCAGCGATGCTCTGGAACCTTCAATTCCGTTGACTGCTCTGGCTGCATCTTTCAACAATGCTCTAGAACCTTCCATTCCGTTGCTACTCCGACTGCATCTTTCAGCGATGCTTTGGAACCTTCCATTCCGTTGCTGCTCCGGCTGCATCTCTCAGTGATGCTCTAGAACCCTTCATTTCATTCTACTCCGGCTGCATCTTTCAGCGATGCTCTGGAACCTTCATTTCATTCTTGTTTCGGTTGCACCACACACCGATGCTCTGAAACTTATGCACTCGTTCAAGCGCATTGACCAAAATACATGCTCTAGAACTTGTTCAGTTATCTTCCATCACCTTTTTCAAAATTTTAAAATTTTCGCGATTCTTCCACTAGAATATCTGATACATCTGTCTTTCTATTTTTTATTTAGTTGTAGGTAAGCCACCCAACTCCATACTCCTCATTAACAGCTCCGCCCCCCATAGAATTTTGCACCATATCATAATAACTCCACTATCATGTCAACCAATGCCTTCACGTCATTCTGTCAAATCTGTGAGGGTTAAGATCTTTGAGCGATCACGGAATGAGAGTAAGTATTAATTTTCGCTTTAAATAGGTAGTTATTTTCAAATAAAGAATAATAAATTGGCATGAACCTAACTTCTAAATTAGTAATTCATGCCACCTGTCGATCAATCACTTGTACGCCAAAGCTTTTCGCAAACCTCCATGCAGATTGGAAATCATTGAAGCATATGCTGCAAATAAAACAAATAAGTAATTCTAGAGGCAATATTTTCAAAAAGAACCTGCGTGGGAGCTTTGTGCTAGAATTTAATTTCTTGCAGTGTATGGAATCAAAAAATGGGGGGTGGAAAAAGAAAGGCAGATCCAGATTTAGTGAAAAAATTACTGGGGTTGAGTAGCATCTCTAGATTGTTCGAGGAAGCAAGGTGGTTGAACTTCATTAGAAAATTTGAAGGCCATAATGAAAAGCTAGTAAGATCCTTTGCTGAGAACTACACCAATGGCGAAGCGGTACTTCAAGGGAATCATTTCAAGGTAAGCTCTAAGATTATTTCTCTTTTATCTGGATTAGAGCATAAAGGCATAAATATAAAAGAAACCTCTCAAGTAATGTACCAGAAATTAGCTGAATTGTTTGTTAGAGAAGGAGACCCATATCCAATGGTGGTAGTAAGTACCAAGGGGAAAAACAAGGGGTTCCAGAGAACTTCCATATTAGAACCTTGGGGTACTGCTGTTGCATGAATTATAAAGTACTTTACTTGTGAAGGTCAACTTACCACAGTTGTAGGGCCTGCCTTTCGTATGTTGACCCATCTACGTCACAGAAAGGAGGACCCAACTCTTAGGGTTAATATGCCAGAATTCTTGTTTGATTCCTTAAATACTTCCATGGAGAGGTATAAAATAGGGTCCGGGCCTTTGAAACACCACGGGTTAATTCAACTAATCTGCAAGTATCACTTCCATAAGAAATCCGAAGGGAAATGAGAGAAATTTTTAGAGAAAATGGAGAAGCCTGCAATTGCAAGAACCATAGAATTAGGGGAATCATCCCAAAAGGCTATACCATCCTCTGGAGCAGCCTCCCCCAAGGGCTCTCTGGCTCCGGAAGCTCTTAATCCCACCACTCCTGGTGAGGATTTTCCAGACCTTTGCGGTGATAAATTCCAAACCCCTGACCTGCAAGAACAAGTTAATGTTGTTTATTTTGACACAAGTAAACCAAGAAAAAAGAGAATAAGGAAAAATCCAACACCTATCATTTTGCAAGAATCACCTCCACTCAGAAGAAGTAAGCGGTTGGCTTCTGAATTCTCTGAAACCCCAATACAGGGTAAGGAGGGAAGTTCACAAAAGAAAAAGCCTAAGCGGCCACAAGAACCCATAGAAATTTCAGAACAAGCCAGTGGAGATGAAACACCTCTAAATAGAGAGGATTCAAGTGAAGTATTTCCTTTCCATTCTGCACATATAGAGGAAATTTTCAATGATGGAACTCAGGACAGAGAACCTGAAGGGGATTGCAATGTGCCAAAAAATTTGTCACCCAATGTACATAAAATTGTTGAAACAATTGAAACCAGTTGTGCCAGTGCTGAATTAGAAAAGTATAAATTAGAAATTGTTGATTTACAGAGGCAATTGTCTAAAAATAACGAGTTTATAGAATTGCAGAAAGAAGAATTGGCTGTACAAATTGCTATAATAAATAAAAGGGATCAGGAAATAAGAGATTTAAAGCTACAATTGCAGGAAAAAGATTCAAACATCTATAAGTTGCAGGAACAAGTACAAGAGCAGTATGAAAAGCATAAAACTTATAGTGAGAATATTGCACAAAAAGATGTGGAAATAGGAAAAATAAAACATAATTTTATGCTCATGCTCTCAGCTTTCAAGGAGGACAAGAAAATAAAGACTGAGGAGTTGAACACTTCTATCAGCAGAGTAGTTGAACTAGAAGAGGATCTGAAGGAATGCACTGTGAGACCCCAAACTGATTCCAAAGCAATTCAAACAGAACCAATTGTAATTGATTGGTTCCAGGTCAGCATTCTGCCTCTGCTAACAAAATGGATGGAATAGTGTTACTTCCTCAGAAATGTCCAAACTGAAAATCATAGCCTCAAGAAAGAACTGGTGCTCCTAAAGGAGTCATTTCACAAAGCCTACAGAGGGAAGCAGGATGCCTGTCAACTTATGGACTGTTTGTTGAATTGTAGAAGGCCATCGAGAATGTACTCAATGTTTTTAAATGAACAATGGCTGAGATGGAAACTGTTCAAGATCTATAATGATCAACCCTATGAGCCTAATGACAAAGAGTTTGTAAAAATATTTGTAGAATCAACTCCTGAAGATCAGGATTTAATTTGTGAATTCTTTCTGCATGATTTGTTATTAGAAAATCATACATATTTCTTTATTAATCTGTTTGTTGGAGAGGTAGAATTGCGGGCATTTCTCTCAACTATGAGAAATCAAATTCATTGGCAAGAGAGAAAAAAAGAATTTATACAGGCAGAGAAAACAATGGGTCTCCAGATCAGGTCCCCAAATTCAAGGCCTGAGGGGTTCAAAGCTACATTTCTGTCTCTTCTGGTTAATGAAAAGATGAGGGAAAGGTATGAAAATAACCTTAAGATGCATTATGACAATTTCATAGCAAATGGACAGAAATTAATTGGCAAAGCATGGCATGCCTGCAAGGAAAGGTTCACCCCTCTTCTAGCTTATTTAAAGAAAAGAGAAGTTATTTCTGCTCTAAACATTAGATGGTCATTCAGAAGGGCTGATGCTCTAATTAAAATCATGAAAACACTCAAAACACAGTGGATAGGAATGAAATACAAGGCCCCTGTGCTATTGAATCCACCCCCAACTTTTGATATTTCCACAGATTAGAATGATAGACTCTTTAAAGGGTGGAGAAAGAGTGTGATGTTCCATAGAGGGTTCATTCATAACCCTGAAACTTTCGATGCATCAGCCAAGGAAACTCATGATCTCAATACTCTTTATGAAGAATGGAATAAAACTCAAGGGTTTAACTATGGAACAAGAGGACCTGCAAGAAATTAGGTAGGGGAGGAAATGATGAGGTAAAAATAACCTCATCATAATAAAAACTGGAAATTTCATTCTTGCTAATTCAATCCTAAGCTTGTGCCAATTTATTAAACTTTAGAAGAAGTAATTACTTATTTTAAGAAAAATTATGCTTTCTTTCTTTCTTTTGATCAATCGAGGAAATTGTCCAAAGCAGGTTTAATAGGTTGATTTGAGTGTTGTTGTAGGGATTAATAGGTCATCATGCGGCTGTTGCAAAAGTTTAGACAACACGTGCCTCAAAGTAATGCTGCGAACCCACTCCTTGATGCCTAGATGATGCACCGAAGATTCAGTTTTAGTTCTTTAAAATTCAGTTGTTCAAAACTTTATGGCTCTTCTCGAGCCTTCTACATGTTTTAAAAATCTTTAAAGACATCGAGTTAGTTTTAAGTTAAGGAAGAATTTTTCAATGGCTATCCATGCTATCATAAATTTAGGATCTAGTTAGAAAGTTATCTATAAAACTGTAATTTCATAAGTAATCAAGGAGACATAGAAGAAGTATCATTATGCTGTTTACATAGATTTGCAAATCACCGTTGAAATGAGTTATCTAATTTATGTTTATTGGTAACTGTTGAATTTGAATGATGGTGACTGTATTTCATAAGAGGATTTGAGAATCTATAGTTTATGTGAGTTAAAGATGAAGTAGTAGCCTGCGAGCTGGCCACTCGAGGGGAGTTAGCCTAGATAGATAAGTATTTTATTGATTAAGTTATTCCCTTTGTTTAGGATAAATTGTTGTTCAGTAGGAAATAAAAAGTTGTTGAAGAGTCAAGGTAGTTGTTTTGGAGCACCATTGTCTTTAATTTGTATAAGTTTCCTTCTGTAGTTGATAATATTCCCTTACTATTTAGAAGATGCTTAATTGTTTATTTCCTTACTTTTCTATTTCCGTAGTTTACCAGTTATTTAGTTTACTTGTTTCCATGCTTTCTAGTTTAGTAGTAATGTTTTCTAAATTAGTTGTCTTATGCTTTTTAATTTAGTATTCCTTGATTTTCTTAGAGTAAGATCATTTTTGAGTTAAGTAGTAATGGCTTTGGTTTAGTCTCGACTTTTGTAGTTTAAAAGAAAAACTAAAAAAATATAAAATGGGTTGTTTGAATAATCTCCTTCTGAAAACTGCCTTGGACACTACCCGATTGACAATTGACATTCAATTATTGTAAAGTAGTAGGACCTAATGATAGCCTATTAGTCAACCCAATAAATGAGCTCATCCGAGCTCTCCAATGTCCTTACCGCGCTACCGCAGCCCTACCGAGTTCAACCCGTGGTATGGCAGTGAGCTCAACCGAGCTCACCCCAACGTCACTAAGTTCCGCCCTTTCTTCCTACCATGCTACCGCAACCGACTTCAAGACTCATTGCGGTATGGTGGTAGCCGACTTGGCTGACCACTGGCAGTCTTACCGTGGTATGGCAATAATCGCCAGCTAGGCCATTGGTGATCTTACCACGACCACCGTGGTCAGTCAATTGACTGACTGGGATAGGGTGGTAATCGCCAGCCAGGCTGCTAGCGGTCCTACCGGGGCCAACGCGGTCAGTCAATCGACTAACCGTGGTAAGGTGGTAATCGCCAGCCAGGCCACTGGCGGTCTTATCGTGGCCACCGACTGGCTGCGGTAAGGCGGTAACTGCCATCCAGGTGGAGAGACCGATACTGCGGCCTCCACGGTGAGGAAGGAGACTGCACGCAGTAATGAGTTAACCGCCAAAACCTTCACCATGGTACCGCCAGAACATAAAGGAAGACTGCCGCGATATGGCGGTAAAGGCAGAAAAATAGATTTTTCTCGCCAAGTCCAAAAAGGTAGAGGTTCAAGCTGGTAATTGAGGCATCATTTCTCAACAAGCTCCCACTTGACGAAGATTCTCAGCTTCCTCTAGACTCTGAAAAAATTACTATCTGTCATAGGCCCCAAGGCCCATTGATTCTGCACACCATCTAAACTTGTCTTTGCTAACCGGATTCGTTAAAGTGTCTACCACATTCTTTAAGGTGTCAACCTTTTCCAGACATACCTTGCCATCTTCAACCATATCCCTCATGAAGTGATATTGCACATCAATGTGCTTGGTCCTGGCATGAAAGGTCAGATTCTTTGCCAAACAAATGGCACTCTGACTGTCACAATAGATTGTAATTTGCCCAGCATTAAATCTAATGTCTAAACAAAAATGGTTTAACCAAACAACTTCCTTGCAGGCATGAGTTGCAGCCATGTACTCTACCTCTGTCATGGATAAAGCAACTACAACCTGTCGCTTTCTCATCCAACTGATTTCTCCACCATTAAGCATGAAAGTGTATCCACTGGTGGATCGCCTGCTGTCAATGTCCCTTGCTCAACCTGAATCAACATAACCTTGGATGCTGAGAGATTTCTGTGATGCACCCATACTACCATGGTAACATAGTGCATAATCTAAAGTTCCCTTCAAATACCTAAATACTCTCTTCACAACATCCCAATGTGATCTTCCCGGATTTTCCATAAATCAGCTTAGAACTCCCACTGCTTGGGAAATGTCTGGTCTTGTACAGACCATAGCATACATCAAACTGCCAACAACACTTGCATAAGGCACCTTGGTCATGTCCTCCATCTCAGTAGCAGACTTAGGACAGTATTCAATAGATAGCTTCATTCCCTACATGATGGGAACAACTAGCTGCTTGCAGTCATCCATTCTCAACCTCTCCAGAACTATCTTCACATACTTACTCTGACTGACCCAAAGCTTTCTTCTTGTTCTGTCCCTGGTTATCTCCATTCCAAGAATGTACCTAGCCGCACCAAGATATTTTGTAGACAACTGATGTTTAAGATCAAAAATCATAGTTTTGCTATTTCCAATGAATAACATATCATCCACATACAGGGTAATAACAAGCACACGATCATTCTCAAATTTATAATAAATGCAATGATCAGATTTTGATCTCACAAATCTAATTAACAACACAAACATGCCAAATTTTTGGTACCATATTCTAGGATATTGCTTTAAACCATAGAGAGATTTATTCAACTTACATACCAAATTTTGTTTACCTCTATCAACAAAATGCTTAGGCTGGGACATGTAGTTTTCTTCTTCTAGCTCACCATGGAGAAACACTATCTTCACATCCATTTGCTCAATTTCAAAATCATACACAACTGCCAATGATAACAAAATCTAATGGATGTCAGCTTTGCTACAGGGGAAAAGATCTCTCCATAATCAATTCCCTCAATTTGAGAAAACCCCTTTGCAACCAGTCGTGCCTTATAATTCTCAACACTGCCATCAAGACTTGTCTTTTTTTTGAATATCCACTTACAGCCAATAGGCTTTCGCCCTTTAAGAAGTGGTACCAAAATCCAAGTATCATTCTTTTTCAAAGAATCCATTTCTTCACTCATGGCTTCTAGCCAAGACTTTGAATCAGCCATGCTGATTGCTTCTTTCACAGTCCTAGGCTCATCAGTGCTAGTAATTAAAGCATAGGAACAATTTGAATCTAACATAGAGAAACCATACCTTTCAGGTTGCCTTTTTTACCATGTAGATTTTCTTACAGGCCGAGATTTTTTTTCATCATCAAAACTTCTAGAGCTGCTTAAGCTCTCCTCAGTCTCAAGTACACCATGCAACTCTTCCCTTTTTGGAGTTAGGGGAATCTCAACTGCATCCTTCTTCTTGTCACTCTGATTTGTCCCAAGCTGCTAATCATTTACTGAAGGTTTTAGCTCATGAAATATCACGTTCCTGCTGTACAAAACCTTCTCAGTAACAGGGTTCCAAAGCTTGTATCCTTTCACACCAACTCCATAGTTGATGAGAATAAATTTGACAACCTTGTTGTCCAATTTAGATCTCTTTTCATTTTACACATAAACATATGTCTCACAGCCAAACACATAGACATGCCTTAGAAAGGGCTTCTTACTAGACCATGCTTCCAAAGGCGTCTTGTCAACAAGATTAGAGCAAGGAGATATATTTATTAGATAACATGTTGTAGCCACAACCTCAACCCAGAACTTCTACTCTAGACTAGCACCGCTCAACATACTCCTGGCCTTTTCCATCAGTGTCCTGTTCAACCTTTCAACAACTCTATTTTGCTGTGGAGTGTAAGGTGTTGTCTTATGACTTTTAATTCCATGATCAGTGCAATACCTTTCAAAATCTACATAACAAAATTCACCACCATTGTCTATCCTCAAACATTTGATTTTCCTTCTAGTCTGATTCTCTACCAAAGATTTAAATTCTTTAAACCGACTGAACACTTCTGATTTACTTTTAATAAAGTATACAAATGCCCTTCTCGAACCGTCATCAATAAAAGAAACATAATATCTAGACTTCAATAATGAAGGAACATTAACTGGACCAAACACATCAGAATGAACATAATCCAGTATACCAGAAGATTTGTGAGGACTAGAATAAAATGAAACACGGTGTTGTTTTCCATAGATACAATGTTCGCAAAAATCAAACTCAAGGTTACAATCATTAAGCCCTTCTACAATATTTTTACTCTTCAAGGTTTTTAAACCTTTCTCACCAATGTGACCAAGTCTATGATACCATAGCATAGTCTTCTCAGCTAGGAGTTTTACCTCCATAGCATTTGCAAACAGAGAAGAGTTTTCATCTTCCTCAACAGGAACAACATTGCTTGACTTATAAAGGCACTGTTGCAAAGAACAGGTCATGCATCCAACTTGTACAGAGTGCCAGTACGAACACCCTTAGCCAACACCATTGCACCTCTAGCTATTTTACATCCCTTACTTGAAAATGAAACTTCTACACCAGCATCATTTAACTTATTGATAGAAAGAAAATTTCGAGCCAGACCTGGTATGTGAAGTATGCCACCAATACCTTTGACTCTCCCATTAGGAAACTGAATTCTAACTCTTCCTTTGCCAACTATCTCCAATGTTGAATCACTTGCCAAGTATAATTTTCCACTGTCATACTTCTCGTATTTATAGAACCATTCTCTATTGGACTTCATGTGAAAAGATGCACCTGAGTCAACCAACTAGACATCATCAGATGCCTGAGTTGTCAAGGCTGTTGTAATGAAGGCGTCTACATCACTTTGAGAAGATTCATTGTCATAAGCATTTTTCTTCTTCTTCTCCTTGTAGTCCTTCCGGATATGACCAGGTTTCCCATAGTTCCAACATATCACCTTGAAAGTTTTACCAGGAGACTTTGATCTCCCTACAAATATGGATTTCGAATTCTTGTCCTTCTTCTTGCCTTTCTCCTTTGGTCTACCTCGAACAACAAGAGCCTCTTTGGCCATCTCTGAAGACTTCCTCCACATCTCTTCAGATAGCAATGAGGCAACAACGTCTTCCATCTTGGAAGCAACAGTAGTGCTTCCAATGGCCATCACAAGATGATCCCAACTGTCAGGTAACGAACAGACAGGAGCATGCAATGATCCTCCTCCTCTATCTTTACACCTACAGATGCCAGTTGAGTAAAACTCATATTAAACAAGTTCAGATGGTCTGCAACAGATGCACCTTCTTCCATCTTCAAGGAGTACAACTTCTTCCTTAGGAATAAATTATTTACTAGAGACTTTCCCTGATAAATATCACCAAGCTTCTTCCATAATGAAGCTGCAGACTGCTCCTCAAGGACATTTAGGAGTACAAAATCGACTAGACTTAGTCTTATCAAACCTCTTGCTTTTCTATCAGCAAGATCCCAAGCTTCTTGCGTCGTAATTTGTGGCTTAGTTCCAGACACTACAATCCAAAGGTCTCTATCCACAAGCAAGTCTTCTATCTTGAGTTTTCATAACTCAAAGTTACTGCCATTAAAATTTTCAATATCTACTCTACCTGATGTACTCGCCATCTCAAATAGAAACAAGTTTCAACAATGCAAGACTCCCACTAAAATAGTATTAGCACAAAAAACTGATCTTTCCTACAAGGATAACACAACTGGCCAGACTCTGATACCACTTGAAGGGAAAAATCAAGGATCAACAAATGACCCTAAAGTGCGGAATACATTCCCTTAACACTAATACAACAGAGGAGAAGAGTATAAACTAGTTTCAATAGCTTTCTAAAACTACTTGAGATTAATACAACATGTAAAATAGAGATTACACAAAATGAGCATTCATAGTTGACATTAAATATACGTGGGAAAACCTTTACAGGTAAAAAAACCACCACACAAATTCAAGACAATTGTATTATAGTAAAAAAAATAGTTACATACAATATACAGTCTTCTCTGATAAGCTCACAGCAGCACTTATCAATTATCTCACTATTACAATGTTATGTCTAACATATAGTTTGAACAAAAACTTTTTTTTTTTTTTTTTGCAATCATGTACTTGACTTACATAAGTCATACGTTATATTCAATTCTATCAATCAACTGCTGATCACAAGGTACATTAATCTCTGATCCAATCACACCAATGATCTGCCCATACTGATCTTTCTACATCGAGCCACCCAGGCCATAACTTCTTTACCCAAAATGGGTCCTGTCTGCCACCCTGAGTCGACTTGCAATAACTGCTGTTACAACGTTGGCCTCTAGCCAATTATCGCTTTGACACTGAGCCACATGTCGACATCCCATTCATCTAATGCTTCTGCCACCAAGTCCAACTCGGTCAACCCAGTCAACGATCTCATCCGAGCTCTCCAAAGTCCTTACCGCGCTACTGCAGCCCTACCGAGTTCAACCTGCGGTATGGCGGTGAGCTCGACTAAGCTCACCCCGAATTCACCGAGTTCTACCCTTTCTTCCTACCGCGCTACTGTAGCCGGGTGCAAGACTCACTACGGTATGGCGATAACCGACTTGGCTAACCGCTAGCGGTCTTACTGCGGCCACTACGGTCAGTCATTTGATTGATCACGGTATGACCGTAACCGCCAGCCAGGTCACTGGTAGTCTTACCGTGGCCACCGTGGTCAGTCAATTGACTGACCATGGTAAGGCGATAACCACCAGCTAGGCCGCTGGCGGTCCTATCATGGCCACCGCGGTCAGTCAATTGACTGATTGTGGTAAGGTGGTAACTGCTAGCCAGGTGGCTGGCGGTCTTACCGCGACCACCGCGATCAGTTAATTGATTGACTACGGTAAGGCAGTAACTGCCAACCAGATGGCTGGCAGTCTTACCGCGACCACCGTGGTTAGTCAATTGACTGACCGCGGTAAGGCGATAATCACCAGCCAGGCGGAGAGACCGATATCGTGACCACCATGGTGAGGAAGGAGACTGCGTGCGATAACGATGTAACCATCAAACCGTTCACTGCGGTACTGCCATAACATAAAGGAGGATATTACACAAAATGAGCATTCACAATTGACACAAGATATACGTGGGAAAACCTTTACAGGTAAAAAATCCACCACACAAAGTCAAGACAATTGTATTACAGTAAAACAAATAGTTACATACAATATACAATCTTCTGTGATCAGCTCATAGCAACACTTATCAATTATCTCACTGTTACAATGTTATGTCTAACATATAGTTCAAACAAAAACTTCTCTTTTTTTTTTTGCAATCACGTACTCGACTTACATAAGTCATACGTTGCATTCAATTCTGTTAATCAACCGCCAATCATAAGGTACATTAATCTCTGATCCAATTGCACCAATAATCTACCTATACCAATCTTTCTACATCGAGCCACCTAGGCCATAACTTCTTTACCCAAAACGGGTCCTATCCGCCACCCTGAGTCAACCTACAATAACTGCTGCTATGACTTTGGCCTTTAGCTAATTATCGCTCTAACACTGAGCCACGTGTCTGCATCCCATTCATCTAACGCTTCAACCACTGAGTTGAACTCGGTCAACCCAGTCAACGAGCTCATCTGAGCTGTCCAAAGTCCTTACCGTGCTACTACAGCCTTGCCGAGTTCAACCCACGGTATGGCGGTGAGCTCAACCGAGCTCACCTTGACACTAACGAGTTTTTCCCTTTCTTCCTACCGTGCTACCACAATCAGCTTCAAGACTCATCGCGGTATGGCGGTAGCCAACTTGGCTGACCGCTGGTGGTCTTACCGCGGCCACCAGGGTAACTGCCAACTAGGCCATTGGCGGTCTTACCACGACCACCGTGGTTAGTCAATTGACTCACCACGGTAAGGCGGTAACCACCAGCCAGGCCGCTGGCGGTCCTACCGCGGACACCGTGGTCAGTAAGGAGACTGCACATGGTAACGAGGTAACCACCAAACCCTTTACCGTGGTACTGCTAGAACAGAAAGGAAGAACATCGTGGTATGGCGGTAAAGGCAAAAAATTAGATTTTTTTCGCCAAGTTCAAAAAGACAGAGGTTCCAGCTGGTAATTGAGGCATCGTTTCTCAACAAAAATAGTGTTGACATTAAGTGAAGGTATTTTTGTTGCTTTTGCTACCTTAGAAGGGTAATATCCAAGATCATTTTTTGTTTCTTGTGTGTTAGGCTCTATAGGAACACAAATGCCTTGTTCTTTCACACCAAATCCTTTTCCACTATAACCAAGTTGTTTCAAGAGCTCATAACCTCTTCTTCCATTAAGCCTTTCCATTTCTTTCAGATTTGGTGGTTATTCATAATCAACTTCATCAAAGTTTGTTGTGTACTTTGTTTCTTCTTCTAAAGTGGTTGAAGTGGATTCTTTTGAAGGTTCTAAATTTTGTGTTGACATTACAGTTGGTTCTTTTATCTTTTTAGTCTCTTTTGTTATGATCTTATGTTCTCTCATGAATGTAGATATAAAATCCAAGGAACCCCAATCATCATCCAATAAATTTACAACTTCCTCAGTTTTTCTTCTTTTTCTTCCTCTTGAACATGTTCTATTTTTATAGTTGGTATCAACGTTTTCAAAGGACTTTCCTTGTATTTCTCAGTGTGCAAAAAAATTTCTAGTTCAAGATTGACCTTGATTGTGTACACTTTGTTGTTGTAGACATAATTCAGTATAAGATGAAGAGTTGAAGGCACTGCATGCATTTCATGAATCCATGGTCTTCCCAAAAGAAGATTATATGAAAGATCTTGAGGCATAGCATGGAAAAGAGTTTGCAATGTGGCCTTTCCAACTTGCATAGGTAACATGATCACACCAAGTAGTTGTTTTCCTATGTTATCAAACCCATGAATGGACAAAGAATCAGGTTCAATCTTGGTCTTATCCATTCCAAGCTTATCCAAAAATTTTATGCTACACATGTTAAGAGTTGAGCCATTATTGATAAGGGTTCGCTTTATCCGACATTTATTAATGACAACCACTATCATGAAAGATTCATGTTGTTTTTGCACTTCCAAAGAAGGTAGCTCACTTTGGATAAAAACAATGTCTATTTTAACTAAATTCATTCCTTGAATTAGGGTTGCTACAAAATTTGGATTTGCAATAGGAGGAACCACAACTTGTTGCAAAGCTATTTGAAGCATGCTATTGTAATTAGGTGAGGCTTGAATAAGATCCCATAAGGATATCTTAGCAAGAGTATTTTTAAGTTTTTCAACAAGGTCATACTCGTTTCCACTATGTAAAGGAAAATGAGGAGCGCTAAGAAAATAGGTTGAGGTAATGGTAATGAAGAGGGAGTGGTTTGTGGTTGCCTATTGTTATGTTTTAACATGGATAAAGGTTTATGTGAATGTAAGCATGGATAATTAAGCATTGCTGGTTTAGTTTCTGATTTCAATGGTGTAAGGCATCATTGATAAGCTTTGTTGTGATAGGTATAATGCTGTTAGATGTTTTCAATTACATGATTTAAGATTCTCCACCCTAGGATAAGGCATTGGTCATAATAGGTCATGTTATGTTATAATTTTCTATATCTTTCATAGAAACTACATTCAAATCAAATTTAATCTTCATTTTCTATGTGAATGTATGTCGGGTTGAAATCAAGATATTTTCTCATGCTTTAATGTGATATTATTATAAGGATTAGATAGATCCTTAAGGTTTTCATTTGTTAAGCATTTTAAGGAGAATTTATCTGTTGAATTTACAATGTATGGGATAATTGGCAAAAGAGTATCTAAAAATACATTGTAGGGATTACCCTCCTAGTTTTGTAGAGCCAAAAGTGCAGGAGGAAAGCCTTTGCAAGCTTTCACTGGTTTGTTGGCCAATCCCTCCAATTAAATAACCATTGGAAGATGGAAATTCCATAGGCTATATTGTGAGATCAACTTGGTTTATTAAAAATAACCAACATGTTCCTTGTATTATATGTGTGAGCAACGGTATTGTAACTCAGATGCTGTGAAATATTGTTAATATCAAGTTACCATGCAAAATTCAAGATATCTTATATGGATAATGGTTGCCTTTTAGGTGGTCGTATGATAAGTACATGTTTTTTTTGAACTTGAGGTTGACTTGAGGGTGGGTAGATTATTAGTTGGGGGTGTGATTACATTAAATTCTCTTTGTTTTGGTTTGTTATAGCAAGCCTTAGTGGATGAACCTTGTGAGATGAAATATTCAAGGGCTTAATCTAACATTTCAAAGTCATCACTACTAAAGGGATTGAGGGATATGTTAACTTGGAAAAAGAGATTTGACATGATCAAATGACTATGCTTTCTCCAAGGGTTTGCATTAGTTTTGTGCTTGTCTTGTTTGATGTTTTTGGTTTTTGTTTATATTTTCTAATGATTGCAAAATGCAAATTAATCTATCTAAACTATGAAATGATGCTAAAAATAAAGGAAAAGTACAAAAATCTAAAACTGAAACATGCAAGAAATCTCTCCAAAATGTTGCAAAATTTAATTAAAGAAGCAATTACTTGAATGCATAAAATAGACTATTTCTGAAAATCAATGCCCAAATCTAAGAACAAAAACATAAAGGAAAAACATAAGCTGAAAACCACTTAGAAACTTATCTAAAAATCCTGTACAGGGACTCATTCACCCATGGGCAAATGGGTTCTTGTTTAGTTTTTTTATAAATTGAATGGGTTCTTGCGTAGTGATTTATGTTTTTGGTTACAAACTGAGAGACCTGTAATAGGTTTTTATAGAATAGGGTTTCTAAATCCAATTGCAAATGAGGTCAAATGATGAAAAAAGTGACTATTTTCATAATTAAATTTGAACCTAAATCTAGAATTAAATGATTGGATAATGATCTTGATGAAAAATGAATGCAAACCTAATGCAAGTTTTCCGATTTTCTATGAATTTAAAGGATGCAAACATGAAAATTAAACTCTAAATGAAATGTTCACTAATGCAAGTTTAAAGAACCCTAAATGTAATGCAACTAATGTAAAGCTAATGGAAAATTAGTGGAAAACTTAGATCTAGGGCTGAAATAGACTCCAATTTTTATAATTTTGTTGTACAAAGTCAAGTTCACCAAAATGAAATATAGAAAAATAGGGACATAGAAAATAAGGGGATGGTATAAAATATGGACCTATCTTCCTATTTTAATTAGGAAATGAGATCCACACAAATGATTGACTTGCAACCCTTAGGTGTGTCAACTCAATGAGGGAATCTACTGATTTCCTTATGAATGAGGATGTGGGTATCAACGTAAACAACACTTTTGGGAGAAAAACTAAAAATATTAAATTACCACAATTGTGCAAGCTAACACTTGGATCTTAAATTTAAATCATAACATCGACATAAACAACAAAGTTCTAGCAGATATGAGAAGGTCTAGATATTTGGATCTTCAATTTAAAGCATAACATCGATATAAACAACAAAGTTCTGGCAGATTTGAGAGGGTCTAGAAATGAGATCCACTCAAAGTTTCTGTTATAAAAAGCTTGTTTCGAAAGGTTGTCAGGGACTCATTCACCCATGGGAAAATGGGTTCAGGTCTCCCTTTATGGAAAATCAAAAATTGAGATTTGAGTCCTTTAGTCTACACTTCCTTCCCACACTTTTGAATATTCGCTCCTAGATTTGTACTTGTGGTAAATCTACAAAATAAAAAAAATGTTTTATGGTGGATAGGGGTTTGCCTCAATCAAACCCAAAGTTTGGTAATTAAACCTTGATGAAAAGTATAGATCTAAAACATGAAAGTGTGTGCAAGCCCTAATATTAAGTGTATAAGATTGTTAAGATCTAAAATGCAAAGAAACTCTATTCAAGTGTGTTATAATAAGATCCCTACATGAAACATGAATAATGGTGAAGACCTACTTTGGGAGATGTCAAATCACCCTAATAGATCATAAATCTGATAATACCTTCCTTTAGGCAGAAAATAGAATGATACTAGAAGATGGAACCACTTAGGAAATAAGTAATTAGGCTTGGTTGAATGGCTTGGTGCATCTCCCAAAACCTAGAATCCATCATGATCCTCCATAGGCGTCAATCATCAATCTTTGAAAATACTTGATCTTGTTGGAAAAATGAGCTTGAAGAGTTGAAAAAACAAATAGAATGTTGCTCCAAGACTTCAAATTTGAATGCTTGATTGATTTCTCCTTGCTCTTTTGTGTAAATCCTTGTGATATCATGTGAATATCTCTCTTGTCTAGTGTAAAATGATTGAAAGACTTAGTTATATAAGCTTCCTTTCTAATTTCCCATTGATTAGATATTGATAGCCAACATGTAAAATTTGAATTTGGGACAATGAAATGCCGCCAAAAAACATTTTAATTTCAATTTAGGAACTTAAAGGGGACCTATTCGCCCATGGGTGAATGGGTCCTAACCTAAAGTTCAAGACTTAGATTATGTCAGGGCATTAAATCAATTAATGAAATTTATTCAATTTGGGTTATGTTGTTAGAAAATATTTAAAATAGGCCTTGGGATGCATAATAATGGGTATTAGCGGCCTATTAATGAGGTGTAAAAATGCATAAATACAAGGCCACTAAAATAGGTCCAAACTAAGTGTGAAATTATACTTTCACATAGAAAGGAGTACAATTTCTGCACTACACTCATTTGTTTATCTATTTCACTATCTATTATTTTATCTATCTATCTCTCTGGTTGTTCATGGAGGTGGAAACATTGAAATAGGGGTTTGACTACGACAGGCCCCTAAACAACCCCAATAGTAGTAGTCCTTGAGCTATTTTATAACTTCACATTTCAAGAGTTCCTAGTAAATCAAAACAATAGTAGTCATTTTGTTATTTTCTATGATAGTATTAGTTTCGGTCTGTATGAGATGCCAACCCACCCTTGAGATGCCTGATGGAACCTTCAAATTCGATCTGCACACTTAGAAATGCACCTGAAAAATATGCCCTAGTGACCTACTTTGGAGGGTCATAATTTAGAGCCCATTTGCTTTCATGCCAAATACCTTGGTGGGTGTATTCATTTGTCATATGTGAACATGTATGTATTGTTTCAGCCTCCTATAATGAGTTTTGATAGGGTTTTGAAAAGCAAAGATGGAGGGTTCTAGGACTATTTGCTGTTTGCAAATTCTCAGGCCTATGAAGTAGCTTCCTATTTGGGTGGATATTTCACAACTGAATAATCTTCATGGAAAATGGATTGGTGCTCTACATTCCCCTTATATTCATTTAATCCTTGGTCTGGTTTCAGAGCCACAAGATCAAGTTTAATATTTTTACCAAGTCAAAAGCAAATGCAGTTTGCTCTGTTTTTACATCTGCATTTCCATAATGTTTCAAGGAGGTCAAGTTTGACCCTTAATATCTTAGGATGGATACAAGCACATCGAATGCCCTAATGTGTGCTTGGCACCATATAACTAAAAACTAGTATTTGGTATAAAGCAAGAGGAAAATTTTGAGCTACACAAAGCAAATCATATGTAAAGAATTATTTTGTTGACATCTCACTTGGAGATTGGAATTATTTGGAAACTTTTACCAAAGCATGGAGGGATCCAAAGCATGTGCTTACACTTTTTCAAAAGGATTGAAAACTGTATTGAACCAACAAAATTAAGAAAGTTTTTTGCTGAGGGCACCATCGTGCTTGTTGAAGGAGATCATTTGATATTGTAAAGGGAGGTTTATACATAAGATTCAAGGGGGCCGATACAAGAAATATTTTTGAAGTTGTTGTCTGAGAACCTTTGTTCTCTAATTCACCATTTAGGGACTATCAATTTAAGCAACTTAGAGCTCAACCGTATCCATAGGATGACATATTCAATCATCTGCAAAAGGAAATAAAGACTACCTGAGCAAGGAGTTCAATGGATGAGGTTGTACATCTTGAGTAGGCTCGAAAGCTACATTGTTTTGATTGCATCAATATTGTATGCAACGAATGTGGCTATTCTTTTACACCAAGTCAGTAAATGTGAAGTTTCAGAGGGTCAAGCCGAACTTCTAAATTGTATTGTAGAATGGGAGCTAAAGTATAAGGGTCTTAGAAACTTTTAAGCATATGAAATGAGCAGGTGGAAGGCCGATCCCTCAACTTTTACCAACATCCTCCCTTTTCATGCTAAAGTAGGACCTTAAATGCCAGACCAACATTTCCATTGTGCCCTAAAATATTGAGAAGTCTTGTGGGATGTTGAGGCTGTAATTGGCAATCTTAATGGTTCGTACTTGCTGTTGAAGGCTGATTTTAATGTTGCAGAGGAAATTTGTACACATTTGTATGTGGCTGCTATGCAGAATGTTTTCACTCAAGTGTGTGATGCATGGGACAACCTAACATCTTCTCACAGTGAAGATATATCATAATTATTTGTAATTTTCCATTGTGGCACCGAATGCTAAAGTTTCACAAGATTTTGATGGAGGATAGAAATGCATGTTGACTATTGAAAAAATTTGATCGATGCCACCATTGTTCATCGAAAAGCTGATGAAGAATGAAGGATTCAGGTGGAGAGAGTGAATATCGCGCATCACTTTTTTTTTTCTTCATCTCCACATCCTATTAGTGATGGGAAAAGATGCTTTGTTTCCATCATGCATCACTAATAGATAAGTCCTTTTCTTGAGTGCATTCACGATACACGATGCTATCCATCGCGTATCACTATTTGATATCTTCATTTTCTCTTTGTTTTAGAGATGTGCGAGGAGAATAGCAGGGTAAGTGATGGTGGTGGGCCCATGGTAAATATCAAAGAGGGGTAGTATTTAAATCATTATTTTAACGGTGAGAGGGGAGATAATGTAGGAAGCATTAAAATGCAAAATAAAGGTGCACGGGTTAATTGTTTTCCTATTGCCCGATTTGAATATTAAAAATATTTATATATTAAAATCAAAGCTTTAGTGGCTGGAGAATAATTAAAGGTGAAGGCATGGGTAAATGGATTTCTATAGTCATTTTAAATTTTAAAAGCCTTCACAAAAGTAAGGACAAAATTTTTAGGTGTTGGGCAAATTAAAATATGAGGGTGAATTAAAAGGTGCATGGGTAATATTTTACTGCCTAATAAAATATTTTAAATACCTTCCCAAGTAAAAATAGAGGCTTGAAGCTGCAAATAAAGGAAAATGATAAATACATAGGAAAGGTGGTTTTTACAGCCAAACAAAGAAGAGGGAATTTTATTCTTTCACAAACAGGTATTTTTCAACAGCAAAGTGAAGATGAATGGTGACTCTACCCGATAAGGGAATATTTTTTTGTTGCAGGGCAAGAAAATGCATAAGGCATGAAACAAATTGCAAAGTGGGTTTTTCTTCAAGCGGTGGGAAGTTACTGATCAAGGGAGATGAATGTTGTCAGGTGTTCGATGGAGATCTCTACTTAGGGTTTTGCATTTTCCTTTATATGTTGTTTCTGCTCCATTTCTGGAAGATGGTTGTTGTAATTAATCACGGAGAATATTTTGATGAGGATACAAAGCATTTTAGAGTTAAGTCTCGGGGTCTGAGTTTGTCAATATCTATGTAATGTTGATTGCAATACTAGAAAAATAATACTGATTGGTGCAAGTTCAAAACCATTTTACTCTCCTATGTACTAGTTTTACAGATTATGAATAATATAATCAAGGTTATCTTATTTGTCTCTATAAATTTTAGATGGATGTGTGGCTCTATTATCGTTTATTAATTCAAAGAATTAATTTAGGTGCTTGAATATGGTTGTAAATTTGTATTATATTGAGTGCTAGGATGCTAGTAAGAATTAAAGGTTAAGACACAATGCTGAAATACTATATTGCAACATTTCAGAGCTTCATATGATGTTAGGTGTCAAATTGTTATCATATTATGTAGGTGTTTGAGTTGAATCCATTCCAAGGATGAGGCACTGATCTAAGTGTGTTATTCATGTTACATTTATTGGTTAATTCAACAGCTAATCACAATTTATAATTAATTTACTTATCAATCTTGTTGTGGGTGTGTGTGGAATTCAATGAATCATATCTCTCATGTTTAATGTGTACACTACCATGAAGGTTAGCCATACCTTTAGGGTATTGTGTCTATTAAGAATATAAAGGAGAATTATCTGTTTACTGTGTGTTTGATATTGTGGCACACAAGTATCTAAAAACACATTGTTGGGATTACCCTCTTAGGTTTAACAAATCTTGAAGTGTAGGGGAGAAAAGGTTGTATATCAAGCTCCCATTTTTTGGCCACTGACCTTGAACATTCTTGAGCATAAGGGTTGGATACCCTTTAGAGGATTTTAAGTTTCTATTGGAAAAAACACCAACAATGCCAACATGCCGCATTTTCATCCTTGAACCATGTTTTCATCCTTTGTTGAGAGCTTGTCTGTTTGTACAGAAGACCTCTATGATCTACTCTTTCTAATTTTGAAACTCTCACCTTTTTATCTCATCACTTGATCTTTGTTACTTGAGGTATTTGAGGATCATTTGCTCCCTGTAGATTCTTGTTTGTCCTAGGGACTCGAGAGTAGAAAATTTCATCCTCTACACTTAACATGGAAGAGTTTTTTAGATCCCTCACTACCTATGAAATCAGAAATGCAGTTCAAGGAACACACAAAAGAGAATTTTCTTTTAAAGTTGTGAAGAAATAAGAAAAAATTGGTTCATACAATGAATCTAAGGAATCAGATCACAGTGAATATTCTAATTTGGAAGAAGAAAATTTTGTGAGGAGATTAAAAAGAGGTACTAAAAAGTATAAAGGTAAGTTACCTTTTAAATGTTTCAATTGTGGTATTGCTTCATTGTGTAAACTGAGAATTGGAAACATGAAGAATAATGGTTTGTATACTGAGAATAAAGGTTACTCATCTAAGAAGCATGAGTAGCATACCTTTGGAAATGAAAATACTCTACTCATGGAAATGGAAACTCCTGTTGCCAACACTAGAATGAAGTCCAAAAATGATGATGATGATGGGGTTGATTCAGTAAAAAAGTTTATTTGTGTTGAAAAGGAGATACAAAGATTAAAGAAGAAGGTTGTTGAAGAAGTGAAGGCTAAAGAAAAGGTAACTAGGGATTTTGAGAAGGCTGAATTTTTTTTCATTGGCTTGAAGGTTCAAATTGAAGAAGAAAAGAAGAGTAAATATTTTTTGATAGAGAGACTGCTAAATAGAGATAAGGACTGTGAAAAGATATATGCAAAAATTGTTGCACTAATAAATGATCTTGAAAAAGGAAATGATTAATTGAAGTTAAAGTTTGGAAAGAGTATTGAGATGTTGGATTAGATAATTAGAAGTTAGAGATCCCATGTCAAAACTGGCATTGGTTTTATAGAAGGATAGGAGGGAAATATGGGTGAATATTTTATGAAGGCAGTTACAGAGTTTCTGAAAGGGGTTGGCTCCAAAGTTGATTAATCCAAGTTTATTGAAGATAATGAGAATGAACATGAAGGTTTCGTCTGTGTTCATAAAGAGAAGATAAGGTATGAAAGACAAAATCTTGAAAGACAAGCATACAATAATAGCGTAAATCACTCTTTTGTTGGTTACTTTCTAATTGCTATTATTATGGCCATAAGGCTATAAATTGTAGAAGGTTTCCTACAAGGAAGAATAATTATATGAACAAAAATGATTTTTCTTCTTTGGTTAATTTCAATGTCATATGATTCTAATGTAACAATTTATGAAACATTGCAAGACATTGTAGAAGTGGTTCTATGAAAGTCTCTAATCTGGATAAAAAGTAAAATAACCATGTTAATAAAAAGAATAAATCTAAGAAGGTATGGAAGAAGAAGAAGAAGGAGAAACATGATCTTAAAAATTCAATAATTCCTCACATTGTATTTCATGTTACATTTGAAGTGGGTAACTATTTCAAAGATGGAATCTACAATATTGCGTCTGGTATGGAAGTGTGGGAAACTATAGAAAGGAGTTCCAGTGAGCCTATTAAGGATAGTTGCTGCAGAAAAGGAGATAATGACATCATTTAAATCAAGGAAATAAAATGGTTTTTGGGTAAGAAGGAAGAAAATTGGCCTTGATATAAAAAGAGTGAGTATGATAACACCTTTGAGTTTTTCAGGAATAAATGAGAGAGAGAGTTTTGATTTGATATTCTAGGGAAGCACAAGTTGAGGGGGAGTGTTAATTCCCTGCCGCAAGAAGGCTTGGTGGTCTTGCAAAATGTTTCAAGGGTAGTGCGACATAGACTTAGGGGAGAAATTCAAGACATATTTTTATCCTTGGTTACCTCTTAGGGGGAATATGTAGAAGGATGTTAAGGTTTGTGCAGAAAAGGGGAGCTTGTATATTGTTGCAAGCATAGTTGAAGACCACTAGCCCTTTTTCCTTGATGTCAAAGGGGGAGAAAATTGCATATCAAGTCAGTGTTGGTGTCAATACCAAATGGTGATATTTTTGCATGCCTGTTGTTGGTATTGTCATTGATGTCAACAAAATGGGGGTTGTTGTAGGCGTTGTCATTGATGTTAGCAGTGTGGTAGTATGTTGTTTATGATGATGGATGTCATGAGATTTCTATGCATAATTTTTCTATATCTATTGTTTCTCATGAATAAGTGAATGTTGTGAATATTGTTTTCACTATCTATTGATGTAAAATGTATAAAATATTCTCTTGCAATCAGTGGCTTAGGAAGTTGTATTGAAGATGCTCTAGATAATACTCTGCATTCCTCCACATTTGAAGATGTGATATTATATTTTGGCAATTAGTCAGAGACAAATGTAAAGTATGTATGTTCCATTTTCTGAACATATAAGTTACCACAAAAAAATTAGAGCTAGAAGTATGAAGACTATGCTATTTTAGTGAGGAAGGTTTAGAGAAATGCTCCACATTTCTTTGCAGTTGATGTTGTGGTCTTGTGGTTTGGAGGATGAGTTAAAATTTTCTATCTATTTCCTCATTTCAAGTTTTAGGTGTTATTATGTATCATAAGTCAAGATTTCAATGATCTATCTCAAGATTATGTTTGCAAGTGATGTTGGGTTCAATGTTTGTTTGTTTGCACCAACATAATGTTGAGTGAAGTTGTAAAAGGAGGGTATGAAAATATTTTTGAATATAATTTAATGCTTGTTATGTGATCCACATGATGTTATCTAATCTATTTGGTACCACTTGTGGCCAAAAGTTAATATTTGGAGGGTTAAGTGTTTGCTGGGCCAAATCAATAAATTGAGTTGTTTGCACCAAGTTTTTATTGTGTGCGTTAATGCAAGATTATGTGGAAAGGTAAAATAGGCCTTGCTTATCTCATGGCTTGGACCGTATTCGATTTTATTTTCTCGCGGATGTTTTGAGCCGACCTTCTTATGACTCTTGCACGTTTCATGTCATCCATTTCATTTTGGCTAAGAAGGAGAAACATTTTGAAGCTTGTAGAAGATATAAATAGAAGATAAGGTGTGTGATGAAGAAAAATGTGTGGTGTGTTGAGTTTTCAATGTGTTTGAAGTGAGATATGTCAAAAGCAGTGAGGTGAAGGTAGAAGAATGTGTGTGAATGTGTGAAGAATTATTTAAATTGTGTTAAAGGTAGTGAGTCGAAAGAAGAAGTGTGTGAGTGAAGCGCTAAAGGTATCAAGCTAAAAGCATAAGTGTGTGAGTGAAGTGCTAAAGATAGTGAGCTAGAGGTAGCAAAGGTGTTGCGGTGGCGGTTGATCATCTGAATTCATAAAGTGTTGTATGATAAGGTTGTAGCCTTGTTTTGTAAGTGTTGTAATTAGCAAGGAGTTGTAAACTTCCTTTGGTTGAAGCCATAAAATTATGTTGTAAATACCGCTTCATTTTTTTGTGAGGCTAGATTTGGACAGTAGCTCCAAGCAACTTTCTCAACATGGTTTTTCTTGTAGGGTTTTCCATGTAAATTTGGTGTTGTGGTTGTGTGCTTATGCTTTGAATTATTTACCTAGTTAAAGTAGTAATAAGTTTTGATTGTTAAGATTGAATTGGATTAATTTGAGGGATATACTGATTAACCCCCCCTCTTAGTATATCTGTGTGTTCTAACATGATATTTGTAAAAGTCACAAGTGTTGAATTGCATATTGGAAGCATCGTTTAGAATACAATTGCTAAGGAATAGTTGGAAGCACTATTCTAGAACTTGGATTGAAAAGTTATACAAAATCAAGAAAAAATTGTTAGTAACAAGGATGTGGGTCCCATTAGACATGCCAAAATGAAGACAAAAAATGAAATAACATAAATAACATAAAGATAATACAAAAAATAATACCTTTTACCATAAATCATCTTGATCCTCAAAAAGAGTTGAAGTAGAGTTTACCATAGCTCCACTTGATTTTATCTCTTAAATACTTGCTTTCCTTACTATGATAGACTATAATGTGGATTGTTTAATAATAAAATCAACAAAACCTTGGTATGCTAGAAGATTTGTAATAGAAAAATGACAATTACTTGATAGAAAAAATATTGATGATAATGAATAGTGAAGGATTCTATTTATAGGTCCATGATATGAGGAATGAAGGGCTAGGATGGAACCAAAAGATCAAGGGCTCACAATATATGAGATTCCTCAAGAAAGAGTAAAAGGACAAGTGTTATGAGATGGTTTAATGGAAATGGTGATTAATGAATGGATATTGGATAAGAAAATGGGATATTTTCATAGGTTTCCAAAAATATACAAGATTTGAATGTTTTTTCTACTCTAAGGGAGGTGGGAATATAAAATTGGGATTCAATGGAAAGAGGAAGTGTTGATGGAAAAATTGACACAACAACATGCAAGCAATATGTAATCACCTTACTTCTCCTGAAAAAGAAACAATTTTTAAATCAATTGTCTTCCAAGGTCCTAGATGTTGGATCACAACGCTGTTGTTTTGCTGAGTGGTCAATGCGGTTGTAATGTTCAAGGGGCCTATTGGTAAACAAGTAAAAACTAGACAGTACAAAATAAATTTAATGTTGGGGGTTTAAAATAAATAGCAAAATATCAATCAAGGATTTGGGACAACAAAACATGAACACAAATTTCTTTAATTCAAACATGCAACTCTAACAATGAGCACCTTCCTAATTAATCAAATTGTAGAAAAACACAATTTATGAAATCATCCATACCATTGCATCCATTCAAAGTGAAAATTTAGATTACACAACCATTCATCATCACTTTTTTTTTAATTTTCAAGAATAAATATCATAAGCTCATTACCAAAATTAATAGGATCAACAAATACTAAGAAACATCAATCATAGATAATGCAATAAAATGGTTTCATTCAGAGTCCTCTATTGATTCTCATAAAAAAGAAGCATTTATGCACAACAAGTACTAGCATACAAAAAACCTTTGTTTATCAACACCATCGTTGAGCTAAAATAACTTTTGAAAACAAACTTCTATTAAAAAAATTGTAAAGAGTGTCTGAATGTATCTTGCATGAAAATTGTAAAAGCTCAAATTCTAATATTCAGGTAGCTAATCAGACTTCAATTAGCCAACCTTTACAATAAGGAAGGAGTTCTACAATATAGAAAAAATTAACATCAATCCCTACTATCAAAAATCAAGATCCACAATCTAGGGCCAAATCCACAATTGTAGGGACGCCTAGATAACTCCAAGTGTTTGTCTCTGCTAAAAACTATAAGTGATGAAAAGGGACACCACATGATTCCTCCATCAAAAACTAATTGTGGGTTTTGATTCTATCTTGTGCTGGCCACTGTGAGTTATCTTCGACTTATCAAAAATGATCTGGAGTCACCCATCTGCTCAAAAATTGTCACGACAATGTTACTGCTCAAAAGAGGTTGCTGAAATAATTATTTTATTTATCACCCTCATGATGATATTCATCATAACTCTGAAAAATATATTTTAATCCATCATCATCAGGTCCATCATCCCAGTCATCTTTGAACTTTGACTCTTCAAACCTCTTTTCCACTGCAACAATTGCTTCCCTCAATTGGCCAATGTCTGTGATTGCCCACTTCATGTCACATCTGATATCTAGCAATCTGTCCATTAGAGTCAATTCAACAATGTCTCCTTCTTCCATTAATTTATGAAGTCTCTCCTCCCAAGCATCTTTTATTTCCCCTAAAAATTTGAGTCTTTGATCAAGAGGTAGAGTTGTATCCATGAGCTTTGCAACAATGTTTTCAAATATACCTACATTTTCCCATATCTCATGAATACCTATAAGCATATCTATCATTTATTCAATGGGATTATGTGTTTTAAAAAAGATACATTAATAGAATTATAAATATATTCGGGACTCTCATCACCCAAAATCTGTGATTTGATCAACTCTTCAATTTTTTTCTCAATTACTTTGAGCTTTCCCAAATAATGTCTGAGCTTCTCTTCCTCTTCCCACCATTTCCTTATAGATTCTTCTATTATTTTAACCAAGTACAAACCTGCATGATAATGTTTGTAACCTTCATCTAAATTCTTATCTATGTTAGAATTCAAAACATTAAACCAATTATCAAACCAAGTAGCCTTTTTCTTCATTTCAGTCAAATCTTCTATTTCTTTCCTGCTCATTAAAACAAGAAATTTTGAACTTGTTGAGGGCTCTGATGTATAAGTAGTTAACTCTTTCAAGAAATTATTCACCTATGCCAACTGAGCTTTAAGTTCATCTTTTTCTTGCTTATATTTTATTAACCTAGACTTGGTGGTGGTGGCGACAATATCAATCAAATTCATTTGCTGATTTCTGGTATGTTTCCCTAGATTGATAGTACTTATTTGATAATTTTCAGCTTGCAATTCTCTGCCATCTTTATCAACAATCGGGGTGTCGATCTCAGCTATTATATCCCCTTTATCAATCAACTTTATAGAGTGGACAACACAAGATTTTTTCTTGGGCTTCGCCTTCTCAATTTCCTTTACCATGTCATCCCATACTACAGGTTGGGGCTGAATTTGTTTTATTTTCTCCAAATTCAACTCGAGCCAAGAAGGAACAACTAGTTGAGTAGTTACTTATTGAGTACTAGGAGGAGTAGAAGAAATTTCCCCAATGGCTTGTTGAGAAGAAGCCTTTTGTTGATCCTCTTGTTCTTTCAACAACCATTCTTGATCTATTCTCTCATTTTGAGCCTTAATTTCTTCCAACTTCTTCATTTCTTCCTCTTTTTTAGTAGCCTCTTCTTCATCTCTCAATATCTACAATTCCAATTCCTTTTCCCTCTGTTCTTCCACAATTTCCTTTTTTTCTTCAGCCTTTTTTAGTGCCTCAACTGCTTCCCTTTCTTCCTGAGCCTGTTTTTCAGCAACTTCCTTTTCCTGAGCTAGCTCTTCCATCATTTTTTGCTCTTCTTCTTCTTCTTCCTTAGCTAATTGATCAACAACTAACCTCTGGGAACTTTCCAACAGCTCATCTTTCTCCTTTTCCATTAAAACCTCATTCAACTCTAATTATTCGTTATACAAACTTCCAACTTTAAATCCGGTTCCTTTTTCACCTGGGTCTTCCTCAACCTTCTTCAAATACTCCTCCCATTCTAGTCTTTCTCCCTCTTGAGATGGAGTTATTTCAGAGTCTGAAGGGATAGATGATAATGTTACATTAATTACTGGAGCCCTCTCCTTTTCAACAATTGTTATTCTTGATGTTGATGGTGCAGTAATAGGGATTTCTTTAGTAGTTTATTCTCCTGGGTTGTGGCCAAAGGCATGACACCAAAACCTAAAACAACCCCCACAACAGCTGCCTCATAAGTTATTTTAGCCTTCTTCAAGGCATCATCCATTTTCTGTAGTAAAATCTCTTCTCCTATTGAGGCAGACTCTTCTTTGGTTGCCTCTGTTGCTGCAACACTTTTCTTCAATCTCTTATATTGTTGTTTTATTTCTGCGGAGGAAACAAGTTCACTATTGGAACCTCTCTTCTTGGAAACTTGCACTCTTGGTTGTTTGAGGCGGAGGTTAAGCCATTTCTTACTTCTCTCTACAACTTCTTGTGTCCTTGGCTAAATCTTGGTTACCTCCTTTGACATCCAATCGATAGGACCCAAGTCCTTTGTGGCTACTTCGTCCATTTCATAACGAGGATCCAAAGTGATCCAATCATTAGTGATATTATTTGGAATATCTATACTAACTTCAAAGTTTGTAGCACCCCTCCGATTTGCTCATATTTTTTGATAATGTTTTATTCTAATTTTCTTATGTTTTAGACAGTGTGTTTACTTTGATAGACCATGATACCATGTTTCTGTTTGATCGTTGTCGTTGGAGCGATGTTGGTTTTCATATTTAGATGTGATGGTACACTTTATGATGTTTATTGTTTATGACATGCTTTTTTATTAGCATAGTTATTTATTTGAGTTGATATTGATATATTTTCATCTGTATTTATTGAGGATTTAGCTTTGTCAGTTTGATGTGACATTGTATTGGTGAAGGGAATGAGATTGCATCACTCGCTTGCAAGTGCCCTGCGATTCCACAATTCTCTCTTCACGGTGTGATTGCTTATGATATATATACATGTTCAACATACGCTTTGATTGCAGGATTGCAGGTACAAGACATCGACTCCACCTAGATTCACAGGTTTGAGCATGCCCATTGCCCAATGGTTAGTTGATTGGGAGATAGTAACTGGGTTTCCCTTGTCAAGCCACAACCCAAGTCACAATGTGTTGTCAGTCTTTGTTTCGGTATGCTTGTTGTCATGTTGTTCCTTTTTGCCTTGTTGTTTATTTATGTTAGGTACGTTTAAGGGAAATAAATGCTTTTGAATGTTTTAAGTGATTATTTACTTAAACTTGATTATTGTGTTAGAAGATTTGTATTTAATTTATTTATTTAATTAAATTTATTTTGTAAAGTGAATTAATCTTTGTGATTAAATTTATTTTATAAAGTGATTAAATTAATTAGATTAAATTTAAATTAGAAAATACTATGTGATTTTGAATTATTAAAATGCATAGATATCTTGAAAATATCTAAAGGGATTATCTGTGAACTGGTTGAGAAGATATTTGATTTTTGACATGTGTTGGGAAATTTTAAACATGGTTGTTGGGAAATTATTTCACAGAGAGAATATTTGATTTAACTAAAAGAGGAAAGAGGCTACTTCACAGAAGGAGAGAAGATATTTTTGGGGAGGTTGTTAAAAATTAAAATGGGTTGTTGAAAATTTGGGGGAAGGATAATCTCAGGAAAATACTTTGGCTCTGGATTTGTTTTGTTTTTCTAGAAGAAGCGTTGGTTAATTGGAAGAAGTTCTACTTCAATCTTCATTTCCTCAAGCGTTTGGAATTAGGTTCCTTAATTGTTTTCTTTAATTTCAATTTGGAAAAGATATTAGAGTAAATTGTTGTTTTGGAAAAGACTGCCTATAAAGGAAAATTTGTTATTTATTTAGAAGCCTTATTTTATTTTGTAAAATTTTGAAGATTGTCGTGTCCGAATTTACCATAAAAACTTCAGTAGAAATTGTTTAAGTTTGTATTTGTTTTGAAATTATAAAATTGTCGGGGAAGCTTTGAAAATTTATGTAGGGATTGTTTTCAAACAATGGAAAACCCAAAAGGAAAATAATAGGAAATTGGAAATTTTTTGTTGGGATGGAATTAAATTTCTCTGTAGAATTTTGTAGAAAATCTCTCAGGATTTTTTTTTTGTAAATGTTATCTGTAGAAAATTATTGCTCTTCTTCCTATTAGATTTGTTATCTTGGAGGAACTGAAAACCTCTGGAAGGAAAATAAAAACCACTGGAAGAAATTGTAATCCTCTGTAAAATTTGTGTATATCTTCCTGTAGAAAACTAATTGAGAAAATTATTTGCCTGACTGGGGCAATCGTTTTGATTTTGTTATATATATATATTACTATATATATATACATAAATACATAATATATATAAATATTGTGGATTTTCCATTTGAAAATTCCAATAGAAAATTTTTATGAGATGAATTTTATCCGTATGACGGAATTGATTTTTGTAGATTTCGATGTTAAAAAAAAAATGTTTTTAAAGTCTTTGGTTTTGGGGAGCGATGGCTACCCCAGAGCTGCCCCCCATGTTGGGGAGGTCGGCGCTATGAGGTAGCGCAACGCTGCCCATAGGGGGCCACAACCCCCACCATGGGAGCCAGTTGTGAAGCAACCGATGACCCCTCCTTCATTTAACCACCCATTGAATGGGTCGTTGTGTTTTGTTAGGCTTAAATTTATATTATATATATGTATTATTTTATCTTTGGAAATTTTTAGTAAATAATTTTTAATATATATGATTATGTATATATTTAATTGATATTTTAAATAGGTGCATGCATTAAATGCACAATTAGATGATTTTAAAAGTGATATGTTTTAAAAGAAGAAATTGATATTTTAATTTAAAATTAATTAAGGAATTGAAATAAACAAATAGATTTGATTTTCTCTTTTGTCTATAAAATAAATTTTATTGAGTTAGTTAATTTGAACAATGCATTATTGTATTTTATTGAAGGGAAATTGGATTTTGGAAATCCTAATGGTAGATTCATTTCCTGCCTAAATTGTCTTTTAAAAGTGATTTCTTCTGTTCTCATTTTTGGGGGAAATTGGTTAGAAGTGTTAGTTGTTATTTTGTAAGTCTTCCAGATGTGGTAGTATTATATGGGGTTGTACTTTATTGTTCAACCCTTTGATTTCCCTTGGGTAGTGTGTTTAGTTGTATTTAGTTAATCACTCGGTTACCACGAACGAGGATGTGTTGCCTTTGATATTTTGGATTGGGAATTAATATTCATACATGTGCACTATATTTTCCCTTTGGTTATGGATTAGATCCATTTGTTGTCTATAGGGAAGTGGCCTCTGATGGGGGTCGAGGCCTAGGAAGGTCTACCAGGGTAACCCATGCAGCTTTGTGATGACGCTTCTTCTATGACAACAATTTGTTTGGTTCAGTGATGTACTCAATTATCATTTTCTCTGGAAGTATTTTAACCTTTATGTTAAGTGTTGTATTTGTTTAGCTAGTCATGTGTTAGCCTATGTCTAGAGGTTGTTGGTTTTTCCTAGGAAGCTCTTTTACTATCTCCTAGCACGAGGGGTGGGCCTTTAGGTACCACTTAGTTGGGTGGATCATGCACCTTCAACCGTTGGGTTCCCTCCTTATGTTCGTGATGGTGGGATTTTCTAGATTGGAGAGCTGATGTGTACCAGTTGTTAAGTTCCATTCTTTTGATTTATTGTATCAATTCGATACTTTCTATATGTACTACTCCTCATTTGTATTGGAGGAGGATTCTTGTAATTGCGACATTATTGTATGATATTCCTCATTTTGGAAATGAGCTTTGTAATTGTTATATGGAATGAATGTAATCTTTGGATGGTTCTATTATATACTTTTATCTTATGAGAAGTATTAATGCTTTGGATGTATGTTTTTTTAAATTCATGAGTATTCAATTTATATGCTATGAATGAGTTATTGTTTTATGTTATGGGATTCAGTTGTAAGAGTTATCATGTACCTTAGAGGATGTATGTGTTATTGTAGTGCACTTTACATGTTCTTAATTACACTTTTAAGAAAAAATTTTATTACGCTTCCATTATAGTTGCATCTTCCTCTGTTATGTGTTGGGGCATTACAAAGTCATTCATGTGGGGAATTGTTAACCTTTCATACCCCCTATTTCTTACCTCAAATTCATCTTGCAAATTGGCCCAAAAATCCTCTAGTAGTGGCCCGTGAAGAGAAAATTGTGAAGCATAGAGACCATACATCTTCCTCTTAGGATCAAAGTTCTTTCTTGAAGTGTGGTGTTTGAAGTTCATGGCTTGGAATTATTCTATTGTTGTCTTGGCCACTATGGAATAATTACAAGAATAAAATCCTAATTCCATGGAAAAAGAATTGCAAATAGCTTTGTACTGTGCATAAAAGATTGCATTTACTTAAGCTGCTTGACAGACAAACTCCATCAAGACCCACCTATCACTGCAACACCTTGGCAATTTGAATGAGTGATCTTCAAATCTGAATAATCTAATATAAGTAGACTTGGGGTATTGGATAAACCAAGAACCCTAAGGTTCAATGAATTCCATTGCCTCTCTAGATAATCTAAAACCAACACCACCTATTAGTTGATTAATAAATGCATACAAAAATGTGTCATTAACCCTTTTGAAATGATGCTCTGCTTCCTTTAGCTCTAATTGATCATAATATTCCCACACTTTCTTTTGATCCAGGCCACTATCCATAGACCCTGTAGTATTCAACCTTGGGAACTGACCCATCCTTGTAGCACAATAAATGACATATGAAGTCATATAAAATGTCTTGGTTTCAACCACTTTTAATAGTTTGTTGTGAATGTTATTTGAAATAATTTGTGCCCAATCTAGATGTTGTTTTCCATCAAGAACAAGTTGGATAAAAGGAAACATCCAATTTTCAAAGCTACTGGAATCCTTCTTCCCAAAAACCTGTGACAACAATGTGATTATGTCACCAACCTCACCTGAGAAATCAGACCTCTTAAACTTAGGTGACAATTTATTCACTGACTTCTATGTTTTTAACCACATCTTATTCATTAGTGTTTTATTCCCCTCCTCATCTTGTGTCTAGCGTGCAAGTTCTTCATCTTAAGACATAATTTTGGGGTTAGGATGAAGAGGTGGATCAAAGATTAGCCTAATCATTTTAGGAGTTAAGTTAATAATTACATTTCCTTGTGCATTGATGCACTGTCTTTGAGTTGGGTTGTAGGTTTATGCAACAGTTAGAATGAATTCAAGGCATTATACAAATATGGGGAATGAGGCTACATTAATACAAAGTTAGAAATCATTTTAGCTCTTGGGGTAGCATCAGGTGAGAAAGTGTCTTTCCAAAACTAATCCAAATCTAATTGTCCAGCCAATGTATCTTGATATTCATTACTTCAGAGCCAAACTTAGATGTCACTGGGTTTCCTTGAAACTTGTATTTCATTGTGACCAAGATCTCTTCCAGCTTTCATCTCTTAGGCTTATGCCCCTTTGATGTTCCTTTTGGGGGCACTTCTTCCTCTGAAGATGGAATTTGTTAGTTATCCCACAACATTGACAACTATCAGATAAAGAAAAGACATATGAAGAATAATTTATCACATGCATTTGTATTATACCAGCCTTAGTTCAATCTAGAATCATATTTAACAAGTTAATCAAGCATCTTCAGGTTTCAGGTTCAGGATAAAACCAAGAACCCTAACCATTTTAAGCACAAACTTGACCTTATCGGACCTCAAGATTGGGTTGTCGATAGGCACGCATACTTATGCTAATTAACTAATTTAGTGTGATTCCATGGTCTGATCTCGCACTGTTTGGGAATTAGGATCAGGTTGTCGCTCAAAATTGAACCCACAATGATAAATAAGTGCATGTCGCTTCCTGAGTTCTGATTCTGATATGATATCGGGGATTGGGCTCAGGTCTTTGTCATGAACCAAAATCCCTAGGTAAATGAACAAGTGTGAGTTATAGTCCAAGTTCCAATCCTGATATGGTGTCGAAGGTTGGGATCAGGTGATGATGCAAGACAAAGCTAGTTGGGAATATACATGATTAGGTAGCATTCTGAGTCCCAACCCCGTTGTAATGTTGATGACCGGGATCAGGTTCTTGTCTTGCACCTGACCTTAAATTTGTGAACAAGTGGAAAGATCAACACCGAGTTCCGATCCTGATGTAATGTTGGGAATTGGGATCAGGTTCTCAACAGGTCAATATACATGTCAAAATTTAAAAATATTTGGTGTTGGTATGATATCTGACCCCAAAAGTAATGCAGGGATTAGAATTGGGACATGGAATAATACCTACGAATTTTTTTTTAACACTTTGTGGTAACGACCCGAAACTCGATCCCGATAATGAATTGAAAATTGGATTTTACACAACGATGAACAAAGGCATAAACATATGTAACAGTATCCATAAATCATACCTTCATCATCAATTTATATAAGGGACCAAGATTCTTGATTTTAAAAATGGTCAAACTTCAAATTTAAACAAATTCAAACGTGGTTTGAATCGATGGTACGACCAAAACCCTAGAAAACTAGGGCACGATGGGAAACAAAATACCATTGACAAAAAAAACCCAAACCCAAAAACAAATAGGAAAGTAAACCAAATGCACCCAAAAGACGTGAAAATAAACAAAATGAAGGCACAACGGGACACAAAAGGAGAAAACAAACAAGCAAAGAAAAACCAAAAAAAGAAGGAAAACATGAAACAAGGGCAAAGAAAACCCGACAAAACAAAGAACAAAAGAAAACATGAAGAAAAACACCCCTACGTCCAAATGCAACCAAGAATTATGGTAGCACAATGACAAATTGAAGATCCTCCTTGAAACCCTAGCTCGCAACACCACTCTCACGTTCTTCGTCAAACTAGTTTAAGGAAAAATGAACGAAAATTGAAGAGCAACGGAATAAAAACCTGTTTGCGTGTGCGAATGGTTTGATATTAAATGCAGGTGATTGGGCCTTGGGATTGGGGCGGTCATCATAAATGATGGGGTCATGAGAAGTAAGACAAGTGGGGTTTGGGGTCGGGATCAAAATGAGATCGTTCCTCCAGAAGGTACAAAGTTCGATCGATGGTTCGATGTTCAAAACCCAAAAAATGAACAAGACAAAATGAGGCTCGAAATCAGGTCTTGGGATGAAACCAAAACTTTAAAAAGTTATAATGTCAATCATGGTTTCGAAGCTCAATCATGAAACATGCAAAAATAATCGGAAGTCGGGATCGGGTCAAAAACATGGACAAGAACATTTTAAGTTGTTGATTTAGGTTTTGATCTGAAACCCGATTCTGATACAGGTAAAACATGCAAGGGAAGAAAATGAAGGTCGGGATTGGGTCTTCGTTAGAGACCTACACTTTGAAGGGTGTAAGCCAATGGTTCTGATCCGATAAATGATCCTGAAACATGAAGAAAAAGAGAAGGAAAGGGACGAAGATTGGGACCAGAACACAAACAAAGACTTTTACCTTGCAAGGTAACAAGTGTTAGTGTCGACCCGAGACTCGAGGCCCAAAAAATAAACAAACCAAAGAATTAGGAGAAAAATAAATAACTCGTAAGTCTCGAACAAGAACACCAAGGACAAAAGAAAAAAAAGGGGGACCCGTTTTGATCAAAATAAAATGGAGTGGTTATGCAAGGCATAATAGGAAGATTGCTCCATACATGGTCAAACCTTAAAGTACCATTTGTATCAAGTGGTTTTATGAGGTATGAGGTGGAGAATTATTGGAGGAATGTGCATGCTTGTGTATGTGAAGAGGGAGGAAACTTGTTGTGCATGATGACAAGTTTGAGGGTTGGGGGATTTTAATTGAGCAAAAGGCTAATGAGGATTTAAGAGGGATTAATGAATTAATTAGTTAGAGATTACTTAATTAATTGGGATCAGAATAATTATTGAGTGAGAGCTATAGTTGAATTAATTAAATTAATCAACCTTAGAATAAAGAAAGAAATATACATATTTAGATAAAATTTAATTAATTATGAAGATGAATGATATTAATTAAATGTGGAGGATTATTAATTAAATATTTATTTAATTTATATGCCAAAAAATTAATTTTGAGATGTCTACAATACCTACAAGTGGTACTCTAAGACATGGGTCAAGCTTCTATTCTCTAATTTTTAATTTACCAGTGGTACCTTAAAGCATAGGGTGATCCACCTCTTTTTCATAAAATCCAATTTAAAATTCCCCATGTACCCTTGAGGGATGGGTCATGACAAGAGCTACATGTTGGAGATTTTTTGAAAGCACGTGATAGTACCCCATCCAACCTTATCTTTCCACTAATTCTCATGAAAAGTCTCATCCCTTGATTTACCAATGATCTTGGAGCTGTTGAAACTATGAAGGTGTTGTCATTGATGTCAACTAGTTGGTGTTGTCATTAATGTCAACTACGTGTAGAGAAAACTGAAAACCTGGTTATTGACTTTATATGTTGAGGATATTGAGAAAATTGTAATAAAGAAGGTTTGTTGTTTGTGCATGTATAGTTGAGATGTTGAAGAAGTGTTGTAAGTTCATATAGTTATCCCTATGTTTCTATGTATGGAAGTGTGTTAGAGTAAATTAATGTGCTGAAATTATGTCTTTGGTACTTTGTCTCCAAGTGCTTTTGAGAAAAATTGATAAATAGAGAAAATAGTATATTGCAGGTATTTAATGTATGCTTTGAGATGTGCTATGTGTTTATTTTGTGTTGATTCTATGCTTGTGTAGATTTGAGGTATTGTTCATGGTTGTTGGTAGTTTCTATATCCATAATTTGGGCTTTTGGATCATTGTACAGTGTGAGATATTTTCACCAGTGTATGAATCAATTGTTTAGTAATGTTTTTTGTGGTCTAGGAGAAATGTATTTTCTCTATGTTTCTTTGCTATTTGGATTCAGGTTGTACAAATTTGGGAAGTTGTTTATAATGCTTTTATCTTTTTGTGTTCAAAGTTTTACTTGATTTGGTGTAGTACAGTGTAAGTTTCATTTATTAGTATGAATACAAGGGTTATCAGTTGTCCAGAATTGAAGTAGTTGTTGATGCGAAGCTTGGTTGAAGTGGTTGATGAATCTTAAGTAATTCATTGATTGTTTTGGATTTATTTCAAGTGAATTATGTTGTTTGGAAATTTCAACTTGATCTAAGGAAGCGTATAGTCAATGTCTATGTTGTTTTGCACGGGTGTTGGCTGACCTTGTGTTTAACACTACATGCGAGGCTTGTAGAACCGTGTTGAAGTGTGTTGGGATCTATTTGGGTTCTAATTAAGGATTTATGTAGGTTTCCTTTCTTTCCTATCCACCACGAGAATGTTTGGGGGATGACTTATTTCAAATTTGAATGTACAATGGCTAGTGGCCAACATGGGAGAAATTTTTCGAAGTAGAGGTTGATATAAATATGTATGGTGTTGATGCAAGAGGAAGGACTAAAGAGTAAGAAGCAAGATAGATGCAATATTGTTGCGAGTGAAGTGTAATGAGATGCGAATTTGAGTAGAGTAGTGTAAATTTCATGTTAGGGTTCCAAAGGAAGTGAGCTGAAGGCATCCGATATCTTTCATGTAAGACTACGAAAGTGTTCGAGAAATTGTGGTGGACTGCTTGTTGTATTGAGAAGTGTTTTTCTATGTAACATTCTTCTTCTATCTTCTTGTATTATTTTTGTGGTAGTGAGCCCTAACTGTGAGCACTTTTTGGACAGTATGTCCTATTCTGGCAGTGAGCCTTTGTATTCGGTTTTAGAATTCTTTATATTGTGAGCTAATCCTCACTATGGTTTCTCCATCATTGGTTTTTCCATGTAAATTTGGTGTTCTTATATGCATAGTTTTACTGCTTTTAGTTTTTGTTTCTAAATTTAATAATTAAACACTTTAGCAGAGTAATTTTTTTGTGAATGCTTGTAGATCTAACTTTTGTTGAGGGTTTTAAAGGTTAAAATTGCTACAACTGATTAAGCCCCCTCTCAGTTGTCATGTTCAGCAGGAGCTTCCATCCTCAATCAATCCCCTTGTGTCACTTGTCAAGCTCTCTTACTTGAGAGTTCTCAAAAATTACATATGAACCCTTGATCCTCCAAACTAATCTCAATCCTTCATTCAATCCATTTGATTTATTGCACTAGAATAATTATAAAATTAGTCATTTTATAAGGGTTGAACTAGGATAATGTGAACCTTAATGATCTGATAGACCTCTAAAGGTATCCATAAATATTACTAGTCTAGATAATAGGGTAGACATTGGTGAATTAAACTATTTGATCTAATTAGTTTACTCATGCTTAACCCCAGTCCCACTCTTCAATCAAATCCATTTCACTCATTAATGAAAATAGTTTACTCTTTCATCCAAATAATCAACTCCCCCCGATTTAGAATCATGTACTGAGTTACTCCATACAAACACTTAATTCATTAATCAAATTTTTCATATCCTAGTCAAATTTAGTTGGGAAATAACTATCAACTCTCTAATGCTTGTCATCTCATCTCATTATCTCCACTAATTATGGATTAGACTTGAGAATGCAAATTGAATCCTAGCCATTCATTTAATTCTCTTAAAAGTCTATAAATCAAACCCATTTCTCATCATTCCACAAACTCTTTTTAAATACATATTCTATCAATTTGTTATTCAGAGAATGCTAATGTTATGCTAGTGATTGAGCACCCACATTCTAAAACTAGTAAAACTTCACATTGTGATCAATTCAAAGTTTCCATATATAGAATTTAAGTATTTGATTGATTTAATTTTAATTCTTATTAATTTATTCTTTTTAAATGCATTTAAGAATTATTCTACAAAATATTAAATAACAAGCAAAAAAACTATTCCAATAAAAAACAAGAAATTTCATAAAGTTTTGACAATCCTTTTGCTTTTAGCACATAATGACTATAGAAATTATATCATGCACAATGATAGGTTGGCTAAGAATAGCAATACAATGTCATTGAAAATGTATTTTATAGATAGGGATACACAAATTATAATATGATGGAGGAGTATACATTTATACTAGTACAATTAAAGAACATACATACCATCATTCTTATGAATTGAAACATTTTGCACCTTTATATATGCAGTCTTCCTTTCCTCAAAAAGATAATTACTGTTTGTTGGTTTCTATACATTTGAATCTTTATCCTTAGCAATTTGACTCACTTTGTAGCACTCACATGTTTAAGACAATATTTTACCAAAACCCAAGGATTCCTCTTTTTCAATCTTTCTTCTGAGTGTCCAGGGCTCTCCTTTCTTGCTTCACATTTTCCTCCTCAATTGGGTTTTCTTCCTTGGTAGTAGAAGATCCATGAGGAGGTCTGTTTTTTGCAGCCTTGAATGCTTCAAACAACGTTTCCAATGCTCTAGTTGGATTGAGATGATACTTTATGAGGATTTCAATGACATTTGCAGGTGTCATCTGAGCATCCTCAATAATCTGCTCCAGTTTTGGGAAAAGTTCATTCTTTTCAATCCCAAGATGACTCCTCACAAGAATTTTCAAGGCAAGGAATGTGTAGAATGACATTAAGATGTGCATATCCATCCTACCAAACCTTAGCAATGCAGGGTCCAACTTCTCTAGATGATTAGTGGTGATCATTGTATTTTAAAAAAATTAGAAATAAATTGTGATTTTTTTTACGTAACTTTTAATAACTTATTTTTATAGTTAACAATATTTTTTAAAAGTGGTGTTTATGTTGTCATGTATAAATTTTTTATTGAAAGGATAAGATTAGCATTTTTAAAATATAAATTTTTAACATCAATATCTAGTGCATGGATATTTTTTCATAATTTTTTGTTGGATAGTTTTTCAAATTATTTTTTGAAGTCAAAGTAATTATAATCTAGACATAGGTGTATGTTGTCATGCATAACTTGTTTTTGTATGTATTGAAATTAATTTTTATTTTTTTGTTGAAACAAAAATATCAATACCTAGTGTACATATTTTTTAGATTTTTTTTCTCCATTTGTCTATTTTTCCACTTGTGTGAAACAAATACCTTGATGTTTAGTGAAAAAATAACATTCACAAGAAATAAAATATAAATAGAATAATAAAGTTAAAAATATTTAAAATTATACTTTTTGAAAAGCTTATAATAAGAGTTATATATCTGTATAGGAGCGAATTTGCACCCCTTACACAAATTCCCCTTTTACACATCCTCACCTTAGAAAACCAAATCCGAAGGTGAAATTCCACATAAGCTCGCTGCCTTCATTCTACTTGGTGTTTGTTTTGTGTGTCGGTAGAGGAATAACTGTCAGGGATGCTTACGTGGCAAGCAAATGTTTGTGCGGCGCGCTTATGTCCCTGAAAGAATCTTGTGTCTGGAGCCTACAGAGGTGTTACATTTCCCATTGGAAGTCAATTTTTAATGCCCTCTTCGACCAACCGAACCGAATATGGCCATTTTCCTTCATCTCTACTTCAAATTCATTCATTCAATCTCTCTGAGAAATTCAAATATCTTCACAAGATTTAAGAATTCAATCCATCACTCTCAAGAAACACTTTACACTCTATAGCAACAACAACAACACTCCGTCAACTCCATAGAACAACTGTGGAAAAAACACCATTGCAACAGAGGCTTGAGTCCTCTCATTTTCTCCCCCATTGGCCTGTGAGATCTTGGTGGAGGTGGTAAGCTTTCTACTCCTCTCCTCTACGATTTGGTTGGGTAGCATAACACTATTTTGTAGTGCTTTAGTGTTCATTACATCATTTCTTGCTTTATCATACTTTTCTCCATTATCATTATCTTGGTTGTTAGTGGAGGTGGGAACACAAAAATGGGGGTATGACTAAGGTAGACCCCTAGACAACCCTCAAAAAATTTCCTCTCTCTTGTGTGCAGGTGGAAGTATTCTTGGAGCTAGCTAGCGAACGTGCACTTTTATGAGATCATTATTGCCATCCTCACTCTTGTGTATTTAATTTATCATATTCATGCATATTTTGCCTACGTCATAGTGTTATTTTCACCCTTCAGAATTAACTAGCTAGGTTGTTAGTCTATTTTCCTATGTTTAGCCTTGTCTCTTTAGTCCTCTGGTTGTATGAATGCCAACGCACTTGAGAGATGCCAACATGTCGTGCTGTCATCCCAAAGCCGCACTTTCATCCTCAAGCAGAGAGCTCCCTAAGACACATTGTTGACCTTGAAAAATGACTCACCTAGCCCCATTTTGAGTCTTGGGTCTACATAGTGATTGAAGGACCTTATAGTCCTCATCATTCTCGTATTGTGTTTCCTAACACTCCCTTAAGCTGAGGTAAGTTAAGGTAGCCTTCTGCTCTCGACCCTCTGGGACCTGGGGCTTGACGTGGTTGGTCCCCCTCTCTTAAATGTTTGGTGAACCCGACGTGAACCAACGTTGCTCATTTGTTGGTGTTTGAGATTTTCCCTTGTACCCTCTAATCATTGTACCCCTGAGTGTTGTGAGGGTTTATGAGCATCACAAACCAATCCATGACCTCTGGGTATATTGTTAGGAGAAGTGTATGTGACCTTCCAATGGAGAAGATGAAGGCCACCTCTAGTTTCTCTATAGGCCTTTTCTCTGGTCTTGCAATTAGCTTTGCTACTCAGGAGTAGGTGTCACAGGGAAATTCAAGATTCTTCAATGAAAATGATTGTGTCCCTACTCCTCTTGTGTCTCCCACATCATCATCCATAGATGAGCACAAAGATTTCCATATCCCTTTTGATTATGTCACTAGTCTTAGCAAAGGGTTGGGTGCTTTGGATAATCACCTAGAGAAAAACCTGAAGCCAGCTAGGGCCGCTAAGGTTATCAACGAAATAAAGTATATGATAGGGAGAGACTGAACATGCTTAGAACTACTGGCTTGTCTCACTAGTCTGACCGAAGCATGCACCCCTTCGAAACATAGTAACATTATACAAGGTGACCCCTTCAAAGAACATGAGAGACAGTTAGGAGTGTTGATGCCTCCCACATTTGTATACATGATTGACACAGTCCTTGTTGGCATATGGATTGTAAGTGTTTTCATTGATGGAAACCTAAGTCATGCATCCGATCTACAGTCTAGTTTTGGTCTATATCGATAGAACAGAGCAAAGAACATGGCATCTGATTAAAGGAATGAATGTCGATCTGATTACCTCACCGGAATGGTATTTTGAGTTGTGGATCTTAGAGAAAGGTTTGTTGATTTTTGTAATACCTTACTAAAGAAGTATCTCGATACACATTCACTGGTATGTGATCTAAGAGATCTGGTACATTAATCTATTGGTTATCTGTGGTAAAATGCTGACTCATCTAGTATAGTAATTGCAGATGTATAAGGAGTAATTAATTAAATATTTTTATTTTTGAAACATGTTTATTTGGGTCCTCTTTATGTCTTAACTAACTTTGGAGGATACACATAAAGATTTAATTAAGTATCTAAGCCGATAGTTGAAAAGAACTTAATGTTTTATGGAGTTGACATATGAATGATCAAATCCTTGATAGTGGATATATATATATGAGATCGGTTTTATCATTTTGATATAGCGAATGTGTGGAATACAAATTATATCAGTGTGTGGTAAAAAATTCAGCAGAGTAATAGTGAAAATTTATCCTTGTGTGATGCGAAGAGAAGAAAAGAGAAGAAAAGAGAAGAGAAGAGAAGAGCAGAGCAGAGCAGAGTGAAGTGCATAATCAGTCAACAAATTCAGAATCTAATCTATGAGCTTCACTGGAACTGTAACCTGGCATAAGTAGATGCTACTATCTTAGTTCAACCTTCAGATGGTTTTAATCTGAAATTTGTAAGATAGTGAGCCTTCACTTTTGAGCAGTGTGCTCTAGGCAGTGTGCCTGAATGCAAGTGCATTCTCTTTTGTAAACACTTATATTTGATTACTCAAATTGTGGATTAACCTCCACCGTGGTTTTTCCCCTAACATGGTTTCCACACAAAAATCCTTGTGTTATGGTGTTGTGGATGATTACTTTATGTGTTTTCATCTTTCCTTTGGTTTAATGATGAAATGGTTTCAATATCAGATAAATCAAGTTAAGGATTGTTGAACACCGATTCCCCCCCTCTCAGTGTTCCCTTGAGTCCAAAAATTGGTATCAAAGCCTAGTTCCTCTAAAAAATTTTTAGCAGCTTGAGGTGGATCTTGGAATGTAATGGACTCTGATGGTCTTCAGCAGTAGGTTCTGGTGGCACTTGATGATATTGATCAGTCTAAAGAAGAAGTCAGGGAATTGAGAGTGAATCTTAAAGATGCAAAGAAATTCATTCAAACATTGAAGGATTAGATTCTTAAATCCAAGGAGAAGAGAAAGGATCTCTATGATCAGATACAACAAAAGGAGAACGAAAATATGGATGATGCTCACCTAAATCAAAACTTGAAGGAAATAAATGGAGAATGTGAAAAGATTTCTAGAGAACCATAAAACATGAAATGGAATCTATGGTGATGAAGATGACTAAAGAGATTGAAGAAAGAAAGAAGAATTAGGAGAACCTTTCTCAGTCCTTAAAAGAGAAATCTGATGAATGCAGAAGAATAAATGGATAATTCACTCAGTTGGAAAGTGAACTACAAAGATCCATAAACAATGAAGATGAACTTGGTAAGAAGATTGCTATTCCCAGGAATGATCTTACCACTACAAATGAATACAAGGAGAAGTTTAAGATTAGTTCAATGAAGCTTGATGAGTTGACCCAAGGAAAAAAGAGTGGAAATGATAAGAGAGATCTTGGATATGAAAAAGGAGAAAGTTCCAGATCTAGACAAAAGAATCTCAGACCAGGTAACCAGATGAACAAAGGTGGAAGATATCCGATAAGACAAACTAATGCTTAAAAGTTTAATGGATATTGTTTTTATTGCAATAAATTTTTTCATATGGCTACTCAGTGTAGAAGTAATATGAATTCAAGAGATTCATCATTCTTTGGTCAGTGTTTCAATTGCAAAAAGTTTGGTCATAAATCAATTGAATACAAAAATGTGTCAAAATAGTCTATTAACATAAGGAATGTTGAATGTTATACTTGTGGAAAATTTGGACATATTGCTAATCAATGTAGATCAAGAAGGAACCATTGGAATTATTGGTCTAGACAAGGGAGTACTATCTGCTACAATTACAACAAAATTGGTCACATTGCAAGATTTTGTAGAAAAAAAAATGTGGATAGGAGAGGTCCAGTATACAGAGGAAAAAATATACATAAAGATGATAAAGGAAAAGTGAATGCAGATGAAATAAGAGATCAGATGAAGAAGACATGGGTAAGGAATAATGAGTTTGATGCTGGAAATGGTTCTGCACCGGAACTTGCTTCCGGTAACTCATCTGGTAATTGATCTCAGGCCACTGGCCTAGGGGGAGTTGTTCAAGAAAATACTTCCTCCCTTGTTTGTAGTTGGTACCAAAACACAAAGGATGATCAAATAGGTGTATCAATAATATATAGAAGTTTTGGAGAAAATTCACAAGAAAATTCAGAGAATTCATAGGTTCGCAAAATAATTTTTCTCTCATTGTCTGAGAAAACAACATATCCAAAAATTTAGGGCAAACACATTTATTGCAAGTGTGTGAGCTATAAAATTCAAGTTGTAACTCTTATTTGTCACTTTGCATTGGAGAAGAGAAGGAGGAGAGCAGTTGGTAGCAAAATTTTGAAACAAAGAATTTGATTCGCTAGCGAAGCTCAAAATCCATAAGGTATTTCAATTGTTTTTCAGAATTTTCATACAATTTGGTGTGTGGGTGTAAACCCTAAGTACAAAAGAAAAATGGAACAAATAAAAAGGATGATCATTCTAGATGAATATAAAAGTGCAAAGATTAGGTCTATGAGAAATCTATTGTTGCCCAATGAATTGAAGCAATTGAATGAAGCAAAGCACAAGTATTTGGATATTTGGAATGAGTTTCCCCATTTCGAGAATGCAAAATTCGTTAAATTCATCTTGAGCAGATTGCATAATGCACCTTGATTCTGGAAAAACCCTACATCATTTCGAAGGAGGAAATCAAAAGTTTGACTGGATTACGCAAATTCAGAGACCTATCGAGGAAGAAATCCATCTGAAACAAAAAAGTTGAAACCCTAACCGAAGTAATTGGAGATCAGAGAGCACTGATAATTTTGATGATCAAAAATCCTGTTACAAAGTACATTGCACACAAAATAACATATAAAATCTTTTACAGAAATCATGAAGGAGCAACATCAGTTGGCACAGTTTAAATTTCTCATAAAATGATAATTGAAGGTCAGGACTTTGATCTGTGCGGATTGATAAAGGATCAGCTAATGGAGAATGTGCAGTTAACCAAAGAGACAGTCTACCCTTTCAGGTTTGGTACACTGGTCATATGCTTAGTGATGTACTTCTTGAATTGTTTACCTAAGATCAACAATGTGATGTGGAAAGCAAATGAACCGGTATGCAAGCAAATCTACACATATTTCAAGAATTTGGCTAATTGTGATGAAGAATTTGGAAAGTTCAGTGAGAATTTGCTAGGAATGTTTGGTTCAGTAAGTGTTTCTCTTTCGAAATAGACACTTGAAGTTGGTTCCTCTTCCGGTAGCATGGAGAAAAAATTGAAAAGGGAAATAGAAAATGTTGAGTACAACCCTTCGGAACCCAAGATTCCCAGAACTGAAGAAAATGGAAAGGAACAAAAAATTGTTAATATATTGGATGAAGAATCCAATGATGAAACTAAGGACTTGCAGAAAAATGATCTGGAAAAGGAAATGTCAGAGGCTAGTGAAGAAGAAGATGACCTAACCAAGGAGAAGCTACAACAACTTATTCAGGAAGAAGGTGGAATGCAGAAAATAGCTAAGTTATGGTCTATTAGACCATCATATGATCAAGACATGATTTTGAGTGTACTAAATGCTCATGTTGAGTAATGCAAGATCAAATTGGAAAGTTTGTAGAACATTTTTCCTGATGAAATGATTGAATGCAAAAAAGAAATAATGAATTATGAGGTTCAAGACAAAGAAGAAGGTGAAGTTATCTCTCATTTGAAGGAGAAATTTAGGCTATCACTCACCAAATTGAAGAAGAAAATGAATGAGTTAAGACAATACATAAGTGCAACTAATAAAATCTACAACTATTGCATCCGTTGGCCTCATGCAATTGGGAAATACAAAGAGAAACTAGAGAAGATTGAAACAGAGTTGAATGGGATTGGGAAAATATTTGATATGTTTCAGGACCAAGACGATACAATTAGGAAAATGATTCATGAGTTGTAGACTGAGCATACCAAAGTTCAATTCACTAAGAACACACTTTTGGACACCTTCTGGAAGGTAAAGGATCTAACTGAATGCAAATGGTTGAAATACTAAGGAAAGGTGGGAATCTAGAAGAAGCAATTAGAATTCCGAAATCCCTCACTGAAATTGTCAACAAGACATCTAAGAAAAATAACTTGATCATAATAATTGGGATTGCAAAAAATGCTTGGAAGAAGTTCCTTCTAGAAATGAAGGAAAAACATAAGATAATTTTCTAACTTTTTTTCAAAGTTTTGAATCAGTTTTGAAGTTTTGGAGATTTTGAACACGTGTTTTGTCACTTTTTGTCATTTTTTGCATATGGTTTCTATGCTTTGTCATTGATGTCAAAGGGGGAGAGAGTGTAGTGAAAAATGCCTCATCAATATAAGGGGGAGTTATGTTATTTTTGAAGCATAGGGGAGAGCAGTAAAAGTTTGGCAACGTACTAATAATGATTCTCACACTTAGTCATTTTTCACTAAGTGTTGCCATCAATTCCAAAGGGGGAGATTATTGGCATATGGATTGCAAGTGTTTTCATTAATGGCAACCTAAGTCATGCATCCGGTCTCCAGTCTAGTTTTGGTATATACCGAAAGAACAAAGCAAAGAATAGGGCATTCGATTAAAGGCACGAATATCGATCTGATTACCTCACCGGACTGGTATTTTGAGTTGTGGATCTTAGAGAAAGGTTTGTTGATATTTGTAATACCTTACTAAAGAAGTATCTCAATACACATTCACTGGTATGTGATCTAAGAGATCCGGTACATTAATCTGTTGGTTATCTATGGTAAAAAGCCAACCCGTCAAGTATAGTAATTGTGAATGTATAAGGAGTAATTAATTAAATGTTTTTATGTTAAAAAAATGTTTATTTGGGTCCTCTCCATGTATTAACTGACTTTGGAGGATACGCATAAATATTTAATTAAGTATCTAAGCCGACAGTTGAAAAGAACTTAATGTTTTATGGAGCTGACATATGAATGATCAAATCCTTGATAGTGGATATATATATGAGATCAATTTTATCATTTTGATATAGTGAATGTGTGGAATATGAAGTATATCAGTGTGTGGTGCAGAATTCAGTAGATTAATAGTGAAAATTTATCCTTGTGTGATGTGAAGAGAAGAAAAGAGCAGAGTAGAGAAGAGCAGAGCAGAGTGAAGAGCAGAATCAGTCAACAGATTCATAATCTAATCTATGAGCTTCACCGAAACTATAACGTGGCATAAGTAGATGCTACTATATCAGTTCAACCTTCAGATGGTTTTAATCTAAAATTTTGTAAGGTAGTGAGTGTGCTCGAAGCAGTGTGTCTGAATGCAAGTGCATTCTCTTTTGTAAACACTTATATTTGAGTACTCAAATTGTGGATTAACCTCCACCGTGGTTTTTCCCCTAATAGGGTTTCCAGGAAAAAATCCTTGTGTTATGGTGCTATGGATGATTAATTTATGTGTTTGCATGTTTCCTTTGGTTTAATGATGAAATGGTTTCAATATCAGATAAATGAAGTTAAATATTGTTGAACATTGATTCACCCCCCCTCTCAGTGTTCCCTTGAGTCCAATAGTCCCTTCAATCGGTATCCTCATTTCTTCTGAAAGGTCCAAAACTATCAAAGTAAACAAAACATCTTTGGGTTTTCACTTCACCCCTCCTGTCACCTCCAACAGTGGAGGATTTGGCGAGATGATAGGTGGAGGCTTTTGCAGTGGTGGTAGCTTCGATGGCAGAGGTGGCATTGGTAGAATTGGTTCCGGTGGAGGTCATAGTGGTGGCTTTAGAAGTGGAGGTGGATCTGGTGGGAGTCACACTGGTGGCGGTGGCACTGGTAGTGGCTTCGATGGTGGTCATGGCAGTGGTTCTGGAGGCAGGTCCAGTGGCGGTTCCACTGGTCCTATATCTTCTAATGACCTGATTCTGAACACTCTTCTTCAGAATATGGGTAAGATGCAGAACCAACTTGTGAATCTCTCCCAAGCTTCTGCCCAACCTATCTTCCAACCCTTCTTCCGACATAGCCCATTGTCAGTGACCATCCTAAACACTCCTTTCCTACAAGGGATGGAGATTCCTAATTTTGAGAAATATGACGGAAAAGGGGATCTGCAAATGCATGTGTCTACCTTTAATTCCTTATGTACATACTTCTTCCACCAAGATGCATTGATGGAAAAACTATTCCCTCGATCTCTCAAGGATACAACACTCAAGTGGTACTATTCCTTGCCTGATAATTCCATCTTCACATTTGATCAGCTTTTGAACCAATTTCTATGATAGTTCCAAGCCAATATCAGACCTAAGATGACCTTCTCCGATCTTGTCTGGTGTAAGCAAGGAGATAATGAGAAGATTATTGTTTTTATAGCATGATATCAAGCACTGTTTTCATAAATTTCATACCCACTACCTACTTTCGATGTGCAAAAGGTATTCATAGGGAACTTATAGAGGCCTTGGAAAGATAAGTTTTCCCTTATGAAATACCCTTCTTTCACGCATCTGTGTGCAACCCTAGGGGAGTATCAACAAATGGTGGTTCAGTTCGGGGGACCTTCCTCATGCTCTAGTCCTGAAGGGAAGTCCATTATGTCGATCTCTGGAAAAGGAAAAGTTGTTACAAATGTAGTAGCCGCTGTGGATAACAATGGTTTCAAACGTAACCGAAATTTCACAAGTTTATCAGAATCTTATTCCTCCATCTTGCAAAAGTTGTTAAAGGATAGGATCATAACCTTTCCAAACCCTAAACTTGTTAAGGAACCTTACCCTAGCTGGTATGACACAAATACCTATTGTCAATACCATCGAGTTAATAGACATGATACCAAACATTGCATGCACCTGTGTCATGAGATACAAGATCACATTGAGGATGGTACTATTAATCTCAATGGAAACAAATTAGTGGTGAAAGCTAATAGTGAATTGCAAATATACACAAACCCATTTCTGTCACACTCTACTAACATGATTATCGATCCCTCTGATTATTTTACTCTACCTGAAGCATATGTTAACATGGTTGTTGTTACATCTTCTCCTCGTCTTCCAATCGGTTTGTTGAATGTAAAATTTACTTCATAGGATTTATCAGTGAACTTCAAACCTTCTCCACTTTACATTCCCACTCGCCTCAATAGAAACATTGTGACAGGAGTCTTAGTCGACTCCGTGACTAGAGTGAATGTCATCACAAAAGAGACTTTATTTTTTAACTCCTTGCAAAGGGAGGAATATGAAAAAATAAAGTCCATCATCTGTATGCATGATGGCCTTGCTCTAAAACCATATGGATTGATAACTTTAAGTTCTCCCACGAAGGTGTTGTGCATGTGGTACATGATACTAGCTATCAAACCTTGGTATCTCGTGGGGGATATTCATTGGATCAATTTTGGACCGCCCTAGTTAGTCTGCTTCCTCCAAGAACATACCTAATTTATAAGAATTACATAAAGTATAAAATTGGGGGCAAGGGATAGCCAAAACTGACCCTTCCCATAGCACAACAACTAGCTACCTCCTCTTACCGAAAGGGAAAGGAGAAGCTAACCCCTTCTCGGGCTACCTCATCCACTCCCCTTTCTTGGGAGGAGTATTGGATGAGTAAGCTTGGTCTTTATCCGTTGAGTTTGATGGTTCTTGCTTGGTGAAGTCCAAAGATCAAGATATTGGATCTTCCTACTAAACCACTTGGACCTTGGTACTACTTGTACGATAGGAAAAAAAAACCCCCATGAGGGGAATCCTCTATGTCTTGGCCTTCACGGCCTCCTACCGCCTCTACTCCTAAAGAAGTGAATGGGAAAAGGTGCGTTGTCAAGGTGTTAGAGATGACTCCCCCCGCTATTTCTAAACCTATCCCTCCTGCTCCCATTTAGGAGTTTGTCCCTCTGCTAGAAATAGTTGTGGAGGACACTCCCATGGCTGAGCAGGAGCCTCCCATTCCTTCGTAGCCTCCGACCTCTAGTTCAAAGAGTCGTTGAAACCACCTTGCACACGAGTGCAAGCATTGGAAAAAGGCTCTCTTGGCTAAGCATGCCACCTTACAAAGGAAGGAAGAGGAGATGACCACCCCTATATCAAGACCTCCTATCACATCCTCCTCTCTCCTCCCCTCTACTTCTACCCAAACCAACTCTGTATCACTTTCGACTTCCATTGTGAGTACAAATGTGCCTGACCCCAGAAAGGTGTAGGTGTTCATTGCTCCTTCGGTGGAGCTGCCTTTGTTGACATCCATCCTAGATGTCCTAACTTTCCTAAAGCCCATAGATATGACTAACACCTTAGTCATATCTACTGTAGTTCTTTCTTCATCTTCCTCTACCCTTCTTACCCCATCTTTGGGGAGTTCACCTCCCCCAACAAAGTATAAGATAAAGAGTGGTCCTTATAGCAATGGAGGACGTAGCAGGAGCCCACCTTCTCCGAAAGGTAGCCTCGTCTTGTCTTGCTCTGTCCTAGTAACAAAACTAACCCCAAATTCTCTTGAGTTTGTCACCACTCCTAAATCACTCAATGAGCTCAGTGGTGAAGCTCGAGTGTAACCTCCTCCATCTATCGAGGTAAAAAATGGAACTCCTGTTAAGTGCATGTTTAACTTGGTGGATGGAGTTTTCACCTTGTCATTGATCTTCGTGAAGTCGTTGACCTTAGCTCCATAAGAGCTAAGTGGAGGAGACCTTGCGGGTCCTTCTTCCTTAGCCCTTGTTGTGGGAGGTTCGAAAGCTCCTCCCCTTAACATTCCACCACTGTAGGCTCATCCTCCTTCCCCCTATGATGATATAGAGTGGGAAGTGTATGACCTCTTCATCGATCAGAGTTAGGGGGAGGCCTCTTCTTTATCTTTAGATTAGATGTGTGTATGTGTTTCCCCCGTAATCATGCTATGTGTGCCTAAATGAATCTCATCACCCCTATTGGTGCTTGGATACAGGCGTGGTGTTTGTGTTGTAAAACTTCTTCTATTTGTATCATCATTTCTCCATGTTTGTGATTGAATTTCCAAAAATTAGGGATGATGCAAAGCATTGGGGGCATTTAGGCTTCCCTTCCATGTTGACCCAATTTTTTATTTTTACTTTGTCTTCTTGTGCATTCTTCACATGGCCTAATATAGTAGGGGGTTGATGACAATTCATTTATATATTATTATTATACTTATATATATTTATGAGAAGTTTTGACCCTGAAATATTAGGCTACCCCTGTACCCTTTGTTCGTGTCCTCTTTCCTCTTTTTTTCTTTTCCTTTATCTTTCTCTCTTCTTTTCTTGAGTTTTCCCTCTCATGTGTGACATCGCCATCCCTACATCACTTTGATCTTTAGAAAACACATTCATTGCCAACGAATCTTTTAGCAAGAATATTCACACACTTCTTTGTAAGAATTACATTCTTAACTTGAAACCCTAACGGAACATGTTTCCTTCATCAAGGGTTCATAAAGAAAGAACTGGAGAACCTTCCTCTGAGGTAGAAAAAATTTTGATCTTCCCCTCACATGGGGGAATATTATTCCTTTGAATTCCTTGATGAAGTGAACATATTTCAAAAGGATTCCTTGATGATGAATCGATTCAAGAAAGAAAACACCAACTTTCAAACAACATGTCCGTTGAGTGGACCCCTTGCTATCTTGAAGGGTTCCCGAGGGACCCTCTTTAAAATTTTATCCTTTGAATGAAATAATTTTCATCTAGCTTGGTGAAAACCTTACTAGACCTCGCTTTTCAAACAGTGCATCCCTTGAGTGGAACCCTCCTCCTTTTGAAGGGTTCTTGAGGGACCCCTTTGAAAGTTTTCCAACTTGTTGATAGTATGTGTGACTATCCGCTTCCTGACATGTTCTATCTGTGCGTAAATATGTTGCTTTACAGGTGCACCTATGAAGCCGCTTTTTGACTTTGCGAAGTCTATTTTTTTGGGTTTCCTTCATGCGAGAGATCTTGGAGGACACCTTCCTTGCAGGTATGCGGGCCTGTAAGGCACTTAATTTTATAGGGATTCCTTCATTTGAGAGATATTGGGGGTTGCCTCCTTGTAGGTCCATGGGCCTATAAGACACTTTCTTTCTTCAACTTCATATTTATGCGGAGCTATGAAGTTCTTTTCTTGTCCTGCGCTCTCCGGTTCACCAGATCGTGGTCTGCTTCCTTGACAGTTCAGGTATACATTTCTAACTCTACTACTTCTCTAATCTACTTTACCGAAGCACTCATCAGTATTCGTGCTCGCTAAAGTAGGGGAAAAATGTATAGGAGCGAATTTGCACCCCTTACACAAATTCCCCTTTTACACATCCTGACCTTAGAAAACCAAATTCGAAGGAAAAATTCAACATAAGCCCACTGCCTTCATTCCACTTGGCATCTATTTTATGTTTCAGTAGAGGAATAACTGTCAAGGATGCTCATGCGACGCGTAGATGCCTATGTGGTGCGCTTACGTCCCTGGTCGATTCCCACGTCTGGAGCTTGCAGAGGCGTTACACTTCCTATCAGAAGTCAATTTGTAACAACCTCTTTGACCAACCAACCTGAATATGGTCATTTTCCTTCATGTCTACTTTAAATTCATTCCTTATCCATTCATTTTATTTTTCTGAGCAATTTAAATCTCTTCACAAGCTCTAAGCATTCAATCCATCACTCTCAAGCAACACTTTGCACTCCATAGCAATAACAAAAACACTCTATCAACTCCGTAGTGCAAGTGTGAAACAAACAACAATATAGTAGAGGTTTGAGTCCTCTCATTTTCTCCCTCATTGGCTTGTGAGATCTTGGTGGAGGTGGTTGTAAGATTTCTACTCCCCTCCTCTATGATTTGGTTGGGTAGCATAACATTGTTTTGTAGTACTTTAGTGTTCTTTACTTCATTTCCTACTTTATCATAATTTTCTCCATTATCATTATTTTGGCTATCTGTGGAGCTGGGAACACCAAAATAAGGGTCTGACTGAGGCAAACCCCTATACAACCCCCCAACAATTTTCCTCTCTTGCGTGCAGGTGGAAGTATTCTTGGAGCTAGCTGGCGAACGAGCACTTTTGTGAGATCATTCTTGCCATCCTCACTCTTGTGTATTTACTTTATCATATTTTGCCTATGTCATAGTGTTATTTTAACCCTTTGGAAGTAACTAGCTAGGTTGTTAGTCTATTTTCCTATGTTCAACCTTGTCTCTTTAGTCCTCTGGTCATACAGATGTTAGCACACTTGAGAGATGCCAACGCGCCATGCTATCGTCTTGGAACCACGTTGTCGTCTTAGAGCCACACTTTCATCCTTAGGTAGAGAGCTCCTTAAGACACAATGTTAACCCCAAAAATACAATCACCTAGCCCCATTTCGAGTCTCGGGTCTACAGAGTGATCAAAGGACCTTATAGTTCTCATCATTCTCATCCCGCGTTTCCTAATAGTCCCTTAAGCTGAGGTAAGTTAAGGCAGCCTTCTGCTCTCATCCCTCCATGATTTGGGGCCTTGACTTGGTTGGTCCCCCTCTCTTACAATATCTACAAAACATAATTTCTAAATGACTTTATTTAATAGCTCACTAACTCATTTGATTGCAAAATCCGATGAAAACTTCCGACGAAAACTTTCGACGATAGCTATATAATCAAATGTATCGTTGGGCATTTTCATTTTTTTTAAATTTTAGCCCTAACGTTCATTGGAATTTTGACGAACCTTATTTTTCGTCTACGTTTCGACGAAGTTCTCTCGTTGAAATTTTGACGGACTTGCAAAGTTAAATTGTGGCGGACATAAATAAAAAATGAGCTCGACTATTTATTGCGACAATGTTTTTCTCGATGAGTTTCTTGGGTCAAAAATCAGAAAAAACTCAAGAAGATATCTCCAGGTTGATGGTAGTCATTGTATTTTTCCAGAATTCATTTGTGAAGTCAAATTTGTACTTCCAGGTTTGAAAATCATATTTTAAAGCAACATCTCATCAGATTTCATTTTTAGTCTTGTGCATTTTCAGAATTTCATTTCCAGATTTTAGACCCGACTTCACAAATTCTTTAAAAGGGAATTGTTTATAACTGATGGAAAATTCTTGATGGATTTGGACAAATATTACATTTTCAAGGTTTCAATTTTAACCCTAATGATCAATTTTCAATAGATTTGGGAGCCATAACTAGATAATATCAAAGGTGCTGGTTGTTTTTTACTGTAACCAAGTTTATCTTCTAGACACAGCATATAAAATCTCAGATAATACTGCCTTACAATACCATCAATATATATTCTAACCCAATACTACTTATCAAATCCTTATATGAACATATTCACTTATAAGTTATAACATCACTCAAGAATTTTAATTAATTCCTTGAATTAAAGCCAAAATGAGAATTACACACACCATAAGAGTGAGATGAACATAATAACCCTTGACCTTTTCATTCAACATAATAATATATTCATACAATGGAGAGACATGAGCTTGAAATGAGTAATTTTCATTCAGATGCTAGTACTGTCTTGAAAATTAAGTACCCATAAAACTAAAACCTACAACAAAATGACACCAAACCTAAGAATAGTATCTTCATTATAATATCAGGCTCTTTAGAAATTCGCTTTGCAACTTCACTTAGACTCAACCTAAAGATATCTAACTTGCTAACTCGTATTTCTGGTCCTAAAATCCTTCTTATAGGGAAAATGAAGGAGTAACAAGCATCGGACCAGAAATAAACCTGTCACTAGTCACTTGGACCGCCTTATGGCATTTCAAAAATTGGTTACAATAGTTGAGTCTCTGGAGAATATTCTTGTTCATCCCGTCCACTGGAGAATAACTATTGCATTTTCCAAACTTTGAAAAATTACACCAAAATTGCCACCAAGACATAGCCAAAATTTGTTATAACCATAACTGCTGAGCTGTTAACTGCCAGTTGTGGACTCTGTCCTATTCTTCTTCAGTTAAGTAGTTGTCTACCCATCCTTGATATTCCTCATCTGTTGGCCAATTAAAATTTACCACCCCATTTACCTTGGCACTGTAAGGTGTATACTTTACCACTACTTGATTCACCTCCCTTTCAAAAGATTCCAAAAACGTGCTAGTGTTAATGAGATATTTAGAGCAACAAACTAAAAAAAGAAAAAATGAAGGTCAAGGCCTTGTTGGTTGTTTTTACTGTAACCAAGTTTATCTTCTATTCTACCTATAGAATTGCCAATTCTAATCGAGGGCAGCTCGAAGGACCTGGACCAACTGATGAGGATTTTAACAATAAACCTCCTACACTTCAGGCTCTGCAAAACCCAGGAGGGTGGTCCCTATAATGTGTTTATAATCTTTGCACCGAAATTATAAACAATCATTAACAATTAACAGATAATCCCATTTAATAGCTCAAAAAAATAGGATAATACTGAATTGAATTGGCTTTTCATCAGTAATACCAACTACTTGGAGCATGAGATAATTACAAAAATATTTCACAACTTAAGATAGTCATTTAATTTTGCAATTTGGTAGCAAGCTCTAAGAAAAGACAAACAAACACAAAACCTCACACACGCATACAATTTAAACCAGTGGCATATACCATTAGGGAGTCAAGTTCACAAACATTTAAAATCCCATGATAGGTTCAAACACATAGCATATAAAATATTTGACAACAATTGCCTTACAACATCATCAATTTATATCCTAACCCAATACTTCTTACCAAATTCCTTTATAAACACATCTATCTATAACTCCAATCAAGCATTTTAATTAATTCTTTGAATTAAAGCCAAAATGGAAGTCATACACACCACAACAGTGAGATGAACACAATAACCCTTGATTATATTATTTAAAATTATGATATGCTTATACAAAGGAAAGACATGAGCTTGAAATGAATCATGATAACATAAATGCTAGTACTGTTATGAAACATCAAACCTTCATAAACCCAAAACCCGACTATAGAATGACACAAAACCTAAACCATATCAACTTGCTCTGCAACTATGCTTAGACTCGACCTCAAAATATCTAACTTGCCAACCCTTATTTATGGCCTTGAAATCCTTCTTATAGAGAATGAAGGAGCAAACAAGCATCAGGCCAGAAAATACACATGCCACCGATCAATTGGACCACCTTGTGACCTTTCAAAAATATGATTGCAATCGCCAAGTCTCAGAGCATCTTCTTGTTAATTCCACTCATTAGGGAATAGATGCTACGTTTGCCAAACCTCAAAACCTGCGCCAAAAAGCCGCCATGGAGATAAAACCATAATCAGTTACAACTATAACCATTGAGTTGTTAGTCGCTGATAGTAGACACCATTTTACTCCTCTTCAGTTAAATACTTGTCCACCCATTTCTGATACTCTTCATCCATTGGCCAATCAAAATTCACCACCTCATTCACCTTAGTATTGTAAGGTGTAAATTTCACTGCAACCTGATTGGCTTCTCTTTCAAAAGATTCTAAGAATGTGCTGGTATTAATTTTTTTTATCTATGCTACTTACCAACAAATCATAATCAGAATAATCACAAATCAATTTGATTTGTGCATTAATAACTTCTTCTTCCCTTTCCTACCACTGCTGCAATGTTTTAACATTTCCTTGTGCATTAGTGATGTCTGGGAAAAATGTATCATTCCAGTCATCAAAGCTCTTTACTAGCTCCCTAAATCTTCTACTCAAATCATCAGGTAGGGCTTGGAATCCCTTCAATGATTTCACAAAGATTTGAGTAGGCTTCAATGACTGAGGCCTATCGTCTGCATCAAACCTAGAAGCCTTATACATAACATCTAGATCGTTGGCCCTAGGGATCCACTTCTAAGCCAATGGCAAAAATATTTCCTGATCCCTATTGATATTTTTTATTCCATCCAAAAATAAAGAATACAAAGAATGTACAGATGGTAATCTACCATCCACCCTCTCATTTAAATGCCTCAAAACTATGTCCACCACCTGATTTTGTTTGGCAGTTGCATCATCCTCACTTGCCTTTAAGGCAGCCTATAATTCTGTGATCTTATTTAACATTTTCTTCTTGGTGGGATCCACAGAATACTCCACTTCTTCTTCAACTGGCCCTGGTGTAGGACTAAGAGTAGGTGTCTAGATGGGGGATCCTAGAGTAGAAACAATTGGAATAGTAGGGGGAACTAATCTTGAAGTAGGAGGTAATGCTCTCATACCAGGAGCACTGGAGGATTCTCCCACCTGCCCATATTTCAGCCTATCTACTTCAAATTGCAGCTCAACGTTCCTTTGTTGCATCCTACTATATTCTCCGATTATTATGTTGTACTTCTCCATTAGACTCTTCTTTTCAGCCTCTTCTCTCTTAGCTGTCTTTTGGGACAATTTGGCCACATTAACTGTCAGGCTTGTAGCTTCTGTTGTTGAAGTTTTAGAAGCTCTCTTGATAATTAGCCCCCCCCTTAGGTTTGGACTAATATCTATCACATCTGGTTTTCTTCCTTGGGGTGCCAATGCCCATATGGCCAGAGTTTCATACTCCTCACTAAAGGAAAAATCTTGCAAAGCTTCCTTAACCTATTTTTTAGTGTTTTGCATAGGATGCTTGGACTGTATGATAGCATTGAATGCTACAACATCGGCTATGTCCCACTCAGGAAAAATTAGGACACTAGCCTGGGTCACAAGTCTCCTTCCTTCCTCAGGAGTGATTTTTTTGAATTCCTCCATCAATTCGGCCTTGACCTCCTCATCATTCTCCTGCTCAGACCTATCAGGTCTTGATTCTCTCCTTCTCTTGCATTTATCCTGGTATTCCTCCAGTTTCATCCTCCAAATTAGTTGCAAGAATACAAGAGTCTTCACAAAGGCATCATCATCTATGAATGCCTTGCAGGCCTCCATCCTGGCATCTTGTACACATTGCCCCTTTATATCCATATCAGACAACACCAATTGTGTTGATCTAGGAGGGGAAGGGCTACCGACCTGCATGTCTTGATCAGTCACAATTATCTCATCCATCAGAACTTCTTGTGTTTCCTCAATCTTTTGCCTCTTAGGGCTTGGCTCTGATGGTAGCACTGCAGGATCACTTCTTGATGGTGAATCTAAATCCACAATCCTTATCCCTCGAGGTGCTCTGATCCTTGGGGCTAGCTATGATGATGCTTTCACTATTTGTTTTCCCTTCCTATCCCCCTCATCCTCCTCACTGCTATCATTCCTCTTCTCTTGTATACAGGTTTGTCAACTGGGGGTTGATAAGTTGGCCTTGTTTCCTCAGGCCTCTCCTCTGGTCTTTGAATTCCAAAGTTCATTTCCAAATTGACCTTCTTGGTCATTAAGGTGCCCATGATCCCTTTAAAATTATCCAACAAGAAAGAAATTCTCTTATGGAATGGAGTAAACTCAATTAATGGATGATATTTTGGATCCATTCTATGCACCATGGCCAACAACTTCTCATAGGCAATCCATTTTTCTTTATTCAACTCCTGCCTATTCAAATCAACCTCATTTCTGATTAGGTCCTCAGGAAAATTGAATTCATGTACAAATCTGCCATCTTTAATTCGTTGCCTGAACAAGGCAAAGAATCCCTCAGGGTCATGCTGCCTCCTAGATCCACTCTTCAAATGATAGTCATCAAAAATTTTCCAAAGTGGACCCATCCTCCCTTGGAAAAGACAAAATCTGAAACAATAGTATAATCAGGGAACAAAGTCCCTTTTCCTCTCCCTGTCAGGTTGTCTTCATGAATACAACCTAGCTGCCACATGACCTCAAAAAATCCCATCCTTTATGGTACATTATATGGGAGAATGTGAGGGACTCCCTGGAAACCAAACACGCTTAGGACAATGCTCACGGGGTACAAAATGATGTCACCCTAATTGTGGCTGACCTTTAAATCAGGCTTCCTCACCTTTGGTTGGAGTAAGTCATGCAAATCTTCAGGAACTCTTGGCACATTTACCACCAACCTAGCTCTGATTCTGGGGGCAAAGTAGTTATCAAACTGCACAAAGCTGGAACCTCCCCTATTGTAAGATAAATTTTCACTACAGAGCTTTACTGGTAACCTTTCTCCATTCACCTCTTGCCTCAACTCCATCTTCTCCGAGAAGAAGTCAAAATTCCTATATAGGAACATATGCATTAACAAGGAGCACCAAAAGAAAGGAGTGCTAACATCACCCACAAGCAACTTCAACAAACCATCATGTATCTTTTCTGCAAGAAAAGATGCATAGTCATACACCATGGAGAAATTGGGATGCTGAATTTGAGCCCCCATAAACATATATGCAATAGGCATCACTGTATTTGGGCCGAATCCCAAAATATGGCACAATGAATAAAATGTTGCCAAAAAGTGATTGGCAAAAAAGCTTAGCCTGAAAGGCTCCTAGTCATTTAGGCTAATGTGAATCGTTGAATTGACTACCCTGGCTAGGTGAGGAAGAAGTAACTTTAATCTGAAAAGAGGCTTTGACATCGCATATTTCTGCCTCATTTCCTCAAAATCAATTCGGACCAAGAATGAACTAGACTCACTCAAATAAAAAACCTATTGAATTTCAACTGCACTTATGCTTAGCAGAATCCCACCATCATTATCCCTGATTACCCTTGTAACTGGGTCATAACGTGCAACCACTGCTCTGAGTAGGTCCACGTTAGGAAACACATTCGACACTGCTAGTTTCCCCATCTTGTATCTCCAGCCATTTGAAAAAGGGTGGGGTAGGTTTCTTTGTCCATACCATAGCCTGAACATTTCCAGACCTGTCATTGGAACCCTAGCATTTGCAATATTATAGTTTTTGCACACTAGTCCCTCGCCTAGGGTTCTTCCATTCATTAAAACCAAACCCCTTCTTCTATCATTTGTCGATAGTGGGAGTTGATCTAGAAAATCATCATATAAATTCCTTTGCAAATAATCAACATGGCCAGAGTGCTGCTTCAGTGGCGCCATATCAAACAACTAGGGCTTTCTTAAAATTCAAATTCTTGAACAAACTAGGGCTACCCAAAAAACGAAATTACAACACAACTATGCAATTTCCAACAATTCAAATGAACCAGTAACCCTATAAAAAATAATCAACTACCCCCAAACTAGCACACTACAACTTTTCAAAAGAATCCCAGTCAAAATAAACTAGTGATACAGAAAGTAACTCATGGGATTTTGCGCCTTGCAAAGAACCAAACCTTCATTGTGATTGCTTGAAAAACTTTATCTTTGGCTCTGGACTGCTTTGAAAACACTTGAATTCTTTTGTGGTGAAGATAGAATAAATCAAATACTTTATGTCGATTGAATTTAGCCAGTAGATGTCTCATCCACCATTAAAGCCCATTTGCAAGCCGCGCCAACGACTCCAATTGCATTTGATGCGAATTTAAACTTTAGCTATCGATATTTTGTTTTTGTCAGATCATCGAACGACCACCTTCAAAAAGGCTGATGCAATCTCCATGTCAGCGTTGAGGGCCCACCACAATGCGCAGCTCCAAAGGGATACACGTGGCACCCGCCCATGATATCCCAATCACTAAACACCCCACGTCTTTGGATCACGCGATGGCGAGCAATTGTTGATTCCCACCACCGACGATCATGTTCACTCACAACAGTCAGCAGCACCAAATATAACCGTCGAGAAATTTTCATCAAGATTAAAACACCGCCCCTCAATCTTGAGCACGTGCATCTCACAGCTCTTTTAGTAACCCACCTTTTAACGTATTAAATTCCAATACAAATATTAAACACTTTATTAATCCTTCTTCGACATCGGCAACTGAGACACGTAGCGCCTGCCCGTGATATCGTAATCAGTTGAAACCCAACAGTGATGTCATCGCGAGATCGCGGGAAACGGTCAAGGTCAACCGTAGGATGATTGAAAATCATTAAAATACACTCCCTGTAAAATAAGATAATTATTAGAAGGGGGAAAGGGGACATCGCCTAGGCCGACGACAAACGATGGCATAAAGTTGTTCTTAAAGCACGGGGCACAAGCCGACCTAGACTTAGGAAATAATAAAGTCGAGGTGAAATATTAACACAATGTATTAAAGGGGCCCGACCTAGACGAGTGAATGGGGCATAAGTTGTTTTAAAACCTCCCCTAAAAAGTAATGACGAAATAGATCCAACCTAGGGTTTAAGATAGAACATTAGGATTTCATGAAGGTAAAAATAAAACCCCAACCCTAGGCTCCTCCAAAATAACATGACAGACCAGTAATGTGGCAAAAAATCAATGGAACTCAAAGAATGAAATTTGAGGCTCCATCAGGCCTCTCTATTTTTCTCAGTTCATTTAAACCTTTTAGATGCTGCCAAACATCTAGCAAGCTATAACTATCATGCAGATTATATGATTTCAATTTATTTTGTACTTTGGAACAGTTTAGAAGATGAAATTGTCTCCTCATGTAGAAGTATAAGCTGCCATATTCCTTCAGAAGTTGGTACATGAATCAAAATATGAACCTGCCAAATTGGAAACCAAAATTTTTGTGGTAAGAAGAATTGATTTTGACATGAATGGCATGTTGTAACATCTTTATTAAGTAATACGATTTATTTAGTTATTTGACAATTTGGTGATTTGTCTGTAGATATGCCACCATATGAAACTGAGTGGAAAAGAGCACTCCTTACCTTATCAAGTAATATCCAGGTAAGATGTTATAAAAAATAACTTGTGTTTGTAGTGAAGTTGGTCAACCTACTCATGCTTTTGCATGCTTAATTTTTTCCTTTTGGATTGAGCTACTTATGATAAATTTTTAACTTTCCTTGCAACCTGTGTATTACCCTCTCAAGTTTTTAACTGGTTAAAAGCAATCTCTTATAAAGGATATAAAATTCCTTAGTACTTTAGATTGTCCTTTATGTTAAGGGAGGCATCTGACTATTGTTTATATAATTCAACTTTATTTGAGAGTAAGCATATTTAATCTCTATGTGGTAGATTCAGACACTTAAATGATATCATCCTTATTCAGCCATACACTAATTTTTGTCAGATGGATGTAATCATTAAGGAAGACACTTTCTTTATTCCCTTAATGGATTGAACTTTCAAGGAGGCCATCTAATAGTGTTTCCTATTGATATCCAAAGCAGACATGTGAATAAGACTGATGACTGTGCAGGTTATATTGTAGATAAAATTCATAGATCTTTTAACTTTATCAAGGAATATAATAGGGTGGTCCACTTCAAATGAAACTCTTTATTATGCCATACTATTTTATTTCTAGAATTCATTTGTGAAGTCAGATTTGTACTTCCAAGTTTGAAAATCATATTTTAAAGCAACATCTCATCAGATTTCATTTTTAGACTTGTGCATTTTGAGAATTTCATTTTCAGATTTTGTTGTGCAAGTTCAATATTTCAATTTTAGGAGTCTAATAGTTGGAAATCATAGTAAAATCAAAATTTAATAATTTCTAGAATTAGCATTTTAAAGTGTTTTTTGGGGTCATTTACTTCAGACTATCTTCTCTTTTGCAGGGGTGGTTGCATGCCGAATTTTTTAGGTGTAAAATATCATAATTATTAGATTTTGTTACCTGTCTATGATTAAAAATTATTGGAGTGTGAGTTTGATATTTTTTGAAGATCTAAATATTCAAGCTTGGTAAAGAAAAATCATGTCAGATAATATTAGTCCAGAACAAAATGAAGAGTCACTTGATAGATTGTGGGCTAGATTGAAAAGAAAGGGTGATGGAAAATTTTATTGTCCTTGCAATAATTGCAAGGGCTTAAAGACGAGAAGACTTTTAATCACAACAGCTGAGAAATATTGTAGGTTGCATGGTCATGTTGAAGGGGGGCATGGTTTTCATCCATTGGTAAGTTTTTCATTATATGTGTTTATATTGATTGAATTTGTAAATGTTTATATTGTTTTAACATTTGATATATATATATAAAATCACTTGATCATGATCATGGTTTATTTATGTCTGTCATTATTATAAATGTGGGGCACCCTAGGGCACATGATATGGATTATCACGACCCAAAGAATGTGGTTTTGCAAGCGGGGGAACATGGAGCTGTGAATATTGAAGATGAAGTTAATGATCCTATGGAAGAAGATGATCATGCGCTAGAAAACACAGTTGAAGATGATGGTACAAATACATTGATCCATGACACATGTAGTGGCACAATTGATCATGTTGATCGAGATGACTTTGATGATGTTCATGATTTACCTGTACTTGAGAAGGCATACAAGCCCCTTTATGAAGGCTCCCAAAGAACTCTTCTCTTTGTTGTATTGTTGTTGGTGAACTTGAAGGTTATGAATGGTTTATCCAACATAGCAATCTCACGGATGTTAAGGCATGTCATATATGTCATCTTTTTTCATCTATTTTAATTGTTGTTAGTTCATTGCTAGTAAATAAAGGATGAAGTATGTACCATTAATATTCTTTATATTAACAAATTATTTTTTGTTGTAGATTGATTGGTGAATTTTTGTTACCACCATCAAATATTTTACCTCGCTCATACAGAGATTTATTTGGCATTATGAAAGATATTGGAATGGAGTATCAAGCAATAGATGCATATCCCAATGATCATATTATATATCATAAACAACATGAATTTGCAACAGAATTCCCGAAATATCATATCAATAGATATCAAACAAATCAACTAACAAAAAAGGTGCCTCACAAGGTTCTTCATTATATTCCCATTATTCCACGTATGCAACAATTATTTAAGTGCGAAAGCTTAGCGCAATTTATGAATTACCATGCATGAAATAGAAGTGGAGATGACATTCTTCGAATGCCCACGGATGGTTCTGCATTTAGGGACATGGAGGAAAAATGGCCACACTTTAAAGAAGAACCTCGTAATCTCAGGCTTTCATTGGCAGCATACGGTGTCAATCCATTTGGAGAGCCGAGATCTATTTACTCGATGTGGTCTATTTTTGTTATCAACAATAACATTCCTCCATGGATGTCAATAAAGAGGGAGCACATAATGTTGGAAATTATTGTTCTAGGTATTTGTTTACATCAATTTTCTTTAACGTAGTGACATCTCATTTGTCGTATTTGTTGCATAATGACTTATATGTTTTTTCATTTAATAGTCATGTACATTAATTTATATATATTGCAGTAAAATGGTTATAATAATTATGTAATGTTTATGTTCATTCAACTAGGTAAGTACCAAGTTAAAGATATGAATGTATATATTTAGCCTCTTGTCGACGAGTTACTAAAGTTATGGAATGGCATGACTATGTATGACGTATCTAGACCAATAGGACAAAGAAAATTTGAATTCCATGCAATGCTTGTATGGACAATTCATGATGCCCCAGTGCTAACACATTTTTTTGGTATGTTATAATGTTCGACTACATGACTTTAACGATATTTAATTTTATGAAGTAGATATCATGCATGTTTTTTAAATAATCTATTCATTATATATAATTATAAAAATTGACATATTTAATCCAATTATATATGATTTGCAGGTCTTCAAACAAAGGGAAAATTTGCATGTCCAATTTGTGGTCCAAAGATGAATTCTCGTCATTCAACAAGTTTAGGAAAGTAGGTGTTTGATGAGTATAGGCACTTCCTCCACATAAATCATAAGTATTGAACTACTGAAAAAAAAAAATTCAATGGGAAAGAAGAGACTACATCAAAGCCATGAAGAATGACACCTCGCCTATGGAAGTTGGAATATAATAGAATTTATCGTCAAGGTTATACATCAGATCAAATTGTTTATCTATCATTTATGATATATTTTGAATTTGTATTTTTATATTGTGTTGTGTTTACTCATGCTGTAATTGACAATGATTGTTGTTGTTAATTTGTCTAACTTATATGCTTCATGAAGGTCGTCAAGGAATTAATGGTCGGCTTCCACAGGGACTGAAAAGTTATCCCAGACAATTTAGTAGGTTGCCCTACTATGAGCAGCTACAAATTGTGCATTTGTTTGATACAATGCATATCAGAAAGAATATGACAGAAACGTTATGAAAAATATTGGATGGAAGGCATGACAAAGAAAAAAATGTCAGAATTTGTAGTGACATTCAGGAAGCCAGTCATGCAATGAAAATTTTCATTCAATTAAATAGCGATGGAGACCAAATTAATATAAGTGCCCTTCCTTGGTTATTAACGGAGCATCAAAGCAATGCTATAAAACAAGTCATACGAAAATTTTGATTTCCCACAGGATTCGCTGCGAACATAAACAATATCATAACAAAGAAAGGTGAATTTGGGTCAAGGATGAAAACGCATGATTGACATACCTTAATTAAGGTAATTATTCTGGTATATTATATATATATATTTGTATACTGCATGTACTTTTCAGTGTATTATGTTTACTACTTTTGGTAAAATATTAATGAAAAGATCATTTTATAATTGTTTTAGTACGGTCTACCTCTATCTCTCCCAGACAACTTCAACAACAATGTCAAGCAAGTTATATATGATCTTGGAAAATACATGAGGTAAGTAGCGATATTTGTTCAATTCATTGTATATTTTTGTTAAATCTCGTTAATATATTTGTGCCTTGAATCACTTGTCGATGACTATCATCTAAAGCAATCCATAAAGAAGATATAAATTATTGGAAGAGAAAAATTCCTCATCTAATGTGTGAAATGCAAAAGTGTCTACCTTTGACATTTTTCAATGCACAAGAACACTACCTCATACACCAAGTTGAGGAGATTGAATTGTGTGGACCTGTACACACAAGGTCAATGTGGATGGTTGAGAGGCACTTGAAATTTTTGAAGGCTTTGGTTAGACAAAGAGCACATCCTGAGGGTTCTATGGTGGAGGGATATATCGTATACCAAACCATGGTGTACATTACTGAATATCTTCCTAAGTTTGCAGCAAAGATCCATGTAGATCACATTTGGGATCCCAACTCCATTAACAAATTCGTAGGGGAGTACCTGATGGGGAAAGGTAGATTGAGGAAAGTGAGAGGTAATTATAAGATGGTCATGGAGATTAATTAGAATACATTTTACATTTGGTTTTTATGTATATTGTACTTATTTAATTATTAATCTTCAATATTCATCAATTATAAATTAAGGTCGTATATCGTGGTAATTAACTAATTATACGCCGTTTGTGAATTTCAATTTTTTTTGATATAGTTGGTCGAGAGTGGGATGCACTACATTTTTACGTTGCAAACAATCTTGATTGGATGATGGTATGGATTGAATGATGTCAACAATCTGGTCGCGCATTAACATGGGAAGGTGTGGCTTCATTGGTTAAAGAAGCTCATCGTAATGGAGATTCCAATGTTACAGCAAGGGAAATTGATTTAGCATATGGTTTAAGAGATAAACAGGTACGTATAAATATATTGATCACCCATATTATTTAATTATTTTCAATTATATTGATGTATATATATGTTGATATTTTTTTCTTTGCATACATTCGGCCAAGAATAAATATGTTTATCAATTGACGATATTGCAATAAGTTTTACATGTTTGACATATTGCAGGTGAAACACTACAAGGCTATGTGGTGCAATGGTTGTAAATTTTGAATCAAAAATTTGGATGACATGAAGAAAACTTGTGATTCTAGGATAACTGCAGTCTTCCAGGTGACTAATGTTTCATCTAGAAGCGACATACATCCAAAAGTCTCAGAAAATCAATACTATGGGATTTTGGATGATATACTTGAGTGTGACTTTGAGTCCTTCAAATTAGTTATGTTCGTCATCCTATGGTACAGGCTACGATTGAATGAAAATGATCTCGAGAGAATTGTTATTGAACATGATAATGGATTTACAATGGTTAATACAAGGTATTTTGAGCGAGCTGGAAATGAGCCCTATGTTCTTCCAAGCCAATGTGAGCAGGTATTTTACTCAGAGGTTCCAGGTAAAGCGGGTTGGTCATATCTTGTTAGAAATGATCCAAGAGGAAGGATGGTAAAGTATAATGTGGTGGAAGAAGAAGATACTGAAGAAATAGAAGATGATGTAGATGATGATCAGGATCAACAGTTAGTTGATGATGTGGCTAACAAAGATGTCGAAGAGGAGGAACTAGATCATGATGATGTAGGAGTTAATGTTCATGAAGATGATATCAATGATGATGATGATGATATGACCAATCCTTACAATGTTGAATCTGGATCAGATGATACAGACAAAGAGCTAGATGAAGAAGAAGATCAATGACATTGAAATGTACGAGTTATGTGATTGTATTATCTATTTGACATTAATTTCTTGATAGAATTATATTTGACTTATGTGGTTACATAATTAATTTATGATTTTTTTAATTTATGATGTTTTTAATTGTAATTATATTTGAATTATATTAGAATATGTTAAGTTAATAGATGTAAAAAATAAAATGGATAAACTAAAAGATGAAAGTGTGAGACCAGTGCCTTGTTGGGTGTATGGAGTCTAATCAAGATCTATAAAAGTGTAATCTATGATGGCAATAATTCAAACTATTTGGCACATAGATGTAGTTTATAACTTGTATAAATGTGCAAGTAAATGACTGAAAAAATCTACTTGAGATAGAATGACAATCCTAGTTATGTGATTCTTCTTATTGATCCAATTAATAATCTTCAGTTACTGTGATTGACTAGAAGGGTTTAATCTTTACTTGAAAGAACCAAATAATCACACCACACAAATACAACAAATGTGTATCAGTAAACTGAATATATATATATGCTTGATATATCAATTTAAACAAAAGAAAAGCATCAAAATGGAGACAACCAGATAACTGTATAATTCCACAAACAGCTGATACCAAGATTAAGCCACAAGTTCAGACATATTCATTAACTTCATCAAAATTCATACATGCATCTGAGTCTTTTAAAGGAAAGTTTCATTGCAAATTATCTACTGTATCTTTCTCCTATCTGCCTATATCTATTTTACATTATGAAACATATATAAATATATCAAAATTGTGAAAGGGCGCGTCCTTTCAAAAATTTAATTTTCTTAACAACAATAACAAACTAGAAATTATGCTCTATTAAGCCATAAATAGATGTTTGACAGATAATCTCGGTAAGCTGGCTGCTTGTGTGTATCAGCATCCTTCAGCACATTCCTTATGGCTATCTCCATTTCGAACATCTTCTCATTCTGTTCACATGCCCCGTCCATTGTTAAATAATTTCCTGTGGCTGTCTCCAAAATTATTTGCATCATCGTCTCACATTCCTTCATCCATCTGTCTTTTCCCTTTAGTTCCCCTCCATCTTCTAACAACATTTGTACTCCTATTTTTGTGACATTGATCATCCCCTGCTCATCACCTTGCAATTCATCGTGGAAGTCTTTATGTTTTTTCATAAAATGGTTTCTAGTATCAATAGCTATGTTATCAGGAGCATCCCTTTGGTTTATTTCCTGGAACTTCTCTCGAATCCTGCCATCTATCCTCTTGTGTTCTTGTAGTGTAGTAAAATTGTTTGAATGTGTTCCCCAGAGCTTACTCAACCAAGTCATTAAGTTGGTCTACCTCTTCCTTATTATTGCAGTGAGTGCATCACATTTACCTCGTGAGTACGCTTTTGATTCTTCCAACTGGTCTCTTGCCTAGGAGGTTTCACCATGAGTCAATTGCTTTGTGGATCCCAGCATGATTCCCATCATGTCCTTCATGTGATCAATTTGTCTGAGTAGTCTCTCATTATTAATCTTATACATTTCTTTTTCCTTGATTATCTTTTGGATTTGGTCATTTAATTTGGCCACATTAATGCCAATTTTTGTTGTAGCTATTGGATCAACCTCACCAACTTTTAATGTCATTACATTTCCAAAAGCCTTTTCAGTATCGATTACAACAGATTTCTTGTGTGGAGGATACAGGGCCCATACCATAAGTGATCCCTCATCTGGGTTATACTTAGATCCTGGATAGATCTTTGTTACCCCCTCAGGAGCGAGTTTATGTGTGGCATTACTATTCTTCAGAAAACTATAAAAAACCAAAGCAAAGTTTAAATCCAACCTAGGAAAGATCATGAAATGCGCATTTTCTAATAATTTCCTTCCTTTTTCAGGGGTCATCCTCTTCATTTCATCTTCCACACTTGATTTTAAGTTATTCAACAGTTGTTCCTCATTACTTGGTGTAATATTCTCCATTGATTCCCTTATTGATTTTCCTTTTATTTTGCACAAAAAGGTTTTAAATTCTGAGGTTTTAATTAATTCATCATCAGCCACAAATGATTTATATGATATATGCCTTGTGTCAGTAGTTGCACTCCCTTCAACATCTGGTTCCCTAGCAACATACTTGTAGTCTTGAGTTCTCAATCTAGAAATTTTATCAATTGTACTGCTAGGCCTACCATCACTAGATGCCTCTTCATCAAAAGATAATAGTTCTATATCTTGCAATCCCCTGTTATACTCATCAAGAAATTTTTCGGCTTCCTCTGCTTCCAAATTCCTGATCAAGTCATCATACAGATAGGGTATGTGATTGTATCCTCCCAAATTCATTTTATTTTTTGCAAAATCAATATACCCTTCTGGATCAAATCCTTTTTGTAGTGGACCCTTCTTCATGTTGTATTGCAGCAATTTGTTGAGAACCATGTCATATCCATCTCTTGCTAATACAGTGAAATCACCGAAGCATAATGTACTAGGCATAAATGCCTGCTCTCCGAAAGAACTCAGATTCATAACATCTGAAAAGTCCAATTGCCTAGCAATCTCCAAATATGCAATCCTATCAGGCACCGTCTTGGGCAGAATGAAGAGTCCATCTTCAAATCCATATACTCTTATCATGGTCGCATCTTCTAGACAGTACCAGTCTCCCCAATTGTGGTTGACAGGTCCATTGAAATCCTTAGGCCTTAAAAACCTTTTTATTTCATCGGTCAATGAGTATTCACAATGATGATTGTAAAATCTATATAGTGGTTTCACAAAAAACTCTTCAAAATGTAGATAACAAGAATTAGCAAATCTGCAATCCCAGGTGGCAGTCGAGAGTTGTGCTGGTAATAAGCTTCCTTCCTTATCAAATTTTACAACCCTCAGTTTTTCAGGCCACATCTACAATTCTTGTCCATAATAAAGTATCATATGCATTAGGATAGAATAAGCATTCAAGTGCAAGATAGGAGCTTCACTTTTTAATGCCATCATCCCGAATCAAGTACTTTAAAGATGTGTGAAGCATAATTAAAAAACCTTGAATTGTGACATTGGATGTCCATTGCAATTACCATGGGTACAATTGATATGTGCTCAGGGGCCTCCATTCCCAACACTTGACACACTAAAAAATATGTGTACCTCATGTAGGGTTCAAACAAATCAACATGGAACGGGGGACCATCACTATCATTCAGTGGAACTGAAACACCATCTTTCTTAGACCTATGTAGTGGCAACCTCCAACCCTTGTACAAAGTATCCATCCTCCAGAATTCCTTTTCCAGCTCTTCAGGTACAATTTTTTCACCACACACTCCCTCTAGGTTAAAAACCTCATAGATGGCAGCTTCAGATACATGTATAAATGGTTTACCTGATGGATCACAAATAGCTTTACATTTTGGATTATAATTGGCAGCTAGCATTTTCACCAAGTCTACATTTACAAATACATTGGGGCAGACTAGTTTCCATAGGTTTACCTTCCAAGGATTGCACACTGGTTCATATTGGTTCCTTCATTGGTAATGAAAAATAAACAACTCATATCCCCTAATTGGGGTCCATATGTCTCGTATATTCTTGCATTTATCCTCTAACTTTTCCACTTCTACCCTAAGTTGTGCAGATCGCCTGGCCTTAGGTCCTGAGCCGGGAAATTGATCAATTAAGTCCTGGTTTAACTTCCTCTCAACTACCCTCGGTTCCTTCTCTGCTTCAATCTTTTGCTTTTTTCCTCTAGGGTTTTTACACTCACTCTGTTTCCTACCTTTTTCTTTTCCTGAGCTAGTGCTTTCCATTTTTATGAATCACAAAACCAAAAATTTAATTGCAGGGAACTTACAAGTTTATTTAGAATTCTTTGACCGCAAGATCCTTTGGCCCTTCGTTCGTTCCTCTGCTGCTAAATTTGTAAAATTCGCCTTCAATTTCTTTTCTCAATTCAAGAAATCATCGACACATTTGGTAGTAATACTACCATTAATGTCCTAGCTTTGAAGACGAGCATAGCTGATATTCGAATTTACCCACTGTCACATCAAATGTTCTATCGGCAAGACAATTGAAACTTGGGTGATCCTTTTATTTAGGCTTGACTAATGTTCATTAAACATTCTTTTTTTCGGGGAGACATTACGTTGATATCACAAGATGAGTGTTTCGGCGATGATATTTCATCGGTGAGACAAATGCACTAGGGCTGACTCAGGGATCTTACTCCAATGGCGTTGGTCTGGACGATACAACTCCTTATGCTTTGATCAGTGAGACAAGACAGGTTTCTTGCCAATGGAACTTCATCGGTGAGACCTATATGCTTAGTATGACCTTTTCATTTCATCCCGATGGAACTTGTCTTTCTGATGATATGGGTTATTTGAATACTAGATTTTGGAGGTTTTCATGATATCAAATGGTCAAGAATGATGTGATCATATCATGTGACTATTGATGGAACTTCAAATTAATATAATATAATATAAAAATATTCAATAATATAATATATTAAAAATATATTAAATTATTTTAAAAGATAATATATTACATAATTTAAAATTAAAATATAAAATTATAATTTTATTTTTTAATATATTATATTATATATTAGATGTTATATATGTTACATATTATATTGTATATACATTATAATTATAATATGATGTTAAAATTATATATTATACATTATATATGTTACATATAGTATATATGTTAGAATATTATAATATTTTGTTAAATTAATAATATAATATATTAAAAATACATTATTTATTTGAATTTGTTATTAGATTATTTTATATATTTCAATTTATTATTTTAATTATATTTACGTCGAAGGTGTGTCTTATTTGAGAATTCCAAAGCCAATTATGAAATCAACGATCAAGAGTTCACTACAAGGAATGGATTACAATTGATTTAATCTTGTCCATAGAATCCTTTTAAGTATTTTTTTAATAAGTTGCTTTTCCAAATTATATTATATACAATATAATATAATATATTATATTATATTATATGATATAAATTGTATAATTATAAATAAATATATTATCAAATAATAAATATACATAATATCAAATATATAATTTTATAATATATATGCATTCTAGGATTTGATTTAATTAGATTAAGGTGATTTTTAAGTAAAGTTTTTGGAAAATAATAAAGTTTCAACAATCAAATTTTAGCACTCATCCCACTCATATGCATTAAAAATAGGAAAATTATAATAATTAAAAAAATATTAGATCAAAAATTTCCAAATTCCCATTTTACTTTGCAAAATCATAAGGAATGAGCAATGTACTTTTTTCTTTCTTGTATCCTCTACAAATATTTTTTTATTTTCATATTTTTTTTGGTTGTTGAGCAAATAACAAATTATAATTTAATACAACTTTTCTGTTGATGTTAATACAGCGTCGGTCTTCACTAAGACTAATATTAAATACATGGGCCGACCTTATATATTTGATTTATAGCATGTAATTATTCTGGCCGACTTTAATTGTTATTTATCAAAGGCCGACCCAAGTGAAGAGGCGCCTAGGAGATATAAATACAAGGTCACTTCTTGACTATTGACACAATTCGAATATAAAGAAGTTCGCACTTTATTGGCAGAGCAGAATTCGCAGTCCTAGAAGAAGTTCATACTTAATCAGCAGATCATCATCTTGTAGCAGCAGATCATCATCTTGAAGCAGCAGATCATCATTTTGTAGCAGCAGACTGATTTCAAGGAGAAACATATTCATTTGTATCTTTGCATCTAGGAGAGGTGCTATTATTCATTGTATCAAATTCGGCATTGTGTTGGGCCTGAGTTCAAGCAGATTTCTGCTCTTATTCCTTCAATATATAAGAGATATATTTGCTGGGTTTTTCTCCCTCAAGAGGAGGGTTTTCCCAGGGTATCTTGTTGTGTTCATTGTCTTATGTGTTGCATTTCTTTTGTTAAATTGATTATCTAATCTGATCTAAGAAACACTAACATGGTATCAGAGCGGGTGTGAAAAAGATCGTGATCAGATTTAGTTCGCAACACTCACCTTATTCTTTTCTTCAGTCTATCTTCTATATTTCTCAAGATGGTGAACGGTCTGAAAATCGAGGATAGACTCGAAGGGATCTCGAACTACATATCATGGAGGTTCAGGTTCATGCTAACTTTGGAAGAGAATGACTTGGCTGAGTTTGTGAAAACAAAAGTTCCCGAACCTGAGGGGGAAGAAGAGAAGCTGCAATGGAGGAAGAAAGACACTAGGGCAAAGAAAGCATTGGTTGATTCCGTCAAGGATCATATTGTACCAATTATCTTCAAGTTGGATACAGCAAGAGAGATGTTTACAACCTTGGAAGAGATGTACGAAATCAACAACACCAGTCGTGCCCTTGCTCTGAAGCAACAACTTCATCATGTGAAAATGGCGAAAGGAGAATCTGTTATTACATACTTCATGAGGATTTCAGAGATAAAAGATCAACTCTCCACTATTGGTCACATGATTGATGATAAAGAACTGACTATGCTTGCTCTCAATGGTCTTCCGCTTTCATGGGAGGCATTCATCCAAGGAATCAGTGCAAGATCCGAACTTCCCAAGTTTGATCGATTGAGGATTGATTGCATTCAAGAAGAATCAAGACTAACAGCAAGGGGGATTGGTCAAAGCTCAAAGAATGAAGAATTACAAGTTCTTACCTCTCATTCATCAAACAAAGGAAAAGGCTTTAAGAGAGGTTTCTTCAAAAGGAATCGAGAAGATGGAAATGAAGATGCTCCTACCTTCAAAAGGAAATGAGACATGTCCAAGATTCAATGTTTTCGTTGTGATAAGTATGGTCACTTTGCGAGGGTTTGCCCCCAACGACCTAAGCTTCAAGTTGCCACTGCAGATGTTGAAGAAGTTGCTCTACAAAAGGACTCCAGTGATTATCTATTTTATTCAGCCTTGTCTAGCAATGTTTCTACTGACTCTAATACTTGGTTGATTGACAATGGTGCTTCTAGGCACATCACCGGATTCAGAAGTCATCTTTCAAACTTAATGGAATGCAACTCCAGTGATCAAGTTGTTATTGGAGATGATGCTAGATATTTTGTAAAAGGGATTGGAAACTCCACTCTTCACTTGGATTCTGGAATTTCTTTGGAGTTGAATGATGTACTGTTCGTACCAGGGATAAAGAGGAACCTTGTTTCAATTTCAGCATTAGAAGACAAAGGTTATCAAGTTGCCTTCTCTAAAGGGAAAGTTCTTATATGGGCAAAGAACTCCAGCTTCAAAACTGCTCAAGTGATTGGAGTTAGACATGAATGTCTCTACACGCTGTGCACTCGTCCTCTTCAAGCACTTGTGCATAACAGTACCAGCATGTGTGATCTTTGGCATCGAAGATTGGCTCACATTCACTTTCGTGCTCTACCTATCATGGAGAAGATGGTCACCGGTCTTCCGAAATTCGATCAAGAACATGAAGGTACATGCAAGGGATGTGCCCTAGGCAAGAACACAAAAGGTACGTTTCATTCCAGTGAAAGTAGATCTAAATGTATTCTTGATCTCATTCATTTTGATTTGTGTGGTCCAATGTCTAGTGCATCATCTAGTGGTTTCTTGTATTATATTATTTTCATTGATGATTACTCTAGAAAGACTTGGATATATTTCTTGAGATCTAAAGAATCAAAAGAAGTATTAGAAAGATTCAGAGAATTCAAAGCACAGATTGAAAATCTATCTGGGAAGAGGATCAAAGTATTGAGATCTGATAATGGTGGAGAATACACTTCTGGCACTTTTCGAGACTTTTGTATTGAAGCAGGGATTAAGAGGGAGTTCAGTGTTCCCTATAATCCACAACAAAATGGTATCGCTGAAAGGAAGAATAGATCTATTGTGGAAGCAGTGAAAGCTATGATCCATGATCAAGACTTACAAATCTCTCTTTGGGCTAAAGCATCAAGAACAACCATCTATGTTCAAAACAGGAGTCCCCACAGGATCTTAGAGAATAAAACTCCTGAAGAAGCATTCTCAGGCGTGAAGCCTGAAGTTAGTCATTTGAGGATCTTTGGCTGTCCAGTCTATGTTCATATTCCAAAGGAAAAGAGAACAAAACTAGAACCTTCTGGGAAGAAAGGAATTTTTGCAGGCTACAGTGAGACATCAAAAGCTTACAGGATTTACATTCCAGGACAAAAGTCTATTGAGATCAGTAGAGACGTCACATTTGAGGAAGATGTTGCTTATAGAAGGTCCAAAGGCACTCCTATGGAGGTCGATGAAGAAGAACTTCCTCAAGATATGGAAGTTGACCATATTCCAGAGAATCTGAAGGAGGATACAGAACCTAAAGAAGATATTGATCCAGCTGAGCCTTTGGATCCTACTGATGGGCCTCTAGACATTGTGATTGGAAAGAAAAGACCTCTTTGGGCTCGCAGGACAATGCAGGAAGCAGAAAGGTTTGCAGCTCCAAGAGGAGCCTTCAGAGAAAGCAAGAGACCTCACAAGTTCTCTAGTTATGTTGCCTTGATGAGTCAGATTATTGAGTCAGAGCCTTCAAATGTTGAAGAAGCTTCTAGTCAACAAGTATGGAAAGATGCCATGATTGAGGAATATCAGTCTATACTTAAGAATGATGTTTGGGATATAGTTCCTAGACCCAAAGACAAATCTGTGGTGTCTTCTAAGTGGCTCTTCAAGATCAAGCATGCAGCTGATGGGAGCATTGAGAAACACAAGGCTAGATTTGTGGCTAGAGGGTTCTCACAAAAAGAGGGAGTTGACTATGAAGAAACTTTTGCTCCTGTGGCTCGTTACACGTCTGTTAGAACCATCATTGCTATTGCTGCATCTAGAGGATGGAAGATTCACCAAATGGATGTAAAGACAGCTTTTCTGAATGGCATAATAGAAGAAGAGGTTTACATTGAGCAACCAGAAGGATTTGAGGTGCATAGGAAAGAGTCTCATGTCTGCAAGCTGAAGAAGGCCTTGTATGGTCTTAAACAAGCTCCTCGTGCTTGGTATGAAAGAATTGATCAGTATCTTTCAAGTCTGGGTTTCTCAAAGAATGATGCAAATTCTAACCTCTACTTCAAAGTAGTAAATGGTGAAGCATTAATTTTGGTTTTATATGTTGATGACTTGATCATTACTGGTGAAGAACATCTAATTCTAAAATGCAAGAAGGAATTAGCTTCAGAATTTGAGATGAAGAATCTAGGTCTCATGCATTACTTTCTTGGCTTAGAAGTTTGGCAAAAGCCAGATGAGATGATTCTAAGTCAAGGGAAGTACACTGTTGACATTCTCAAAAGGTTTGGTATGATTGACTGCAAACCTATGTCTACACCCATGGAGACTAATTTAGATAAGTTGAAAGAAGCTGCAGCTAGTTCAGAACCAGTGGATTCTACGATGTATAGACAGTTGATTGGTTCATTGATGTATCTAGTTAACACTAGACCTGATATCTGCTATGCAGTGAGTGCACTTAGCCAGTTTATGTGTGAACCAAAGCAAATACATCTTGTAGCAGCTAAACATATCCTGAGATATTTATGCGGCACAATCGGATATGGGTTGAGATATTCTTCAAACGTGGATTTGGAGCTGCATGGTTTTACTGATTCTGATTGGGCAGGATGTGTCTCAGATCGGAAGAGTACTTCTGGTTGTTGCTTCAGTTTGGGGACTGCTATGATCTCCTGGTGTAGCAGGAAACAGTCTTCAGTGGCCTTGAGTACAACTGAAGCAGAGTATATTGCAGCTTGTGTGTCAGCTCGTGAGGCAGTGTGGCTTCGCAAGCTCCTTGCAGGATTGTTTGGACAATCAATGGAGCCTACTATTATACACTGTGATAATCAAAGCTGTGTGAAGCTTTCTGTCAATCCTGTGTTTCATGACAGAACAAAACATGTTGAGATCAAGTACCACTATATTAGAGATATGGTACAAAGGAAAGCTATACAGTTGAGGTATATCAGCACTGAAGAGCAAACGGCAGACATTCTCACCAAGCCTCTCGCCAGGATTAAGTTTGTATACTTCCGGGAGAAACTTGGTATGGTGGAGAATGCAGCCGTGACTGAGAAAGAGTCTCAGTAATCAGTGATCCTTGTTGAGAATGCAACTCTTTGCTGAGAAAGAGTTGAGGTGCAAGCCCTTGTTAATACAATTCTCTGCTGAGAGAGAGTTGAGGTGAAAGTCCTTGATAATGCAATTCTCTGATGAGAGAGAGTTGAGGTGAAAGCCCTTGTTTCCACCCTCTGGGAGAAGCTATGGTGGATGTCATGTGTGTGACTCCATGACAACATCACGTGAGAGAATCCGTGATGAGTTTTTACCATCTATGGGAGTAGCCATAATGGTTAATATCACGTTGAGGTGATATTTTATTTTGTTTTCATTCTAACATAATGTGTCTTGTGCAGATGGAAGTTCATCCCTAGCTGAGAGGGAGTGTTGATGTTAATACAGCGTCGGTCTTCACTAAGACTAATATTAAATACATGGGCCGACCTTATATATTTGATTTATAGCATGTAATTATTCTGGCCGACTTTAATTGTTATTTATCAAAGGCCGACCCAAGTGAAGAGGCGCCTAGGAGATATAAATACAAGGTCACTTCTTGACTATTGACACAATTCGAATATCAAGAAGTTCGCACTTTATTGGCAGAGCAGAATTCGCAGTCCTAGAAGAAGTTCATACTTAATCAGCAGATCATCATCTTGTAGCAGCAGATCATCATTTTGTAGCAGCAGACTGATTTCAAGGAGAAACATATTCATTTGTATCTTTGCATCTAGGAGAGGTGCTATTATTCATTGTATCAAATTCGGCATTGTGTTGGGCCTGAGTTCAAGCAGATTTCTGCTCTTATTCCTTCAATATATAAGAGATATATTTGCTGGGTTTTTCTCCCTCAAGAGGAGGGTTTTCCCAGGGTATCTTGTTGTGTTCATTGTCTTATGTGTTGCATTTCTTTTGTTAAATTGATTATCTAATCTGATCTAAGAAACACTAACATTTTCAACTTAAAAAGCAATGAAATAAACCATATTTTGAATATATAGATTTTTCAAATAAAAATTACTATTATGTTATTTTTCAATATTAGATTTAACATGCTATAATATTAAATTTAATATTAGTTATATGAATAAGATTCAAAATTTTGAAATGATTTTATTTTTTAAATTTATCTAAAATTAAATTCTTAAGAAAAATTTATAAATTATTAAAACCTTATTAATAAATTATAAGTTATTTTCCAAATAAATTCATTTAAAAAAAATTACTTTTAACGTTTAAAGATATGATATTTTCAAGTTTAGATTAAAAATCTATGTTTCACATCACACAATCGCACAACCAACAAAAAAGATATGAAAAAACAAGATACATAGGAGAGTATTAAGAGAAAGATTAGACAAAAAATAGTAAACATAAAGTCTAAAAACATAATACAACAAAAGAGTAATAAAAGAAAATAAGTAAATAAATAAATAAAAATAATGTGGGAGGTGATTTAAGGGAAAAATAGTAAGAAAAAAATAATAACAAAAATTAAAATAATAATAAAATAAGAATTCAAGATTAAGATGTGAATTCTATAAAATATTATAACAATTATAAAAAATGAGTTACAATCAAGAATAATTAGGAGTAGGGAAAAAATTAAAAAGTAAAGAGAAAATACAAGATGATATAAAGAGGCTTGGATAAAAATAGATGAAACAAAATCCATAAAATGTCATAAAATAAAAGAAAATAATATCTCATATCTAGAAACTAAATACTTACCTTGACACAAACCATAACCAATGCATAGTACATGTTGTAAGCACTTTATTAAAGAAAACATTGACCATTTTATAAAAATCTCATGTGCTACCATACATAATTAGATGTGGCAATGAGTACAAATAATTACAACACAAATTTAACTAATATTGAAATTTAATCTTGTTAAATAATTATTTTTTTATTTTTGATTTTCTTGAATATTTATTAAGGTTAGGGTTATAATTAATAATTTTAGGGATATAATTAAAATAATTAATTTTAGGGTTATAACCTTTATTTTATAATATTTTATAATATTATGATATTATTCTTTTATTATAATTAAAAAATCATTAGAATTAAGATTAGGTTTAGGGTTTGGGTGAATGTTAAGATTGAGATTTGAATTAAGGTAAGAAGTAGAGTGAGAATTATACACATAGATAAGAAAATTTATAATAAAGAAACAAGTGTAATTAAAAATCAAGGAAGAAAAAAAATGAACCCAAATTTAGATAAAAAGAGATCTAATCAAAATATACTATAACTTTAATCCTATTAAATAATTATTTTGAAATATTTTAATTTCATGATTATATATCCAAGTTACTATTATAATTATTAATTTTAGAAATATAATTGAAATAATTAATTAGAACCTTAATTTAATAATTATAATTATTAATATTATAATTTTAAACCTACTTATTAGTATTATAATTAAAAAAATATTAAAATTATGGTTAGGGTTAGGGTTATGGTGAAGGTTAAGGTTGGGATTAGAAATAGGGTAAAAAGTAGAGTTACAATTATAGTTATAACCACAGTTAGTGTTAGGGATAGAGTTATGTTTACAATCAAGGTTAGAGTTATGTCAGAGTCATAAGAAAATTATGGTTAGAATTAAGGTTAAAAAATATGGTTAAAATTAAGGTTATGGGTAGGGTTAAAATTAGGGTTACAATTATGGTTAAAGTTAGGGTTGGTGTTTCAATTGGGGCCAAAATTGAATTCAGATTAGGGTTAGGGTACAATTAAGATTATGATTAGGGCTAAATTAGGGCTAGGTATAAGGATCAATTATGGTTGCTATTAAATCTACCAAAAAACTTATGGTTATTATTAAGATTAGGGTTAGGGTTCAATTAGGGGTTAAAATTATGGTGTCAGGATCATCAAAATTTTATCCATAAGCATCTTCAATCTTCATATTATTATTCTTTGCCTTCTCATTTTGCATGTTAAATGAAAAAACTTGGTTTTACACCTTATTTAAGTCATTTAATCCTTGATTTTTGTCTCCAATAGATTTATTCAAAACTGTAGACACCATCCAATTGATTTATTCTAAAGATTTGGATATTCCACTCTTTAAGTCTAAGTTTTATGAATTTTAATTTTATGTTGAGCATGCACATCTTAGTGCAATGATCAACTATTTGGGTGAGATAGGAGTCAGTGACAACCATTTCAAAGTTTGGATTTTCCAACTACACTTTTTCAAACTTGAAAGACACTCTTCTAGGGAATTTGTCCTTATCTATGAGCTAGTAATTCAAACCGACTTTAAATAGGGTTATGATTAGGGTTCATATAGCTTTATGGTTAGGGTTAAACTTCAATTTGAGTTAAGGTTCAATTCATTAAAAATAGATGCCTTGAGAAGGATATGTCTCAGTGTACTTTACATATATTTCTAAAATATAGGCATGCTAGTTGATTTGTCACAAAAGAGTTCGCATATATTTTATTTTTCAATTGTTTTTAGAAGACATATTTTTTTTATTAAGAAGATTAAATTATTAATTATTAATTATAAATAAATAAGATTCATCAATAAATATGTATTAATTTTGTGATATCTTTTTTTATGAAATTAGTTTATAGTAAAATTTCTCATATTTATAGTGTTTTTTAATTTTTAATTTTACTTTTAAATAATTATTTAGGATGCCTCGCCCAATATTAAATTTTGAAAATGAAGAACAACGAAGAAAATATGCTCAAAATTACATGAGACAAAGACGTGAATAAATGAATAATTTACAAAAAGAAGAATACATCATGTACGAGAATCTAAAGATGAGCAATACATATTAAGAAAATTACAAACAAATGAGCATTTAGACCAATTTAATGAGATATAAAAACAAAAAATACAAGTATGCAATCGTGAATAAGTTGGAAGGAATTATGAATCTTATGAGAATATAGAGGGTAAATTTGAAGGAATGAATTCAATTACAATAGATCGTGTGTTGCAAACACCAGATAATAGAGTTCAAGATGCAATAAATGTTGAAACTGAAAATCATGAAGAAAATAATAGTCCACAATAGGAGTTAACCTCTCAATTGAGAAGACGAAAATGACTGCAAAGAAGACAAAATGAAAGAGATCTAGGTACATGCAATAACAATAGAAATGTGCAAATTGATTTGAAAGATTTACAAATTATATTTCGACATGGTCTGGATAAACTTGCAGCACCAAGAATGTGTTACATTTGTCAAGAAAGTTACCCTACAATGAAGGTTGTATGAGTTCCCGAAGGCCCAATTTGCAATAGATGTCAACAAGAGAAACATGAACATCAATTTTTGACATTAAATAATATGAATCCTGGTCCCACAACCATTAGAACTTGCAAAATTAACACAAATTGAGGAGATGTTGATAGGGCATGTAAATCCAATACTTCAAGTCACACATGCAACTGGAGGTCAGTACAAATATAAAGGACATACCATAAGTTTTCCACAAGAAGTAAGAGAAATAGCTAAAATTTTACCACATCGAATAAAAGATTTACCAATTATTATTATTTGAAGGAAGGACCAACACAGAACAAATTACAATTTTACAGTCAATAGGGAGAGGGTGTACAAGGCATTGAAATATAAGATAGAACATGATAAGTTTTATAGAGATGTGCAAATTGATTAAAATGCTCTTAATGAATTCACATGCAATTCAAATGAAAACATTTTTGAAAAATTAAAATCTATTCATATGGAGTTTGATTCAAAGATTTAACTAAATACATGCACTATAATTCAAGTTTTATAGAGATTTAACTAAATATATACAAAAAGACTGGGAAAATGCACACTCACTACAATTCAGAGGCGGGACTAACTAAAAAATCTACACTACCTTACAATTCATTAATATTATGCACGAGATTAGAAAAGACCATGACATGGTGGGCTGAGTCAGGTTTCCATTCCTCCCTCAGAGTCTTCGTCCTCAGAGACTTCTGATTCCACCTGCTTCTTGTATTCAATGTAATTTGCAATCAACGGGCAGTCTGCTCTATAGTTCTAGTGAGCCGACCCCTTCGCTTTCTCCTCTGGGTCCTTGGAATCGAGTGGTATCCATTCTTCCCCGAAGCCTAAGTCCCAATCGACGTCGTCTCCTGATGCTAACTCCTCCACGAGCCCTTCGTCTTGCACATATCGCATTACCCAACCACGAGGTTGGTTGGTGGTTAGCTTGGATGCTCTGAGCAGGAAGGTGATGCTTCGGTCCCTTTCATCCCATCGTTTTTCAAAACCTTCTGGTTCAATTGTCCTAACCAGAGGGAATTTCATGACCTCCTTTCCTTGTATGCTCAACATGTAGTAGTTCTAGGGCATTGGGATGAGATTATTTCCATCCACATTATCCAAGGCTGCATCAATTTCTCCCATCCATGCATGAATGAAGACCATCTGGGTCAGTTTCTGTGCGATTTCCTTCCACACACCCATGTGGAGGAGCACTGCCAAAAAAATTGCTGTTATTTTTGCATTGGACCGGAACCTATGATATACTTTCAGGAACTCCGGTCCTACAACCTTCTTGGTTGCCCAGAGTATCAGTGGGTGGGATGAGGCCAGTAGCCCATTCAACCTTTGGTTTGTCACTTCTCCTCGGAATGCTTACATTTTCTTGTCGGTGTCCAGGGCGAGAGGAGTCTCCATCCCTTTATCGCCTACTTCTATCACCAAGTAAAAATCCTGAGCTTCTGCACGCACACACTATTCCTGCAAAGCCATTGTGTTTTAAATGACCCAGGCTGGCCTTTTTTAACTGTGGTGGCTAGCAGTCTTCATGATTAATCTTCTATGATCCTAGCGGTTGGAGCATGTAAACTTGCGGGCGCTTTGTTGGAGGTACCGGGCATGATTAATGCAAAGTATTTTGAGATCCACTCAATCTTGCCTTTGCCTTGAAACTTGTTCGATTTATTTGCATCTTGCCCTCTATTGTTGAGCCCTGTCACATCTGATTAGACCCCAAGTTTTTCTTTTCTTGTTAATATAGTAAGTTTATTTTTTACCTTTTTATTTAATTATTTATTAAAAAATAATTATTTTTAATAATATTTAGATTTTGATATATTTTGACTTTACATTTAGTTTATTATATTTTAATTTTTAATTTAGATTTAAGTTTTAATTTTTTTAAGTTTTAATAATTACAAATAATTATTAAAATAAATTTAATTTACTAATATTTTGTCTTATTAAACTTTTAATTATTGTCCCTTTAATAATTGTTTTATTTTTTGCAGGGAATGATTTTTTAATGACCGTTGATCATCCATCAGTTGATGCTGACCGTTCCCCGCAATCCTGTGATGACCTCACCACTAAGTTTCAGTTGATTGCGATATCACGGGCGAGCGCCACGTGTTTCAGCCGACGGTGCCGAAGGAATAATCAAAGTGCTTTAATATTTATGTCGAGTTTTAATACTTTATACGACAGGTTACTAAAGCAGCTGCGAGATGCACGTGTTCAAAATCGACGGTGATGTTATAATCTTGATGGTTATGTTCAGTGCTGGTGACTGCTATGAATGAACACAATTGCCGATGGTGGAGATCAATGGTTGTCCGCCATCACATGATACAAAGATGCAAGTTGTTCATTGATTGCGATATCATGGGTGAGTGCCACGTGTCTCAGCTAGCAGTGCCAAAGGGCCGAAGGAATAATCAAAGTGCTTTAATATTTATGTCGAGTTTTAATACATTATATGACAGGTTACTAAAGCGGTTGCGAGATGCACGTGCTCAAAATCGACGGTGATGTTATAATCTTGATGAAAAGTTGCTTGATGGTTATGTTCGATGCTGGTGATTACTATGAATGAACATGATTGCCGATGGTGGAGATCAACGGTTGCCCGCCATCATGTGATACAAAGATGCAAGGTGTTTATTGATTGCGATATCACAGGTGAGCGTCATGTGTCTTTCCTTGGTGATGCATTATGTGGTGGGCCCTTGGTGCTGAGATGGAGATTACATCAACCTTTTGAAGGCATTCATTCGATGATTTGATGAAAGAAAAGGATCAGCGGTTAGAATTTAAATTCGCATCAAGCTGGATGAGACAAATGCACTCAGGCTGACTTAGGGATCTTACTTCGATGGCATTGGTCTGGCTGATACAACTCCTTGTGCTTTCATTGGTGAGACAAGATGGGTTTCTTGCCGATGGAACTTCATTGGTGAGACCTATATGCTCGGTATGACCTTTTCATTTCACCCCGATGGAACTTGTCTTGTCGATGATATGGGTTATTTGAATACTAGATTTTGGAGGTTTTTCATGATATCAAATGGTCAAGAATGATGTGATCATATGTGACTATGATGGATTATACTCAAGATAAGGTTTTCTTTAGGGAATCAATGAGTGCAAAATCACTGTAAAGGCTAGTTGGTTTGTGATGAATGTTCTACTGTGGGCCTCTAGCCTGTCCTAGGCCTTTGTAGTAGTTTTTTTTTCTTTGTTATCAGTTTTTCAATGTTCTATACAACGATCAAGTTTCTATTTGCAATCTGCTTTAAGTTGGTCATTAAAAAGAGATATATGGTGTGAACCCCAATTTCATACCTGCACAAATACAACAAACAATCATATTATTAGATCATATGCAAGCAAGAAACAAGGATTCCCCATGAAATCCATTTACAAAGATTAAATTAGGAAAATGAAGAACAAAATACCAAAGATAAATGAAATCCTAATTTAAACAATACAAACTCTTGATCCCATGGGGGAGTTGGTGCCAACTGATGTGTCAAAATCAACCCTTTCCCAACTCCTTTGTAAGCCTTGTGATTTGATCCACTTTGTTGGTTGAATTCTTGCATAACCTAGCTAAGAAATTGATAAAAAGATATGAGAATGGCTATGCTTGAAGATGGATTTGAGTATAGTAATTTTACTCAAATTGTGGATGATAGAATGAGAGGAAGAGTCTCTCATTTATAGATTTCCAAAATGGAAGAGAGAGTGAAATTGAGAAACGTGGGATTGGCCTTGCCTACATTTAAGCTCAGAGACGACGTAGTTCGGATTACAATTGACTTGACTACTGATGAGAAAGATGGGCAAACGGATTGCCATTTTTATTGTGAACACCTAAGGACAGACCTAAAATGTAAACTAGATAGGCAAACGGATTGCCAAATGCGACGGACGCATAAAGGAATGACCTAAATGTCTCGAGGGATGATCAAAGATCAACCTTGCCTACGTTCAAGCTCAGAGACGACGTAGTTTGGCAAGATGACTCTATTTTTTATGTTTTCTGACTTTTTTTGAGATGTTTTGGATTTTGAATGATTTGGATTTTTTTGAATTTTTGAATTTTGATTTTTTTGAATTTTTGATGATTTTTTTGAATTTTTCGCTTGATTTTGATGATTTGGATATGGACATGTGATGATGTCAATGCTTGTTTTGGAATTTTGTTGAAAACCAAGCTTAATCTTGATTGATCGAATTGATGGATTGATAGTTTGACTAAGTGTGTTAAGTCAAACAAAAGTGATGATGCACTTGTAAACTGTAGGAAGTTTTGTTATCCTAGAGTAAACTCGTACACAAGAGGGTAGTTTGACTAAGTGTGTTAAGTCAAACAAGTTGATGATGGATTGGATAATTTGACTAAGTGTGTTAAGTCAAAATAAGATGATAATGCACTTGTAAATTCCAGGAAGTTGTGTTATCCTAGAGTAAACTCGTGCACAAGATGATAATTTGACTAAGTGTGTTAAGTCAAACAAGGTGATAACTGATTGGATTCGATTGATCAAGATTGATGAAGCTTGATTTGGAACAAATTTTTTTTGATGATTTAATGTGACATTGAAGTACACACTAGATGCGATTGATATGAATTGTTTGGATTTATGTTCAATGAAAGATAAAGCTTGATAAGGAACGTCGTCTCATCAAAATATGTCATGGGCTAGTGGTTCAGATTTTAGAATTTTTGCTCACAAATGCTTGGTTGATTTGATTTCACATTTGCCAATGTTCAGATCACCAAATAAGTTGGAGGATATAGATCTAGATTTATTCCCGAAGCAAGATGCAAATATCTGCCCCCAGTGTCTAGCAATGTATGGAATTTCACAGGTGGATGCTTGGATAGATATATGGATAGATACGGTAAGCATGCAAAGGATGCCAAGGATTATCTTGAGACAAAATAAGGTGTTCAAATAGAGGAATTCTCATTCAGATAATGCTTCAAGGCTCAGATAATGGATTGGATAGGATCAATGAAAATGACCCATGTCAAGATGTTTACCATAAGCAAGTATAAAGTGTGCACCAAATTTTCATCAAGATTAAGATACCTTGGAGTATGGATGCAGATGGATGAAAATGGATGGGATAAATGGTTCATGGATGAACAAATTATATGAATGGAATGTCAGATTCATTTTGGGATGCGATAAGATGCTTTCTCCTGAAACGGCGTATGTAGATGCTCGATTCTACACATGACTCCCGTTTGCCAGGTTTTCATCATGGTACTTGCCCAAAGTTCCACCGAAGTGGTTTTCACTAGAGGATGATTTTTTTTCTTTACTATTTTTAATCCTTTTTCTGATTTTATTTTATTTTTGGATTTTTGTATTTTTTTTGTTGTATTTTATGAGATATTTTAAGTTGATGTTGAACCACCTAGTACTGTTGACATTGAGGCTTCTGTCATAATGTGCCATCAATATCCTGCTTGAAGAAGTTGCTTTGCCAAGATACGTGCGCTTGAATGCAACTTTTGAGATCCTTGATATGCTTTGCTGATACCGGAGTTAACTTTGTCTTTGTGCGCACATCGCAATAGAGTGCCTTCTAAATCCTTATGATGAAGGGTCACTGCCAATACATGGTCAATGTGAGAATTGGATATCATGCATGGAGGAGTGGATGGTAGAGTGTTTTTAGGAATAAAAGATGGATTGGTTGATAGTTTGGAACCTTTGACTCTCCAAACTTGGGAAGATGAGCAATAATGGGTGGATATGGAAGTGTGCATGGAATTAGGACCAACAACTTGATAGACTTTGTACATTGCTTGAGAAGCTTGCTTTTTCCTTTGTGGACATCTTTGATGGATACTTTTCTCTTTTTTATTTTGCCCCATAGTTTCTTTGACTGATGGAGTTTGATAGGGATAATCATTCTTTGTATTTTTTGGTATCCATATGTATTTGATTTGTCCTATGTGCTTCTTAGCTTCTTCTGCTTTGATAAGGTTCTTCATGCTTTGATTCAAATATTTCTTTTGATGTTGGTCCCAATTCAAGGATTGGGTGATGGGTGGATGAAGATTTGTGACATGGCGGGTTGTAGTATTGGCATTGGTTTCACCATAAGGATTCTTCGTACTCCGTATGTTGATGTTTTCTTGAGATGAGGTTGCCCCCAGTTTTATAGAGGTATCACTTGCATGTTTAGATCCCTTGATTGTCGAATAACCAACGCCTTGATGCTTAGGGTTGCCAACAATCTGTACTGGTTCTAGAATACCCTGTTCATGTAGACCTAATCCTCTGCCCTGATAATTCATCTGCTGAAAAAACTTATTTTCAATAGGATACGATTTACCTTTGAAACAAGGTGCTTCTCCTTTTCTGGTCTATGGTGGATCTTCAAAGGTGATAGCTCTTTTATTGATAAGATAATTTTACCTTACAAAGGTGAGTGATCCAAGTTTATAAGTGATAGGATCCTTCGCATGTGGGATGAATGCCCGATTGATATCTTTAGCTTGATCTTGTGAGATATCAGATTGTAGTGCTTCTTCAAGAAGTGTTGTTGCTTCACTATCCTTGTAAGAGTCTTCCTCATTATTCATTCTTGATATGCTTTCACATGATGTTTCTGATTCACAAATTCTGTAGAATCCTTCTTCATGACCTATTTCTGATATGTCTCTACATTTCTCTATATCTTGATCATGTGTACAAATGTTAAGAGTAGGAGACTCTTGTTCCTTGGTAATGATATCAAGAGTATGAGACTCCTGTTTTGAATGAAGATCATCTACATGTCCATCCAAAGAAAGCACCTCGTGGGTAGATGGAGGGGCATGTGCTATATGGATATGATCATCTCGTATAGATAGGAGAGTGTCCATTATATCATTGTAGTAGCTTGGAGATACAAATTTTTGATCTTGGTTAATGTTGGAATTGATTTCAACATGCTTTGGATCAAGTTCTTGACATGGGTCAATTTCAAAGAATGGAATGCTTTCTTGGATATCTTCATTAGGAATTTTCTCAAATGTCATGAGGTTAAAGGATGTCCATATGTCTTGGAAAGGATCATTGCTAGAACTTGATGGAAGATGTTTATCATGCTTTGAAATATGTTCTTGAGATATGTCCTCTAATTCATTAGGCAATGTAGAGACATTTTCAATATGATCATTGGTCGAAGGATCTTGGATTATGTCAATAGGATCAAATAATGTTAACACATCTTGAAATAGATCACTATAAAGTGGCTCTTGATGAATGCTGATTTGATCACTAGATGGGGTAGACATATCTTCACAGTGCTCATTGATGGATTGATTTTGATCATTGTTTTCAACAGTTATGATGGCGATATTGTCAATGTTTTCAACCATATGATCAAATGATGTTAATGTTTCTTGAATTTGATCATTGTTATGCATCGTTGGTGAGTTTTGATCATGATTGAAAAATGGCTCTTGGTGTGTGTTGATTTGATCATTGGATGAGATGGAAACATCTTCAAGGTGCTCATTGATGGGTTGATCTTGATCATTGTTTTCAACAATTTTGGTGGGAATCTGTTGCAAGCTCTGTTGCATGAGTAGGGCTTGTGTTTGCTGTTGAACCAACAATGCTTGTTTTTGGTCATGTTGTTGTGCCAACAATGATTTTTGTTGGGCTTCTTGTTGAGCTACTTGTTGATGGATTGCTTGCAATAGTCCCCGAAATTGTGCTTGCGCTTGTCGAGCTTGGTGTTGGGCTTGAGCTTGAGCCTGTGCTTGTTGGGCTACTTGAGCCGCTTGCACAACTTGTGTGGCTTGTTGGGCTTGGAGTGCCTTTTGGCAAGTAGATTGTTGAGTGGCTTGCAACATGATGGAGAATGAATTGGCTGTGTTGTGTTTTGGTGGTGGTGGTGGTGGATGGGGAATGGTGTTGATTGTTGGGGTTGCTTTAATGGTTGCCATCGATTGTTGCGATATTGATGGAAAAATGGGAGGATTTGATATGATGTTTTGATTTATGAAGGGGGTGTTGCTCATATTCGGTTGATTGACAATTGGTAAAGGGGGAAGGCTCATGCCTTGATTGTTTGATTGATAGATTTGTAAGTTTTGACTTTGATTTAAATCTACCAAAGGGAAAGGTGTTCCAAAATTTAGATTGGGCATGCTCACATTTGTATCATTGATGTTTGGAGGAGATAATGGGATGGATTGTACAAATGAAAGTTTTGAAAATCAATTGGTATTGTAAGGCTTGGATAGTTTGGTTGAATTGGATTACCCATGATGTAGGCATCAAGTTTATATTCCATGTTCTTCTTGTGTTTTGACCTTGTTGACCTTCGAGGGTTTAAGACCAATGATGAGATGGAGGATGAAATGATATGGGTGTTTGGACTTTTAGGAACTTTGGATCAATGCTAGACTTTAGGAGTTGTTTTGATTTGATTTTTATTGATGATAGTTTGACTAAGTGTGTTAAGCCAAACAAGATGATGATGCACTTGTGTCCCTAGGAAGTTATGTTATCTTAGGGAAAACTCGCATAAGAGAATGAATTGGATAAGTGTGTTAAGCCAATCAAAGTGATCATGAACTAGTAGACCTCAGGAAGCTACGTTATCCTAGAGGCAAATGTGTCCAAGAGATTTGACTACTTGGCTAGGTGTGTTAAGCCAAGATAGAGTGATGTTGGTTTAGCCCTTACATTTAGCATGAGTGATTTTTCTAAAGTACTCAAGAATTTTGTTGGTGAGGTGATGTTTGATTGATGTTTGAGATGGATGAAGTGTTTGATTTGATCCTAGATGACCCTACAAGGACCTGTTTACTAGACCAAGATATTGAAGAACATGATTTTCCCTAAAAGTATTTCAAACCAAAAGATCAATGTTCGCATGGAAACCAAATGAATCAAAAGGGAACAAGCACATGTGTGGTTCAATTGTCTTTTATCTTGTTTAGATTCAGTTCTTTTTACCATAAAACACTTTCTTGATTATTCTTTTCAAACTAAATGTCCAATATCCTAATTTTCTTTCATCCCACAAAGTGTATTATGTGGAAATCAAGGAAATCAAGGCAAGGGTTTCCTAGTGTTTAACCTTGGTGAAAACAAATGATGATAAAATCCAAGCACTTAGAAACCTCTAAGGATATGATCCCTAGGGGAAGCAAGAGTACTAAAATTCGTCAAAGGTATTTGTTTCCTCCAAGGGGTTTGAAATTTGGATCTCTTGTGGATGTTTGTTTTTCAATTATTTTGAGGACCAAACAATCTATTTTTTATTCCCAAGCACATGTACAACCTTAGGATGATGAGAATATATTTTGTTGGGTTCCCACTTGGACGAATCCAGCTGCACATATTCTGTGCGGATGACTAGGTGCTTGACCACACTAGCTCCCCTCCATGACACACACTTCTCAGGTCATCCAAGCATCAGTACCCATGAATCTCCCATGGCATACTTTTCATCTCTACAACAAAACCGTATGTATAACGTGGGACGGCTTCAAAGGACATGACCTTTTGCACCAAAAAAATAGATAAGGATTTGGCCTTTTCTAAACAAGAGGTTTTAATTCAGGCATTCCATTTGTGGGGGACTATCCATGTGGTGAGAGACCATTGTTTCCCTTCTCATCAGAATAATCCTCGTGATTCTTGAACTTTCCTCAAGAATCCACACTTATATACCGATTGGAAGTCGCTTGGCTTTAGCTTGTTCCTGGTTGGGTTGTTCCCTTGGGTGATTACTTTTTCCCACAAGACAGACCCGCTAAGATAAACAATAGCAAGCTACCATATCCCATAGTTCAATCGACCTTCATTGAAAAACAAAGGGAGAACACTCGCAATATACCGTGCTCACACTCGCATGTTTGGTTCAATTTTAATTCCAAAAATGAAATGTGGAGGCAATCTTTTATGCAACTTAATGTCACCAAAAATACTTTTGATTCTCAAGATCGCCGTGAAGCATGAGAGAAGCACATACACCTTTTTAAATGAAATTACTTTGCAAAAAAGATTACAAGGCACAAAAACACATGTTCATTTTAAATCCCTCAAAACAATAATGAGTTCTTTTTAAGCACCAAAGGAAATGTGAGATTTGCCTTGTTCAATTTTTATCCTCAAACCAAATCTAGTAAGTTATTCTAAAGTTCTATTTAAGCCCTTTGTTGCAAAATTTGAAAGAGAATTTGTTTGTTCTTTTTAGGAACCAAATGAAATTTAGTGTTCGTAAAAGCATAAGGTAAACAAATCCTTAAAAAGGGATCATAAGTTCTCCCAAAGTGTTTAAAAACACTTCATACAATAAGATGATAACATCATAAAGAACCCTTGGCCTTCGTTTTTCCTTCCTTCAATTTCGATCAAAAAATTTCCTTTTTAGGCAAATTTCAACAATTCTATGATTTTTTCATTTTTGGTAATTTTGCATCTATGACTTTGAGAGTCCTATTTTTTACCAAAAACTTTATAAAACTAATATAGGATGAATTGCCAACTAACATCCTAAATTTGAAACATGGACTTTGAGTTATTAATAAAAACAACTTTCAAAAAACTAGGAAAAAACTTTAAAATGTTATTTTGAGGGCCAAGATGAAAGTTCCAAGCCCCAGAAATGTACCAAGATGACATGCCACCTCCTAAGGAAACCACCTATAAAATTTCAACCAAAACCCACATCTGAGTCAAAAGTTATGACCTCGGGAAGTTCCTGCATCACAAAAAAAAGTTAAAAAAAATGTCAGAAATCTACAGGTTCGGCGTAGTTAGCAAGTGCGGCACAGTTTGGAATAGAAGCGACGCTATATAGTGTTGCACATTTGTCTGGGTGCGGCACTCTGTAGAAACAGAGACCGCGGGTGCGGCACAATTTGGTCACGCGGCGCAGTTTGTGATGCCGCGAACTTTGAAATTTTGAAATTTTTGGGCGAGAAAGCTAGTGCGGCGTAGTTTGGAATAAGTGCGGCGCAATATAGTACCGCGCCTTTGAAAGCAGTGTGATATAGCATCGCACCTCTGAAAGCGGTGCGATATAGTGCCGCAGGACTGTGTACGGCACAGTTAAGAATTTTGAAAATTTGCAGGCGGGAAAGTAGGTGCGCCCGGTTCGGTATAGAGTCGCACCTCTAAAAGCGGTACAATATAGCGTTGCACCTCAAAAAGAGGTGCAATATAGTGCCACGGGATTGTGTATGGCACAGTTTTCCTGTGTACAAAAAAAATGTTAAAAAAGTACAAAAATGTTGAAAAACGTGATGAAATCTTTGAGATTTGCCCTCCTAGCGCTAAAATGTGAACCCCAATTTCATACCTGTACAAATACAACAAACAATCATATTATTAGATCATATGCAAGCAAGAAACAAGGATTCCCCATGAAATCCATTTACAAAGATTAAACTAGGAAAATGAAGAACAAAATACCAAAGATAAATGAAATCCTAATTTAAACAATGCAAACTCTTGATCTCATGGGAGAGTTGGTGCCAATTGATGTGTCGAAATCAGCCATTTCCGAACTCCTTTGTAAGCCTTGTGATTTGATCCATTTTGTTGGTTGAATTCTTGCATAACCTAGCTAAGAACTTGATAAAAAGATATGAGAATGGCTATGCTTGAAGATGGATTTGAGTATAGTAATTTTACTCAAATTGTGGATGATAGAATGAGAGGAAGAGTCTCTCATTTATAGATTTCCAAAATGGAAGAGAGAGTGAAATTGAGAAATGTGGGATCATTCAACATCCAATGGCCAAGTGCCACTTGTCAAGATGTGAATGGTTGAAGGTTGAGCACATTTTGATCAATGTGCAAGTTTGAATTTTGAATTTGATGAAGTGAAATGTTTAGGGGGGATGAAAGAAATGGAGTTAATGTCACTTGGCTCAAGGCCAAGAACATGTAAGAGACATTAAATTCCTTGTTGGAGGACCAAGCCCATTTGAATTTGAATTCAAATTTGAGGGGAATATTCCCTTTTTATGTCATGTGAGGGAAAATAGAGATTTAATAAATCAAAGTAATTGATTTATTGTGCAAGTTGCATTCTCTAGAGGATGTGACATAGATTAAGATTAAATTAATCAAAGCTTAATTAATTTTGAATATTTTAGGAGATGTGACAATTTAGACTTAAATTTATGAATTGATTTAAATCAAATTGAGAGGAAGGGTTTAATTAAATAAATGATTTGATTTATTTAACTAAAGGAGATAATGTTAGATTAAATTAAATAATATTTAATTTATTCAATTTAATAAGAAGATTTTAGAGATTTAATCAAATAAGATAAATTATTTAATTAAAGAGGGATTGAGGATTAGATTAAACTGATTAATTTAATCAACAAGGGAGAAAAACCTAATTAAATAAATAATGATTTATCTAATTAAGAGATGAACAAGTGATGTTAAGTTAAGAAGATGATTCAGGAAGAAATGTTGTTAATAATCAGGATCAAGTGCATGTATATTTTCCATGTCTACATTTGGTTTGTTTCCTTATAGAAATAATGCATTTATAACATTCATGTGTTTTTCATTTAAAATAATGGCATTTGGTAATAATAAGAAGGAAGTGAAGTTTGAAAAGTCATATTTTCAATTTTTTTTTTTTATCTTTTTTGAAACAATTAAATAAGTTTCATGCATAAGAGGATTCAATAAGTTGTTTAGAACAATAAAATGGTGTGAATGTTTGTGATGAGGAAAAATGAATTGGAGAGTGGTTCAAAACTGGTTCCAAGGTTTGAAAGGAATGTTTAAGTTGTACTTTTTAGAGTGATAAGGTTGACATTAAACTTTTCAAATATTTTTAGTTCATATTTTTAAGATAAAGATTCTTTTAAACAAAAAAAAATGTTTTATATTTCATACTTGGAAAACAAAAATGCAAATGCAATAAATGAATAATAGAGAATCATGCATGGGAACAAAACACCACCTACAAATGCAAATAAGTTATTGAAATGTCATGTACTGATTTTATCAATTATTTTATTTCGATTATTAATCATGAGAATTTCAATGTTTATGCTAGATGATTATATAGATTGAAATTTAAATTTAAATGCAAATGAAATGATTTTGAATTTATTATTATGAAATTCGGGGATTGTCATTGCTGATGAGAAATTGAGTGCAAGTGAACGCAGGAAAAGGTTGGCTATTTAAGCCTTTGAGATGGAGTGAAAAATAAAGTAAGATGTGGCGTTATGTGAACCATACCAAAATCTCTTAATGAGAATGATTAAATCACCTAATCACTACTTTACTCTTGAATGAAACCTCGGGTTAAAGATAACCTAATTGGGACAAGAAGTGCATTCAATGAAGAGAGAGATCTTATGATGAGACTAAAACCTATTAAGTTGGATTACGTACTGGATTACTCTTTAACACCTATAAGTAGAAATTAAACTTGAATGAGTTGTACTTTGGATCTTGACTATTTCCATATAGAGTGGGGAAATCTATAAACAATCGGACTAGTCAATAATTAAGGATTCCATCCTAAGAATTGGAAGGGAATATTGGGTTTAATATTTTTCCATGATATTGAATATCATTGGAGTTAATGAAACTCTGTAAGGATAGAAGCATAGGAGGGATGCCTAGTAAGTTAAAGGAAGTCGTATTATTGACAAGACTTTACTTTAAGTAGCTCTTATATTAGAAGAGAAACACTTTCAAAAGGAAGGATCTGTTGTCATGGCATAACATCATAGAATTTCTACTTAGCAAGAAATGTTGAAAATCTTACGGAGAAGAACATCAAAATCGTTAATTGTGCTCAAAAGGGATATATTGAAGTTAAGACTCTCCTATAATTAAGAAATCATGGAGTTAAATGTTAATGCTTGAAGATTAGATATTCAATTAAATTTGTTATTATCTGGAGATCAACGTGATTGAATGAGTATTAATTCTCAAAAATTAGTACCAGATCAAATCAAAGAAATTAGATTGAGTTAAAATATGAATTGCATCTTTGAAAAAAATCTAAGGACAAAATAAAATCCACAGTATGGATGTCCTGAGATAAATGGGAATTATCTCCGCAAAACCTATAACCATTTACAGGAAGATTAATAATGGTGTAAGATCAGAATAGGTTATCACTTAGTCAAAGGATAGACTATTGTTGGATATAAAAGAACCTATGTGTCCAAAATTTGGAAGATTCGATAATGGAACGAGGAAAATAATGTTAGAGTTAGGACACTAGAATGACAAAGGGAATTGTCGGTTGAGGATCCACTATAAAAAAAAAAGATAGAGTAAGAAGCTACACGAAATATAGCAAGGTAATATCTAGTATGCCAGGAAATGAAGACCAGAAGTCATCATTGGTAGGACATGTAACTCTCTTGAGATTCTAGAAGGAAATTGGTAGAACACAAGACAAACTGATTTGTCAATGTTAGTAGAATAACATAATGTTCTGGTGGATAGACTCATCAAAAGAACCAACAGTTTTTGGAAACTCAACTTATAGGATTTTGATCCTGAATAATATATTGTGGACAAGTAGCTTCTTAGTAAACCTGAAAGGTTATTTCAGTTTTGAAAATGATGTTAGGGTTGTATAAACCAAAATCATACCATGAGACATTCATTTGAATAAATGTACTATATGTATTATTTTAGTCAAATAAGTAAAATGGTGGACTAAATCTTGAATGAATTGTAAACTTCTAAAATTGATGTTTGGACAATTAAATGGAGAGAATGGAAGTTCTATTAAAATTGGAAAAAGGCTTGGATATAATCATAGACTTGATAAATGTCAAAAAGGAATAATAGAATGAAGTGATCAATGAAACTTAATTGATAACAAAGCTTAAGTGTGGAGCAGTATCAAAATTTATAAGTGTCTAGGAGCAAGGTTATGCTCGAGATGGACAAGTAATTAAGCGAAAGTACTTTATGGTAAGGATAATGAATGTGTAAGTGGCGGATGGACTTGGGTTATGAGTTGTCTAAAAGTGTAAATTCAAAGGAAAGGATTGGACCCATGATGTAGTGTACAATACATCGGCATTCCTCTTCCATTTGGGTTATACTAAGGATAAATTCATGGACCAATGAATTCCGATCACTAAGTATAGTTTTTATTATATATTGGATGTATTTATAGAAAAAAGCTCTTTGGGAGAGTAAGTATGTGTGAAGCATACGAGGTTTCCCTATGTGATAGTAAGGACACTTGAAGCAAGGTCTAGAAAAGACAAGATTACTGTATAGAATGAATGTTTTGTAAATCTTACGTATTTTGAGAAATCATCAAAGTTGGCTACAAGATTTGTGGGACCCTTTGATGTACTGGAAGTCATGAATCTAGTTGCTTATAGACTAGCGTTAACTGGGATAGTACTTAGTACAAGGTCCAGTGGGACCTAGTATGCTGAGGATAGTGCTATATGGGAGGATTCTATGACGATTGATCATCATTTTTCTCATTTGATTTCATAGATTAGTATTTTATTAATGCATGAGATACTTGATACTCTGGTTTATGATTCACATGTTCTGAAATTTGATAGCGTGGATGCTACTATGATTGGTTTATGCTTATGTTTGAGAACTATGTTGTTAGTTACTATTTCATTATGATCGAGATACTATGTTTTACCTATTGAGATACTATGTGTTATTGATTGGGATAATATTCTCTATTGATTGAGATGATATGCTTATTAAATGATTGATAAGACATCGAGACAATGTCTCTTCCAAGAGGGGAAGGATGTCACGTACTGATTTTATCAATTATTTTATTTCGATTATTAATCATGAGAATTTCAATGTTTATGTTAGATGATTATATAGATTGAAATTGAAATTGAAATTGAAATTGAAATGCAAATGAAATGATTTTGAATTTATTATTATGAAATTTGGGGATTTTCATTGCTGATGATAAATTGAGTGCAAGTCAATGCAGGAACAGGTGAACGAGAATGCAGGTGAGAACATTGTTCAGGTAGAGTCATTTTAGCCATTATACGTTTATGAGGATGATGGAATCTCACACACCACTTAAATAATTGGAATGTAATTTGCATGATTAAATGGTTTAATATTTAATTATTCTAATGGCTATGCATTTGTTGAACAAAATTGCGAAAAAGAATATGTTTGTTTTAAATGGCAATTTAAATATTATTGTGAGAAAATTGATTTTATTCAATTTATTATTTCTTTATTTAAATCTATTGTTTTCAGTAGAAAATAATAATGCTTGTATTCTAAATTATTGGAAAACAAATTAGAAAAGAAAATACGTTCAAAATGGAATTTGAAAACAAAAACAACAGTTTACAATTTGGAAACAATTACTTCACAATCAATTTTGAATACAATCGTAAAATGGAACTTGGAGTTAAAACCAATTTTAGCTGGGAATATTATGAATCTATTTATCGACTTTAAGTCATTTTTTTGAAATCGTTTGGATTTTATGTAGTCTAAGGAATCAAGTTTCGACTTTCTTTTGAATATAAATGAATTTATTTAAAGTATTGTTGATATTTTGAATTAAAGAGTTTCTCTCTTTACATGGAATGACATAAAACAGATGATAAAGTCAAATATATTATCGGTCTTTCCCTTTTTGACATTAAATTTTATTATATAGATTTAGATAAATCATCATAGGAAATTTGGGATAATTGCAATAAAATATTTGGAGCAAAAATAGTTAATTTCAACTATTTAGATTCAAAATGAGAGATATAATCACTATGTCTAATCACATAAGAAATTTGAGATCTCTTATTAAACAACTCGTATAAGTCAAGGCTCTATTAGATGATGAAGATGCTAAGGATATTTTGTTAAATAGTTTGAAAATACAACAATGTTATTTCTATGCTTAGTCCAATAACTTCTCAAACACAAGAAGATGTGATTTTGGCCCTATTAGGAGAAGAAAAAAGTGTTAGTGTTTCCTAGATTAGATTAAACAATGAAAGCACTTAGAAATATTGTAGGAACATAAGACAATGAACACAACAAGATACCATGGGAAAACCCTCCTCTTGAGGGAGAAAAACCCAACAAATGAATCTCTTATATAAAGTAGCACAAGAGCAGAAATCTGCTTACAACTTAGGCCCAGCAATGGCCAATAATGAATACAATGAAGTCGCACCTCTCCTAGATGCACAAGATACAAAATGAATATGTTCTTCCTTGAAATCGGATATGCTGCTATGAAAGTGTGAATTCTGCTATGCTCTTAATTGCGAACTATCTTGAATAGATTGGATGATTTACAATGACAAGAAGACCTCGTATAAATACAAGAGAGGCACCTCTTCAAGTTAGGTCGACCCCTTAGGAAAAACATAAATAAAGATAAATACAACTAGGGTCGGCCCATGCAACAAATAGTAAATGCGAATCATACAGGGTCGGCCCTCTCCATTAATAAAAGTTGTAGTCATGAATTAAATAGCTGAAGGCTACTTATTTAATTCATGATCTTCTCCTCAGAATTTGTGCAAAGGAAGTGCAGCCCATAGCTGCTATAACATCAACAAAAAGAACAATGAAAAAGATTTAAAATTTGATTCTCAACATGAGAATGTATTATACTCATGAGGTAATAATAATTAAAAAATAAAAATGAATGTTATTATTGTAAGAAAAAGGATCACATAGTGTGGACTTGTATAACTCGAGCCAATGATGTTCTTGAGGGAGAACTTAAAGAAAAATCAAATGATGTTAGCTTAGCCTATATATATTTGTTTGTTTCAATCAACAAGTTTTGTTGTGAGGAATGTAAAACTTAAGGGAGGGTGTTGGAATATTAAGATTAATATTAATAAATTCACCTTACTAACTTGTTTATTTCTGTTATTAAATAATGAGTTATATTCTTATAAGATAGTAGTTCAAATGGGAAGGTATATTTGAAAGACTTTGTAAAAGCCATATTGTAATATATTCCCAACTGAACTGTATGATATAATTATTATTTTGAGTGTGTTTGTGTGTAGATATAAGTTCTCTTGACTTTTCCAATATATTTTGTATTCTCTATTAGCCATGGTTTCATGATTAATTTTCCACTTTCGAAACTACTTCTTACTAACTTTTCCATCCAAATTTGGCTCTTAGACTAAATATTTCATAAAGGTGCATTTTAATTTTCTTACTATCACCTTTGGCTGAATTTTTAAATTGGTTCAACCATGCAAAAAGTGTGGTTACAATTTTGTAATTATTTCCACTTAAAGGCTGGTTACAATTTTCTAATTTTCTTTCCATTTAGCTAGTCACAATTTCATACTAGCATTAAACCTTGAAAATGGCAGTTTACTTCTACTTAAAACTTGTGGCAATTTCATTAGTCTCTTGCTACCTCTAGTGTTGAATTGGACTAGTTATGTCATCTAGGATTTGTTCCTCAATTTTTTTTTACTTTTTTCAAAAAAAGGTTATGATGGTTATACTTGTATTACCATGAATGGATATAAATTTGAGGATTTTGGGTGTTTTCATTCAATTTTTCATGTTTTCCCCTTAGCTCCTACTTTATGTGTGTTTTATATGGAAGCCTTTGGATATATTTTGGCTAATAGTATTTCATGGAACCTTATTAAAGGTGCTACTTTTCGTAACTCTATAGCCCAACTATTCAACGGTCATTTTTCTAATGACTCCTTTCTCACTCTCTTGGTGGACAAACGTGACATTATTTAGGATATTCAATGCCTAGATATTTTACGGAAAGCTTTAAGGTCAAATATATAGTGGCATAAAACTCAATGTTATAGAAAATCCTTCTTAGCCAAGCCCAATTGGTTCAATTCCTATGGATAGAAGGGGGTTGATCATAAGGAAGTGTTGAGATTCCTAAGCATCTCTTTTACCTTTTAGGTTTCTCCTTCCTCTTTAAGGAAACATATCATTTCTAGAGCTGAGAAAAATTATCATATTAAATTATGAAGCCCCTTTCTTTGGCAAGGAGATTCCATGTGTGTTCAAAAATTCTTGTTGCACACATTTCCATTACTCATGTTGCTAAGAACCTTGCAAATCCTCATATTTGAAGATTGAAAAAATCCAAAGGTATATTTTATGGCCTCCCTTTAACCAAGGAAAATGGTTTCACAAAGTATCCTAGGAGTTTTATTATTTCCCTCATGACTATAATAGGCTTGGCTTGCTTTATATTCACTACTCTAAACGGCACCACAATTTTAAATTTAATTAACATACTCTAAAACCTAACGAAACCAGGTTGTAGCTCATCAAATTGGAGAAGTGAAAGGTCAATACCAACACTGAGGAAGAATTTGGAGGAGTGAAAACAAGGTCAATACCAGCATCGTGGAAGAGTTTGAAGCTAAAACAAGGTCAATACCAGTGCCGAGGACGAGGTTGAGGGCACTCAGGGAAAATCGACGAGCAAGGGACAATGAGTACTGTAATTTTGGCACCCTCATTCTCTTTAACCTGCAATTTTCATGCCTAGTTTCCAAATATCTTCTCGTACATTGGCCCCCCATTATCATAAAATGGTATAAGATAAGACAAAAAAAAAAAAATAGCTTAGTCTTTCACATTTTCATAGTGATTACTAGAGGCACATAGACCAATTCTTCATAATAGAAGAATTTGATCATACTTTTCCAATGATGGCATTATGAGAAAACCTTAGGTTAAATGAATAATTCCTAGCTAAGTTCTTGAAATCATGTCCAACCGTATAAGAGAAGACCGTTGCTATGTGTACTTGGATAACATGGAGAAAGGCTCTCTGGGCTCTTTCATCAATTTGCATATTGTTAAATTTTAACACCTAAAAGTGAGAATGAAGAATCTTTCCTAGGATGGTGGCCAATTATGCTTCTCAACACCTAGATTACAAAATCCTTGTCAATATCATTGCCATCACAATAAAACCTATTGCTTGAGATATAGTCATAGAGGTAAACAAATTGGCTTTCTTGATAGTAGATACATTCTAGACAATTCAATCCTTGCATCAGAGATTGTTGAATGGGCCCAACAAACTACTCATGATGCCTTTACTATTAAGTTAAAAGTTTGACAATGCATATGATTGCATCAAATGCCCTTTCATTTATAAAAGGCTCAAATGGATTTATTTTTAACCCTAAATTATTATCACACATTCAAAATTACAAAATACCGGTTGAATGAAGAACCTTCATTTGAAGGTGATGTCGTCATGACCTTTGAATGAAGAACCTTCATTCAAAAATGATTTCATGTCAAGACTTTCAAATGAAGGTATTTTCTATTTTAAATATTTCATGTCCAAAATGATTTATAAAAGGAACCTTGACATGAAGGACCTTCAAATGAAGACCTTAATTCAAAGGTCCTTAATTATAAGATCCTTCATATGAAGGTTCTTTTAATGCCATCCTATTATAGCTCTTAGAATTGTTAGAGATATTTTTGTTTCGAAGTAGAGATTGGACCATCAAATAGTGTCACCATGACTCTACCAAGATATCCATCCAATTGATAAACCCTGACTTAACAACCACAAATTCACAAGAAAATTGCCCCTGTCAGCCCTAGGGCATCAATTCAATGCCAAGTTTCTTGCTTTAACAAACCCCTAAATGCAATGAACTTTTATACTTCTCCATCAAAATTTTCTTCTCAGCTTCTTCTCTTTCAGCTATCTTTTGGGCCAATTTGGCTACATTTACAGTCAAGTTTGTAGCTTCTGTAGTTGAAGTTTCAGAAGCTCTTTTGATTATTAACCCTCCCCTTAGGTTTTGGCTAATATTAGTAACATAGGGCACGAGCCAGCCTAAACTTAGGAAGTAATAAAGTTAGGCAAAATATTTAACTCAATTTATAAAAAGGGGCCCGACCTAGACGAAACAATGAGACATAAGTCATTTTAATACCCACTCCAAAAAGGTAACGGCCGAATATATCTCACCCAAGGTTTTACATGGAACATTAGGATTTTTATGAAAGCCAAGGTAAAACCCAACCTTAGGTTCCTCCCAAACAATGTAACAAGCCAAGACAAGGGAAAAACATAAATGGAATTCAAAGAACAAGATTTGAAACTCCATCAAATCCACCATGTGTTGGGAATAAGGATTCGGTTTGTCATCAAGATAGGCATCTAAGACAATAGTGTCTTAGTGATTTCAATTCAAAATCACAACAAAGACACAACCAACCATGCCATAAAGCAAAAGCATACATAGTTGATCCCCCATTGATATTCTGAGAGAAGTGAATGCAAACAAATAACAGATTCAACATAAACAGATAACCATGAAAGATAAAACTCTGAACACACAAATATATGTGGGGAAAACCATTTCAGGTAAAAAACCCCACCTCAAAAATATTCGGCTCACTTGTATTATTCAGTAACTAAAATGGTTACAATACAAAACCAGAGCTATGCTCTTCAGGATATTACATCTTGTTCATCTGGAGAAAGATATACAGGCTACACAAACCAGAATCTCACACAGTTACAATGTACTCAAGACATACTGTGTAGATTCCCTTCAACTCCTCTCAAATGACTGTCATAGCCAGCCTCACGACCAGCCCAACCTCTTGGCCTCACAGGTTCACATCTTACCAGATCTAAGAGTCTAAGTGTTCATGGTTGAACTACTCGAACACTCTCAGTCTCTCTTTGTTATCGCTTATCATCATTATCGACCTGCACACCAGAATACATATACTGTGTGCCAACCTGTTCAGCTAGTCAAGCCATCAATGGTCATTAGGATAATAAATTATCCACCTGCAAGCTTTGACCATTCCCTGATAATGTGCACCGCTTAATCCAAAAGCATCAAGCCACATAGCATTAAAACTGGTCACAGACATGTCCATCAACCTTCATTCAATAATGCAGCCCAATCACACTCAGGATATAACCATGCGACCAAATAAATCATAAAGATCTTCTACGTGTTGCCATCTCATTTGCAGTCGCACCTCTGATAGTCAGTCAAATCGGTCCAACTCGGTCAACTGAGTTCCAAGCTCATTTGAGCTCCTACCACATTATCGCATTACCGTCGAGCTCAAAAATACCTGTCGCGATATGGCAGTGAGCTTGCCCGAGCTCACTCCGCCATTTACCGCACTACCACTGCCTTGAACGTTTCACCTCGCAGTATGGCGGTAAGCCATTTGAACTCCTTCGAGCTCTAGCCCAAGTCATCACCGAGCTCTATCATTTCATTGTCTTCGGCCAACCAGATGCAGTCAACTTGCCACATGCTAATCTGTCATTTGCTTGTCGCTCTCACACCGAGTCCAACTTGATCAAACTTTTCCCTGAGCTCATCCGAGCTCCTACCGCGCTACCACAGCCTTGACCAACATGCCTTGCGGTATGGCGGTAATCGCCTTGGCAAATCGCTGGCGGTCAGTCACTTGACTGACCATGGTACAATGATAACCGTCATCCAAGCCGCTGGTGGTCTTACCGTGGCACCGCGGTTAGTCACTTGACTGACCGCGGTACAATGGTAATCGCCAGCCAGGCCGCTGGTGGTCTTACCACGTCCATCGCGATAATCGCCATCCAGGCCATTGGCTATCTTACCGCGGCCACCGCAGTGGTGGCGGTAACTGCCAGGACCACTGCAGGCGGTCTCACCACGCTACGGCGGTGAGTTGATCCGCCGCCTGTGGTATGGCGGTAACCGCCAAAACCAATCAAATCCGTCGTGGTAAAGGAAAAAAATGTGAGGGAGAACACTAAGTCTGAAGGGGAAACAAGCCAGAACGTTGAGGCATAAATTCCCAACAATCTCCCACTTGCCGAAGACTTTTAGGCTTCCTCCAAACATTTGAACAAGGACCAAAACCATGCTTCCACGCTCCAACCAAGACCTCTGCAACGACATCAAAAAATTTCCACCATCTCAGGCACCAGCTCCAAACACAGGAACATGCCAAGGTGTATATGCACCAGTCTCAGGAACGAAAGCAATTGATCCTTCAGGTGACAAAGGCAAAAAAGCAACAAACAATAAGGCACCAACATGAGTACATAACAACAGACCATCTCCAGAACAAGAAACCACCCAGCTAGAACAACAACCATAAAACTAACTACCTTCCATCCGACTGATCAAACCCATGTCGCTGAAAACCAGCACCCACATCTCATGCTGAAACATCCAACCACCCATACCTCAAAGGTATGACAACTAGTAGTAGACTCATGCCATCATAAAACCACCCATCTCAGCAGCTAACAAGCACCTTGTGTCAACCAGCCGTAGACCAAACACGTCCAGGTACTCCCACTGCAAGGGTACTATCCAGATGAATGTAAACAAAGCACCATCACACATGATCTAGGCATACCAAGTCTACCAAACCCTGTATAAAGAAATATAACCATGTAGTTACAAGGAACATCCACACTGATCTGCACCACCTGCAACCACCTGCTGCAAGAAACTTTTCTCTCAACTTTCTTCCACAGTTCTTCCAAGATCCATATCAAACTGAAGAAGGAAATACAAGAACCTTCATGTCATCACCCAAGTGACAACACATGATCACAAACAAGTGACCAACATGGCTCCACATAGACATGCCACATCTAAAGTCAAGAACATTCAGGAAGAACAAGACCAGATTAGAGAGAAACAACAAATCAAAACATGTCCTTCTACAAACACTTCTAAATGCCAGTTGTGTCAAGAGTGATCTTCTTCACATCCCAAAGGGAAAAACTTAACAACATCCAACAAAACCATGGATGTAAGCTCCTCAAAGAAGATCAAACTCACCCATATAACTATCTCCTACCAGTCCTCAAAAGCACAAGGAGATCCACTATGCTATCAACCCTTCATTATCAATCCTCCAGAATCCCAAAACAACTCAAGATTCATATCCATGAAAGATAAAGCATAACACACCTAAAAAGTATAATGGGCAAATACCTTTCAAATTGACACCACTAACGAGTAGACCAAGAAGAAAAGAAAAGATGCTCCTCCAAGATATACAAGCTACTGTGACTTACCTAAGAGAATTCTTCTTCATGGTCTTTATTGAATTCACATTCAACCAAGGTGCAGGCTTCTCGAACTTTTAGCTGTAACAACAACATTCTCATAAGAATTCCAGCCTCACCTTATTCTCCATGCATCCATGAGCACCAACCAACCTATCAGCTCATGCTAACTCCAAACTGCGTTATTGCAATAAACATGAAGTCCTCCAGCATATGACCAATGCACTCAAAACAAAGAGAAACCCTAGACCACTGTCAAAGCTTCAAAACTTATCATGACACCATGATCTACACATCCCCGTTAGGAGATACCATGCTTCAAGAAAAATGTCCATGGTCTTCAAGAGCAAAGCAACATGCCAAAACTCTAATGCACAAGCAAGAGTATACATGACATAAAGAAAACAAACTCTAAACCAACATCACCTGTCAAGCACCACCAGCATCTCAGCCAAAGACTACCAGAGTCCTCCATGGCTCCAAGATGCTACACATCTTCAAATAGTGACCATGTAGATGCGAAAGAGATCTTCTGCAGCAACAGGATCTAAGAGTCCTCAAGAAGCATCTACAAAACCAAAGAAGATCATTCACCACCAAGTGATGAATCCACAGTCACTGCTAAAGCTCCCACTGAACTGTGACACCGAGCTTTCCAAGCACCATGACCGACCACACCATCACTGTCAAAATCTTACACTAGCCAGTGTATCCAGCTCTCCATGACACTGTGATTCACATGCTTCAGGTCCCTATCACTGACTATTCAGGTACTCAAACGCCATTCCTCCTCTCATCTCAAAACAACCACGCCAATGCACAAGTGACCACAGACAAGGTCAACTAACAGATCTACACCACACAGTTACAACCTTGTGGATATAGACAGTCCACTTCCGAGTTATCTCACAACAAACATGTAGGTAAGGACAACCCACAACATTGCACAACTCGCGGATGCAACCAAATTTAAACCCTGCAAATCTATCATCGCACTGGAAATTGCAAAACTAAGATAATCAAAGAGAACAACCAAAGCAGACAAGAAAGACTCAAACACCAGATCAGCAATAGATCTGATTTTCCAGTCACATCCACAACTCAAGCACCATAGTCTAGGAAACCATCAAAGCGTACCACAAGAATGCTGAAAAAGAAACTCATACCAACACTCCCATGCAGAGAAGACATCGAACCTCCTCAAAGACATGTTGAAATGCAACTATATCATCCAGTCACACCCCAAAAGCTAGGATCTAGAAAATAGCAGACATCAGCTCGACACAATGCAAGTTTTCCTTGACCGTGCAAAACCTACAAAACCACAGTGTTTCCAAAACACCCATGCACCTCCATATTCACTACTCATTTGGATGACTCAGGAGTCTACACACAACCATCACAGTTAACCAGAATAATGAAAAGAAACATGAATATGCATCATAGACATTCTAGGAAAATCTACACAAAACCTTTAGAGCCAAAGACATGAATCTGAACAATGCGAGTGCAAGAAACAAACACATAGGAACAATGGGTCCATTTCAGACTAGTTCCAACACCACAGTCATGCACAAGCAAAAGAGAGAGCCAAGCTATCTAGAAGTTGTAGACCACCAAGGTCACTTCATAGCCTGCATGCAATCATAGCACTAGAGAAACTGCCTTCAGTGCTAAGTCAAAAACACCCGGCAAAAGCACACAACTTCATGGTTGAACAACAACACAAGCGAATCCATACCGCCAGGGAGCCTCTCACATAGACACCCAATATGAATACCACACTTCGTTGCAACTCAGCCATGAACACATCTCACGCCCTTTACATCAGGAAATTTTCTATGAGACAAGAGCTTTAGACCATGTTGCCACAACATGACCAACTCCAATCATCTCTAGTGTCTTTCAAACTTGTGTGTTGAATCAATGAAGCACACACTTCCACTCATCGAAGGATCAATCACCAACCGATTTCTTTAGACTTCCTCAAGCTTGCCAGGCTAAGAAATCATCACAGGAGAAAACCCAGAACTTCAACAACCAGGAGAAGACTTTGATACCACTGGTTGGTATCATCAAACCTTGACCTCCTACAAACATGCTCTGATACCACTTGTTGGGGATAAGGATTTGGTTCATCATCAAGATAGGCATCTAAGACAACAGTGTCTTAGTGATTTCAATTCAAAATCACAACAAAGACACAACCAACCACGCCATAAAGCAGAAGCAAGCACAGTTGATCCCCCATTGATCTTCTGAGAGAAGTGAATGCAAAAAAATAACAGATTCAACATAAACAGATAACCATGAAAGACAAAACTATGAACACAGAAATATACGCGGGGAAAACCCTTTCGGGTAAAAAACCCCACCTTAAAAACATTCGGCTCAATTGTATTATTCAGTAACTAAAATGGTTACAATACAAAACCAGAGCTATGCTCTTCAAGATATTACATCTTGTTCATCTGGAGAAAGATATACAGGCTACACAAACCAGAATCTCACACAATTACAATGTACTCAAAACATACTATGTAGATTCCCTTCAACTCCTCTCAAATGACTATCATAGCCAGCCTCATGACTAGCCCAGCTTCTTGGCCTCACAGGTTCACATCTTACCAGATCCGAGAGTCTAAGTGTTCACGGTTGAACCGCTCGAACACTCTCAACCTCTCTTTGTTATCACTCATCATCATTATCGACCTACACACTAGAATACATATACTGTGTACCAACCTGTTCAGCTAGTCAAGCCATCAATGGTCATCAGGATAATAAATTATCCACCTACAAGCTTCAACCATTCCCTGATAACGTGCACCGCTTAATCCGCAAGCATTGACCCGCACAACATTAAAACTAGTCACAGACATGTCTGTCAACCTCCATTCAATAATGCAGCCCAATCACACTCAGGATATAACCATACAGCCAAATAGATCATAAAGATCTTCCACGTGTTGCCATCTCATTTACAGTCGCACCTCTGACAGTCAGTCAAACCGGTCCAACTCAGTCAACCGAGTTTCAAGCTCCTACCGTGTTACCGCCGAGCTCAAAAATACTTACTGCGGTATGGCGGTGAGCTCGCCCGAGCTCATTTTGTCGTTTACCACACTACCGCTGTCCTGACCTTTTCGCCTCGCAATATGGCGGTAAGCCATCTGAGCTCCTTCAAGCTTTGGCCCAAGTCATCACCGTGCTCTATCCTTTCATTGTCTTCGGCCAACTAGATGCAGTCAACCTGCCACATGCCAACCTGTCATTCACCTGTCGCTTTAATACCGAGTCCAACTCAGTCAAACTCTGCCCCGAGCTCGTCTGAGCTCCTACCGCACTACCGCAGCCCTGACCAACACGCCTAGCGATATGGCGGTAACCGCCTTGGCAGATCGTTGGCGGTCTTACCGCGGCCACCACGATCAGTCACTTGACTGACTATGGTACAACGGTAATCGTTAGCTAGGCCGCTAGCGGTCTTACCACAACCACCGCGGTCAATCACTTAACTGACCGCGGTATAGTGGTAACCGCCAGCTAGGCCGCTGGTGGTCTTACCACGGCCACTGCAGTAACCGCGAGCCAAGCCGCTGGTGGTCTTACTGCGGCCACCACGGTGAGTGAACTCACCGACCGTGGTGGTGGTGGTAATCGCCAGGACCACCGCAGGCGGTCTCACTGCACTACCGTGGTGAGTTGACCCACTGCCTGCGGTATGGCGGTAACCACCAAAACCAGTCAAAGACGTCGCGGTAAAGGCAAGAAACTTGAAGGAGAATGCCAAGTCCGAAGGGGAAACAAGCCAGAACATTGAGGCATAAATTCCCAACACCATGATGCACACCAATCCACTGAGTTACAGTTCCAAGACGGTGGGTGGATTGGTGGATGTCATTTCTATTTAGCCCTCAAACCATTACATAGGCACAATAAGGCAATCCCTGTATTTGATTGTTTTCTCCCACAAAACAATGATTGAGAACTTCAAAACAAATGCAAATGAAAGGGAACACATATATTTATCTACACCAATGATCTCAGAGCATTTCAAGCTTGTATGGATCCATACAACATAAAAGAACTTCAGAAAAATTGTAAAAACACAAAAAATTGCTTCAAGAATGTGGTATCTGATATGAAATTTTGGTATCAACTCCTCCAACAATTGCAATGGGATGGGAATACAATATGATAGAAGTGGGATAAAAAATGCATCGTCAAACCAATATGCAAAGATGAAAGAAAGTGCTAACCCCTTAAACTGAAAAAGTTTCTTTTGACTTTAAGTTTGTTGGGTAGCCAATTCTTTTAAGTTATCAAATCCTACCATCATACATAATCAAAATTTTGTTGTTTCAAATGACTATGAGCACTAACTTTCACTATTTGAAGATGTTGAAACCTTGTCATAGAGAATTAAAACATTGATGCGACCACTCATCCTACCTTAAAACATACCAAAAGTCTCCTAACAATTAGACATAGGAAGATTTAAGATGACTTAAACATTTTTTACTGCCAAAGCATAAACTTATGATGAATTTACCAAGCCTAGTACACACTCCCTCCCCGTTAACCACTTAGACATATGGAAATTAAATGTAAATTTGCTACTATTTTTAGTCATGTAGGTGTCCAATAAACCACTTAGTGGTGTTTCCCTTCAAGTTTATTTACTTGAATGAAGAAAAAAGTCCTTTGATTACAATTAGAGAATACATTTGATGCCTTGGTTGTGTAACTGGTGGACCATAGTCACATTTAACACTTGTTACAAAGTTTGGGAGTTAAAACGTTAAGTAGATTTGATTTGTGATGGACACATTTGGATGGTAGTAACAATAACTTGCAATCTATCAAGACTTGATTACCTTATAACCTGTCAAATTCTAGCGATGAAATGATAGATTAATCATAATGTCACCTTCGGATCACATCACCATGAAAGAACTTCATCCAACATCCTTATGAGTGCAGGTACCACCAAATAGGTATTTGTCAGATTTGTCTTCCTCGAGTGAGGGAAATTCAGGAAGAGAAGAGGAAAGCGAGACATGTAGTAGGTCTAAAAGAGGGAGATCAACTAGAGGGCAAAAGATTAGAAGAAAATTATGTAAACATATGGTCATGTTCTTATGATGATGAGAGAATAGTCGACATCGAGGTGCCCTTAAGGTACAAACATCTACAGAAACAATGGGTACCCAAGGAACTTCCTCCAATAAACACCGATCTTTGTGTCAATGAGAGGATATATCGCATAGCACCATCGTCATTGCATGGTTTGGGCCTATTTTGCATGGATGACATAAAGGTCTGTTATGACAAAGTTACTGAGTTGATGGAGTACGTTGGACCCTGTTACAGTTACAAAGATTGGATGCAGCTGGTTTGATATACATGAAGTATGCGTAGGTATGCACTATCAACAAATTATATACAACTAAAAGATAAGGATCAAATAAAGGAGTGGCTAGGTACATTGATGGGAGGCTAAAAGCATCAGGGAATATTGTAAGGTTTATAAATAGTAAACAACCTGGGTCAACAAATAAGCAACCCAATTATATATTCAAGGCGCGAGAGGGAAACTATGTATTCGTATGTGCGATAAAATCAATAACTGCAGGGGAAGAGTTGCTAATCGATTACAATTTGAATCACTTAGATACAAACAAAATTACTATGGGGGTGGTATGTAATATATACCATTTTACCCAACCTCCAATTAATGACTCCAATATACCATTTTATTATTATGTTTTTTTTCGTAAGTCTATTGGTTTTATTTCGTCAATATTTTTTATATTTAATTTTTGTCACAGTGAGACATTGATCATACGAGGAAGGCTCCAACCCAGAGCGTAGATCGCAATCCATCTTCAGGTGCTTCTATCTGACAGGTTTACCTCATTGTAATTGTACAAATTAAATACAAGAAAAATGTTTTATTATTATGTTTTTTCATGAGTTTATTGGGTTAATTTCGATAATGTTTTTAATATTCTTATTACAGTTGGCTGATTGGGGAAAGGCACCAACAGTACAGGAGAGCATCCATATGGAGGTACAGTCACTATTATGCGATGATGACATCGCATTTTCCGCAAACCCTGTGAATATGATGAGGAAGGCCCAAAAAAAATGCAATGAAGAAATCCTTAAGTTGGTATTCATAGTGTCTCAAACAGACGAGATAAGAGAAAGGGTTAAAATATTGTCTGAGAGAGCACAAAACTTGCAAGTAAGCTATCATGAGATCTTTAATTATAACATAATTTCATTCATGGTTTTATATTTTGTACTCTTTTATGTCATGAACTAAAATAGGTGTTGTTTTTACAGGATTATTTGCGTCCTCATCATGCTGTTGGCCATGATCAAGGTATTGCAAGTGTTGCCCGAGAAGTAGGGGTCAGTACAAGTGTCAATCTTGATCTTCCTGCGCATACAACACATCATTTGACCCCATTATCCGTGCCTATATTGTCGACTAAAATGTCGGCAACACATACCATGCAGGCATTCAGTAGTGCACCGTCTAGCAGCGAACACATGCCACTACATGTGTCAGTACCTGTGGATACAGAGACTGCTAGTACTAGTGATGTTTTAGCAACATTTCCTGGATCTTCCCGTATTACTAGTACGGGAACATTGCCTGTCACATTTGTGGTGACCGAGGATTTCCTTCCCATAAAGATAGAGAAGGTCCCGGGTACTTTAAAATGTTTTAATTATTATTATATATAATCCAATTGAAATTTACTTATTGATCACTCTTTATAGACTAATGATCCCATGATCATTTTGCAGGAAATGATGTGTTTTATAAACATCTAAGTGATCTTACATTGGAGCTCTTTGGGCCTAGCATACGTACACGGTGGAATGCCCAAAATCAAGATTTAAAAGATGAGCTCATTAATCATTTAGTTGTGTTGTTCGGTGATAAAAAAAGTCAACCGAACCAAGGTCCTTAAGAAAGCTAGTACCTATCTAAAGTATGTGAGGGACCAATATAGGTCACATTTACAGAAGAACAGAAAGTATGAGCGTCCCCCTATGATTTCAGAGAGGGAGTGGAAGGACTTGGTGTCGGATGAAAAGGAGAAGGCTAAAAAGAAAAAAGAAAGACACTGTCGGGCCAAGGAAGGTATGTGATACTATCAATAATTTAATTATATACTGATTACTCTTTCTTCTTACATAATCTAACGTATTTCAAATTTTTCATAGGCTTCCCAACACATCGAAGGCAACAAAGGCAAGACTAGAAAAACAAGGGCAACACAAACTTGGCTCTAGTGGTTATATGAAATTAGCCGCATGATTTGTAAGTATCAATAAATGAAATATTGCATCCAAATAATAAATTGCAAACAATTTTGGTTTTATCACACCATAGAAGAAAAATTCATGATCGCATGCAATAATTTAGGGTTGTGATTTCAACAAAGTGCCCATAGAAGAGGACTTGAAGATTGCCTTCCACCAAGGCTGTGGAGCCCTGACTGAACACCTAAGAGTCTCGACTAGGAAAACACAATCTTCCACTGCATCCAACACGTAGGTAAATAAACTCAATAAAGTTTATTTCAAATTGAATACCTGTGCAATCTATTCAATATTAATTCCCACCATAATAATGTGCCTATTTGTTTTACACAGAGCAATGATAATACTGCACATGACATTGGAATGCAGCCTGGTGAGGGTGGAGCACAACCTGCAGATGAAGCTCATGGTGTGCATCCCGATACTGGATGTATTTATGTGCTATACAAAATGTAGTATGGATTAATACAATTAAACATCTTTAATTGCATTTGGTGTATTAATCAATGTAACCTTTCATGTTTCAACTTTAGAGCATGTAGAGCGTGATCAACATGTTGAGCATGATCAGGCTAGACAAGATCAGGAACATGATGTGGCTCCATCAAGTAAAGAGGACCACTCTAATGTTATTTTAAAGATATTTAATTGCAATTGGTGTATTAATTAATGTAATCTTTTGTGTTTCAACTCCAGATCAGGATTTAGAGGGTGTTCAACATGTTGAGCATGAGGCTATAAGAATATCGGGAACATGATGTGGCCCAATCAGGTAAAGAGAACCACTCTGATGTTCTTTTAATTAATGAAATACATGTAACAATAATAATAAAACATATCAATTTAACATTTCTTTGCTATTGCAGCAGACCCCCCCTTGCAGCGGCATCCACGTTGTGAGTACATGACTAGGCATACATTAAGATCATGAGCAGAACTTGAAACAACTGAAGGGGGGACAAATGATTTTGAAAATGATACTCCACTTCAACTTTTTTTAGCTGCAAAAAAGAAACAAAAAAAAAGTGATTGTAATCATATTATGACAACCATATTTTTGATAATATGTAAAAACTGAAAAAATGAATGTTATATATTAATGAATGAATGTGAATATGTTATATGTTAATGAATCAATGTTATATGTTATTAATGGATGAGTGAATGAATTTTATATGTTATTAATGGATGAATGAATGAATGAATGAATGAATGTTAATATGTTAATGAATGAATGTTATATGTTATTAATGCAGGATGAATGAATGAATGTTATATGTTATTAATGGATGAATGAATGATTAATGTTATATGATCGAGTATGGGGAACTAAGAGTGATGTGAGGGGGCGGGGGGGCGCAAATGAGCTTCCACCTTCATGTGGTTGGCCTTGTTAATTAGAGAATATTAAACTATTCTCAAAACAAAGAGAAGCTCAATAAGGTAAGTAATGCACTTTTGAATATAAGAAATGCATCATTTGAAGCATCAAATCAATATGCAAAGATGAAAGAAAGTGCTAACTTTCCACTATGAACATTTTGTTGTGTGTGGATTTGGTTTCAAAGCTCTGTTTTTTATTTTTATTTTAGTGGTCTCTAAAATTTGACTTTTGTGCATAACAGGTTAGTGAAAAATTTGACAGCTCTGAAGGGTTTAGAGGCTCGATTGAGATATATACACGGATATTTGGATCTTATTGTTGACGGGAGGCTTCCACTTAACCATGAAATTTTGTACCATCTACAGGTATGTTAAAATATCTCTACTTACATTCATTCAACTTACTGTAATATAATATCTGACAAAAATCTCCTTTTCATTATACTTAGATGGATTTTCATGCCTTGTTCCAAAGCACATGTTTTAAAACAACAAAGAAGGATGTTGGCAAGGGTTAAGGAATTTGGCTTTACACCTACCAATTGCATAGTTTACTTCATTCATCCAACATATTGCCAATGTGTTTCACAATTGTTGGAATCATATACTATAATTACAGAACTAGTAAAATTAAAATATGTAAGTTTCAAATATGGCATTACATATATTTCTATGAATTTTTGAAATAAAATATCAAAATGGAGAAGTATTAACAAAATAATCTGCATAATTTCTAAGAGATCAGGGAATTTTTTTGCAGAGTTATCTTGAATATATTTAAGACAAAAGTAACTTATAGAGATTGAAGCAGAATATCGGTAGTCTAAAATCACTAGTCAACACATCTTAGTAGTATCTCAATTCAAGAGAACTAGGTCCACTATCCATTAGCCAGTAAAATAAATAAAATCAATTCATAAGATTATTCTATTCTAATAGGGTTGACTGGTTGCTTCTTTTTTTTTGATAGTCAGGAAGTCGTCAATATACACTTGGTTTTCCCGCCTTCTCTTGTCTCGTGGCCAGAGAGTTTTTGCAGAAGGCATCAAAGTAACCTTCAAGATTGACAATGGCAATGAGTACAAGGTCAGTATAACTTAATGCTAATTGGGTATGATTTTATTTGTTCAAGACCAATTTAGATTCATTTTCTGCTCACACTACTTTTATTTACATTTATGTTTTGTTAATATCCATTTTCCTTTACATTCATATTCTTCTATACATATTGTGTTTACAATAATGTTTTCCTTAATTTAATCTAGGGGAGAGGACCCAATACCTGAGCAACTTTCAATGTCATGCTGTTAGGATTTACTGTGAAGCTAATCCAAAGTTTTTCATTGTTGCTCGAGGCCATATTGTAGTGCTTTCTCTAGGAAGCCCACATGATCCCCATCAAGTATCTTCTTTTTGTAGTCTCTAAATTTCTTAGAAGAAATCAAGAACCACTTTTTCTAAATGTGGCTCCTTATTTACACATTAATATCTCTTTTCGCAACAATGGATCAAAGTGGATTCATGGGGTCTTAAAGAGAAGGCTCTCAAACATGGAGATCAAGAGTGGGGCCAGGTAAAACCATTCATAATAATTCTCATATTGTTTTACTGACTGTCTAAGAGCTAAGTATCCAGGATAACATTATGTATTTTTCTATTGAATTTCTAGAGTGAGAATAATTTTGGGTTTGCAATCATATTTTTTAGTACACTAGCTAAGTATCCAAGACGCACTGCAGGTACTCTTTCTCACCAAATTGCTCATTTTCCATAAATTTAGATTCTAGTGTGTAGTTTAATATTCACTAGTTTTATTTTTTCTTTTTTAGCAAAATTAGAATCCAGTTCGTAGGTTGTGCTTGTTGTCCATGACAATCCCCTTGATCTCATGACTCGTCATAGGTTTTATATTTTGCTCCAATTGTTGATCAACATCAAATGTGGCCATCATAATATCATCCATAACCTCCATATTCTACAATTATTCATTGCTCATTTCTCATACATAGTAACCAAATAATGCAGGCCTAGAGCTTAGACTGTAGATGTATGCAAAAAATGATAAATCCCTACCTCTATGAGCCTAATTAAACACAACAACAGACATGTTGTTTGATATTTTAAACAGTCATATGACTGTCCTTTTTCTACCTTGTAAACACTTACTCAATGCATATAATAATTTATTGAAATGCAAAGTTGAATGGCCTCTTAACTCTTGACACTAATCTCATTGCATTTGTCCAAACAGGGTTAATCATATTGTGATCTAAATTTTCATAATGAAGTCTTCCAATTTGTCTGACATGCTTCCCTCGTGCTTCATCGATGAGACAAGATGAGTATCTCACCGATGAAAATTCATCGTTGAGAGCACATGCCAGTCCTCCTGATATATCTTCTCAGGCAATTATGATCACTGTAACAGTCTTGATCTTTCACTGATATGCCTACATTTGAATAGATAGATTTTTTAGAACAAAAAATTGTATTATATCATTGAGTTTTCGACGGACCTCCAAAAGAGTCCGACGAATTTGCAATATATCTAACAAACTTTCATCGTAATGACTTGCCTATTTCGTCGCACGTTCGACAAACTACTGTCGTTATTTTGATATGTACTATGTCGCCAAGACTCCTACTAATGTAATCTTATTGGCATCACATCACGGGTTGGGTAGACATTCATAACTTACTCTGATGGTATATGTCTTGCCTATATGCTTCCCTCGTGCTTCGTCGATGAGACAAGATGTGTATCTCGCCGATGAACCGTCGTTGTTGAGACCACAATCCATTCCTCCCGAAATATCCTCTCAGACAATTTTGATCGTTGTAATAGTCTTGATCTTTCATTGATATGCCTACATTTCAATGAATAGTTTTTTTAAAAAAAAATTGCATTGTTTCGTCGCTTTTGCGACGAACCTCGAAAAGCGTCTGATGAATTTGTAATGTATCCGATGAACTTTCATCGTAATGACTTGCCCATTTCATCGCGAGTTTGATGAACTTTTGTCGCTATTCAGAAGTATGTCGCCAAGACACTTGCCGATGTATGCTTATTGGCGTCAGATAGCAGGTTGGGTAGACATTTAGAACTTACTCCGATGGTATATGTCTTTCCAATATGCTTCCCTCGTGCTTCGTCGATGAGACAAGATTTGTATCTCACCGATGAAACTTTATCACTAAGACCAAAGTCCAGTCCTCCCAATATAATATGTCAGGCAATTTTAATCGTTGTAACAGTCTTGATCTCTCACCGATATTTGGAATACGTCGAAACTTTCATCGTAATGGAGACAAATTGTTGTTGTTAATTCGACGTTTTGGCAAAGGAATGCTGCTCGTGTTCTGCGTCTTGTGTGTCGTTAGATCGACGAATGTATGTCGCTTCTCTGATGCTTCAGCAGAGGTACGTCGTTCGTTCTCCAGCCACTGCTCGTCGCCTGATCGACGAAGTGGGTGTCGCGGTTCCGACGAGCGTGCGTTGTGAGTATGATGTTTTACAATCCGTTGGACTATAGATGAAAATTGAGTGACGATGCTGATTTTTGCGATTCGTCGGTCGGTCGACAAAACAGTGTCGAAAGGCCGACGAATGGCTATCGAAAATTGGGGTCAAATTCAACAGTGCCTCAAAAGGTAAAGAAAAAGTGGTTTTTGGCTAGTGTTTTGATAGGTGTGAAGGAGACTCCATTGTGGGTATGATTTAATACTAGAGAGGTTATGTCCAAAGGGTTTTCCTCTAAGGTGGTATTATCTGACCCTCTTCAATTAAAACCTTTTAGATGGAATCTCTCAAGGCTCAAATCATTAGTTTTTCTAAAAAATATGCGATTTCAAGAAAAAACTAGGATGTCTCAAGTTTGGGACCCATTATTGTGGGATAACCCTTGTTTAATTTTGTTAATATATGTTGTTCATTTGGGACACAGTTTCCTACAAACACACACTTTGAGATACACAATCATTTTATGATTGAAATACACCTAAAAGTGGGGGAGGGGCAAGGAATGTAGTGGTGAAATATGTGTATCCATGTCATCTTCCATATAGTTTACTACTCATTTTGACAAAATGAATTAAAATATTTATATATCAATAAATGGAATGACTTTGAGAAAAGTTAGGCTTCTTCCTCTATTCCTTTACTAATCCATTTATTTATATTCCAACACATTTATGCCCCACCCTATCCATTTATACATAACTTTTGATATATTCACCCTAATTATGAATTTATTACACCTATTCATACACAAATTCCCATACATCCATTATCAACTCCAATCTTATCATTTCTATGTCCCACATGATTTTGGCCAGTATCAATATGACCCTTAAGTTGCAACAATTCAAATTCAAATTCTGGTTGACTCTTGCACATTCCTTTACCAATTAGAGTCAATTAAACATATATTTTTACAATTTTTTCTATGAATTTATATTTAAAGGAATTCGCTTGCAATCATTTGAACATCTCCCCACCATTTAGTATCCTCCAATCTCATTCAATCTTTCACATTAAAGGATTATGTGAGAAACACATCCATTAGTTCACTAAAATGAAAATAGACCTAAATAGTCTTCCTCAAGAATTTGCATGACAAATGCTTGTTGTTTTATTGCATTGACATAATGATAAAACTAGTCATTTTATAAGGGTTGAACTAGGATAATGTGAACCTTAGTGATCTGATAGACCTCTAAAGGTATCCATAAATATTACTAGTCTAGATAATAGTGTAGACATTGGTGAATTGGGTGAATTAAAGAGCACACTCATATATATAGTTTGATCATTTTTAAGGGTTATATCATAGATCCACATCAATGGTAGAGACCAATCTCACATTCTCAACCCCTCACATGATGCATACATTTTTTAGATTATATGATACAGTGTAGACACATATGATTAGTTTTTCAATCTCAAAACATCCATAATCCAATGTCATATCATGATTACTCTCATCCCTTCTAAATAGAACTAAGTACTTTCATTTATCAAATTTACTTAAATATGAAGATGAAGATAAATATAAATGAGGATAGAAAAGGGTGGACATTCTCTAACATTTGATTTTATATTTTCAATGCCCACTCAATTATTAAACTAAAAAAGTTTTATTCTTATATGTATACATCTTTTTTTATTAGCCCAAATTAAATTTAGAAGAAAGTTATTTTCCTATACACTAATAAATTATCACATTTTATTCCATTAATCTCATAAATCAACTTTAATCTTATCTAAATCTTATTTATATATAATATTAGAAACTTAAATAAAACATAAAATATGAAACAACCATAATATTGAACAAACCTAATAATTATTTATTATAATAAATCTACCTCTTAAAATTAATTCAATTGTATCATTATTAATTAACCATTAATAAATTTAATAAATAATATATTAAAATAACATCATTTATTATTAATAAGATGTGATAAATTAGTTAATTAACTAAATAAGTTATTAATTTATTAATTACTAAAATTAGAATCGTAAACATTGAAATAATGTCACTTCCGTCATCATCATTCCATCTTCGTCAATCAACACAAATTATCACCTTATTATCCATTCATCGCCTAAGACCTCTATTGTCTAATAATTTAATTAAATAAACCCTAGTTATTTAATTAAATTAGGCTAACATTATTCATCAATTTAATAAATAATTATCCATTAATTATTTATCCACACATTTATTTAAATGTTTATTTATCCATTATCCATTAATAAATGAATTAATATTAATTTCCACCTCATGTGCACCAATAATTCATTTAATTAATTATTAAATTATTAAAATCAACTTCATCTAGTTGACTATCTAATCTAATTAGTCCACTCAAACTTACTCCGAGTACTACTCTTCAATCAAATACACTTCACTCATTAACTCTTCCATGCAAATAATCAACTCCCCCATATTCTTCATGTACTGTGTTAACTCCTTCATACAAACAATTAACTCATCAATCAAATTTGTCATCTCCTAGTCAACTTGAGTTGGGAAATAATTATCAACTCTCTAATGCTTGCCATCTCATCTCATCATCTCCCCTTGTGGATTAGACTTGAGATTGCAAATTGAATTCTAGCCATTCATTTAATTTTCTTGAAAGTCTATAAATCAAATCCATTTCTTATCATTCCACACTCTTTTTACATCCATATTCTGTCAATTTGTTATTCAGAAAATGCTAATGTTATGCTAGTGATTGAACATCCACATTTTAAAACTAGTAAAACTTCACATTATGCTCAATTTGAAATTTACATGTGTAAAATTTAAATATTTGATTGATTTAATTTTGATGCTTATTAATTTATTTTATTTACATACATTTAAAAATTATTCTACAAAATATTAAATAACAATAAAAAACAATGGTTACAATAAAATAAAATAAAAAGAAATTCCATAAAATTTTGACAATCCTTTTGCTTTCAGCATATAATGACTAAGAATAGCAATACAATGTTCTTGGAAACTCTATTTTATAGATAGGGATATCTTTGTTAATATAAAGCAGTATACATTTATATTAGTACAATTAAAAAGCATACCATCATTTTTATGAATTGAAAAGATTTATGCACCTTCTCTGCATCTTTATCCTTGGCAATTTGACTCGTTTTGTAGCACTCACATGTTTAAGACAATATTTTACCAAAACCCAAGGATTCCTCTTTTCAATCTTGCTTCTGAGTGTCCAGGACTCTCCTTTCTTGCTCCTCATTTTTCTCCTCAATTGGGTTTTCTTCCCTGGTAGTAGAAGATCCATGAGGATGTCTGTCTTTTGCAGCCTTGAATGCTTCAAACAATTCTTCCAATGCTCTTGTTGGATTGAGATGATACTTTATGAGGATTTCACTGACATCTGCAGGTGTCATCTGGGCATCCTCAATAATCTGCTCCAGTTTTTGGAAAAGTTCATGCTTTTCAATACCAAGATGATTCCTCACAAGAATTTTCAAGGCAGGGAATGTGCAGAATGACATTAAGATGTGCATATCCATCCTACCAGACCTTAGCAATGCAGGGTCCAGCTTCTCTATATGATTAGTGGTGAAGACAAATATTCTTTCACTACCACAGCATGACCATAGCCCATCGGTGAAATTCAGCAACCCTGAGAGGGTAATTGTATTGCTGTTATCATCAGATTTATCAGTGGGAGACTCTGATTTACCCTCTGCCCTGCAAGGCTTTTTGGCACGGTCAGAGAGATTGAGGGAGCAATCAATATCCTCAATAACAATGATAGACTTGTCAGTAGTCTTGATCAGTAGTTTCCTTAGCTCTGCATTTGTACGGGCCTCTGTAAGTTCAAGGTCATAAACATCATAGCACAAGTAATTAGCCATGGCTGCAATCATACTAGACTTCCCTGTTCCTGGACGTCCATGAAGCAAATACCCTCTTTTCCAGGCTCTCCCAGTATTCTGATAAAACTCCTTCCCTTTGGCAAAGGCATCAAGATCTGCTATGATCTCTGATTTCCTGACAGGGTCTAGTGCCAGAGTATCAAAAGTGCTTGGATGCTTGAAGGGCACTGAATCCCACGGCTGACCTCTGGAATCCATACTTCCTTTAGAATTTGTGTACAGCAAACGGTCTCTCTTCTTTCTTCTGATCTCTGAAGCATGCTCCGTGATGTGATCCAGATATGAATTCAAGACACGCTCTGCGTCCTTCTTGTGAATGCATAGAACAAATCGTCTCTTCTCCTCTGGCAGATACCTCAAAAATGTCTGGGTCTGCCTCTGGGTCACATGGTGCTCCCACCAGATGGAAACCCCTTTGTATTTGTCCTCAAACTTACCCTTGTCGGCAAGACTGAAGGTAAAAGAGCTCGAGCTCTTAGCCCTGCTAATTCTCGTTGCAGAAATTGGTGGAGAATTGGTTAGGTGAAGTTGCACGTCACTGTAAAGCTCATTGGTGCTGACACCATCTACGTCCATGATTTCATAGTGAGTGTAGGCTGAGAACCAACTGAAGATACGATGCATGAATCTGCTAAAAGCAACACGGACGTCAGGGGGAAGGGTTGCATATGCTTGCATGAGTGCCTGCACGAGTGTCTGCCTAAAGGCCAGAACCGCCATCAAAGAAGTCATTGCTGTTAATAACTCCATAGCTCTCCAACAGCACTGAAAGGGGGAGATTAAAACGATCGATTGAGTTCGGAACTAATGCAAGTACTAAGCTATATAATCGAGAATGAGTCAAACTTAATTGCATCTACCATCACAGATTCACCTGTATATTAAAAGTGGCTTTAGAAAAGATCCAATCTTGAAATACAGTAAAGTGCCCATCACTTTCGATTTGGAAATTTTGAAATGACTTTCCATGGCCGACCTGAATGTACGTGGAAATTTTGTTATGAATAAAACAAAACACCAACACGCATCCAAGACCCGTGAAGATATTGAATACACATTCCACCGTCCAGTGACTGTATATTTTTACTTTGTGTCTACAATGTTGTGGGGAAGAGAATCTAGGATATGGGTTTTCTTGTTTTTTCCGAGATGTTAATGGAAAGCAAATAATAAACAATAAAGTGTAATAGTGAAATGTGTATGTTTCTATTAATTATATATTTGGTGGAGGATTTTATTTTATATCATTCATAAAGAATTCATAGTTAATCAATATGGGAGTATGAGTCTTTAGGCTGATTTTTTTGACTGAGAGTCTAAGATTAAGGGGTATCCATTCTGTCAAACTATCTATGGCACAATCTCACCTTTTCCGTCATGATATTGGGATCTTGTATGTAAGAAGACTTGATCACTTGTGAGCTTATTCCAACCCACCCAACTTCACCAATATTTAATATAATTTTAGATTTATTTTGATAAAATGTTTTAATATAGTTATATAATAATATTTTGTGTATTGAGGTTTACATCTGCATGTGTGTTAATATGATTATATATCTACTTTTTATCTTGAGATTCTACATTTCTTGTTAGTTATTTTTGTAACATCCAAGTATAATATCAAATAATATAAATTTGATCTAAAATTAAAAAAATTCAAATTCAAATTATCAACTCTCACCCTTTCCTCATAACTACTATATAAACTAACTTGGTACATTATTTCTTGAAATTCAATTTTCTTCAAATAACATTATTTAGTCTTGGTTAAGTGTGTGTTTATTCATGGCATTAGATCAATGCATCAAGCCAATCCATTAGGAAAATGTATGTTTATATTTTGGTGAATCCATCCATGCTTACAACCCTTAGGGTTCGACCTTAGTGTTATACCATCACTTCCTTTTAGGGATTTCAAATATGATATCTCTTATTTTTTCATTCACTTTTATATTTTCTAAGGTTTGGATTTATTTTCACTTGCATGTGCTTATCTAGCTTTAATTAAGGTTTTGAATTTCAATGTTGTGTAAAAGGCTTGGAAATACATATATTGTGGAGGGGGATTAATTTTGGCATATCAAAATAAAGAAAGAAACACATTGTAAAGATAGATTATATTATTCGATCATATAACTTGTTTATTAATATTTAAATATAGAATAGTTAATGAAATGTTTATACATTGTAAATACATAAAAATTTAATATCTCCTAAATAATTAATTACATATGCAATTCTTTTCCTCAAACAAGTTTCCTTGATTCATGTCTACATAATGTTGATCATAAGGATGATCGAGGTTCTCTTGACTTCACATCACAATGTAACAAGGAGCATAAAACATGAACATCTTATTCCTCCTTCAAGCATAGACACCAACATGCCAAAATCATTAGGGAGCTTAACAAAAACTCTTTGATTCCATGCCGGAAAGGTGCATGCAACCATTCGAAGGTGGACTAAGCTTGCATTCACAAGAGTTGACCCAAGAAAACTCTAAATCCAAAAATAAATCCACAAATGTAGGAAAACAAAGATGATTCGCCAATACACAATGTATTGAAACAAAAATAGAAATGTACAAGTAGAGGAAAGTGCAAGCATGATAATAACACTAACATGGGACTATTAAGTTACCAAGTGAGTCATCTTATAAAGAGATTAAGGAAAATATAAACTGTTAAATATAAAATATTCTCTCAACAAGGTAACATATATATGTGAGAGGACACTTAAACTTGAGATTATATTATGTGCATAATGAACCTAAGATATAAAGTAAATATTCATAAATATAAGGCAATATAACACAACATAAGCACAACTTTAGTAGGTAGTAATGATGATAATTGTTGGAACTTAGGTGTTTTATTCAACTACAAATATGTTCTAGTGAGAGAAGAAGGTTAAAAGCTTGAGTTCATGTTCAAGTGTTTCATCACAAAATAGTAAATAGCTACAAGAAGTTACATGGTAAGTTGTGGCGAGTTTCACATGTTGTGATTTAGCACAAATGTTTATCTAAGTCTAGTGTTTCTATGGTTGCAATCACAAGGCATTTTGGGGAGAAATCACTTACATATTTATTTTTATCTAAATAGTTATTGTAGTGTGTATGATAATTTAGGTGCATATGTAATATTGTTAGATTACATGCATCGATGGTTAAGATTATAGCTTGATATTCTAGGGGATTCTCATATGTACTTCAAGTAGCTAGAAGTAGTTAGGTGTGTTGGCGCCCCAATTTAATGTGTATTATCCTTGCTTTGAATTGATCCAAAGGTTGTGCATTTGACCTTGTCCACCCTTTTTTTATTAGCAACATGAGAAATCATTGGTCAACCCACAATATTGTGTCCCACTTCTTGGCCAACATGTATTTAAAATATGTGGTTTCAATTCAAAAGGTTGCTCTGTAAAATAAGTTTCTAGCTTCATGGCTGCATGGATTTGGAAAGAAGCAAAGAGGACCCCCTAACACAACCAAATTAGATTCCATGGGATTATCTTTGTTAACTTATGGTTCATTAATGTGACTAGGATGACTAAGAAGGTCAATAATGCAAGGATAATGATCTATCATTGGTGAGATTTAATGATCTTAGCTCATGCATTGAAAATACTACCTACTTTCAAAGACTAGGCTTGCATGGTTGCAAATTTTCATAAACCAATAAATGTGATGTAGTTATACTTCACACCAAAATTTTGCATGTGTTCATATATTACAAGTGTCTTATGCCCACTTCCATGCTAGGAATATCCTACAATCTTGCATTCCATGTGATTGTATCTCTTTCTTATATGTGTCTAGTACTTGATGTGCAACATCAGCCTCTATATATTTCTCATACCCATATATAAGTGTATTTATTACAAGTACATCATAATAAAATTCTTTCTTGATGATATATGTATGGACATACTTACCCTTCTCTAATGCCACTAGGTTAGCATAGACACTAACAACTCCAATGGTGTATTATTCTAGAGTACGCTAGCCTAATGCATTTGAAATAAGATCCCCAAATCCTCTTCAAATACACATACAACAACCATAGCATTCCATGTAATTAGATTTAGGTTGGGAATTTTATGAAAAACTTGTTTTGCATCTCCCATCCTCCCATTATGGAGATATCTTGTAATCAAGACATTCCATGAGACCATATTATGTATACAAACTTGATCAAATATTGGTGTTTCCTCTTCAATTCTCCCATTTTTAGCATATATTGTAATCATTGCCATCAGTGAAAGCATATTTTATTTTGATATTTTAAAAATAATTTGTCATTTTAATCTATTTTTCCATTTTTGCATGTATTGCCTAATTGAAATTATGGATCCCATCACTAAAGGGAATTAGAGGGAACAACTGCTAAGCCATTGGTTTCAAAGAATAGGAAATCAAAAAGTAAAAATAATAAGTTTTTTATTACCAAAAAAAAAAGTTCTTGTTTTGGCCAATTGATTTTATAATGTGCAAAGAAGTGGCTGAAATATATTAAAACAAAGGGAAAATTTAAGAAAAGGATAACGGGTCATATTTTATGACAATAAAAAAATAAAATAATAATTCTTAGATGGTCATTTGTTTATGGTAATCAAATAGGATAAATTATTAGAAAAAATTATTGTAAAGATGGTTTGTTAGTCAAATCAAAGACATACGATATCTAACTATTAAACTTTTATCTCATCACATTCATATTTGGCCCTATTTATATAGATAATTCTCTATATACATTTTAATTAAAATGAGAAAATTTGAAGATTTTGTGAACAACCTATTACTCCCTTATATTCCCTTATATAATATAAAATAATATTAATATATATTTTAAAATTATTATTTTATTAAAAATTATATAAATTAATATAAATAAGTAAAATATTAAAAAAAACAAATTGGTAAAAAATTGATTGTATCTTAATTTTAAATGGTTGAAAAAATAGTCTTGAATTAAGCTTGTATTTGAATACAATTTTTTTAAACAAAAAATTTAAAATACATTACATTTTATTTAAAATTTAAATTAAGATATTAAATATAATATCTTGTGTAGAGGAGAAAAATGTCTTTTTTGTTCATTTACTTTCTAATTTTACGATTATTTTATGGATTTTTAATAAATATATTATCTTGATATTCAATTTATTTTCTAGGCATTTCTACTACCCATTGCCTAAGAAAGAAGATGGATCTTTTCCCTTATAATTTTGCCTTGGAGAATTATTAGAAGCACTAATGAAGTATATGTAATGTATGCATGTCGATATGTTAGACTTATTAAAAACTTCATATCACATCACCTAAAACCATTGATATGTACCCATTTACATCTAGTCTAATATTAAATCTGAACTTTCTTATTTATAACCAATCTATAAAATGTGTCTCAGCATATTTAATTCCATATTTTCTTATACATGCACATTTCATTCAATGTATTATTAATATTAAATGATATATATCTTATAATTATTATATTTTAATTAAAAATTATTATATTAAAATATATTGTACTTAAATTAAAATATTTATATATAAGTATTTAAAGTATATAATAGATATTGCTGATTATAAATGAATGTAATTGAATGCTTTTAAATATAAGAATACATTAATAAATCATTCAAAGTATAACAACTTTGATAACCTCGGACAAGGGAATGCTAAGATTAATGTGGGAGTGGGATGATATATAGCTTATAATTATTATATTTTAATTAAAAATTATTATATAAAATATATTGTATTTAAATTAAAATATTTATATATAAGTATTTAAAGTATATAATAGATATTGCTAATTATAAATGAATGCAATTGAATGCTTTTAAATATAAGAATACATTAATAAATCATTCAAAGTATAACAACTTTGATAACCTCGGACAAGGGAATGATAAGATTAATGTGGGAGTGGAACGTATAAGAATGGGTGTAATAAATTTAGATTATGTATGAATATGTGTGTATATGAATAGGATAATATAAAATGTGTGGGTGTATGTATAAACAATAATTTCTATCCATGATGCATGATGCATATAAGGTGCATTGTGAATGCATGGATCCATGATGTAATGATAATTCAATATTCTTTTTACATAACAAAATATAGAATTCCTATCTATTAACATCTAATTGATTAAGTTTTAAAGAAGGATTCAAAATGTGTGTGGGCGGGAGTTTGGCTGCTCTGCAATGGTCCGATGGTGGGGAGGTTGCTGCGGACGCGAGTTTGGTCGCGGATGGGGACCGTGTGCTACCAGTTGCGAGAGTTGATGGGGTTGCTCTAGGCGGTGGTGGCGTTGTCCCGTTTCCTACAATCTCTAGCCTGCGTGGGGACTCTCCTATTGCAGGTTTGGCTGGCGGGGGCCCTTGCTCTCTGCCTTTGACGGTTTTTCCTAACGTGTCTGCTGCTGCTGTGGCGTTTTCTGGGCCGACTCCTCCTGTTGGGGTTTCTCACAAGAAATCTTTTTCAGAGGCTACTAAGGTGGGGTCTCGGCCCTCGGTTTAGGCTCATTGGCTGTTGCCCGTTTCTCGGGTTTCTCCTGTGGTAGTCTGTGGTGCTAAGGTGATTGAGAATGAGCTTTATTATTTGGAGCAGGGAGTGGTCTGTAGGTTTAATGGCTTCCGGCCTTCCCTCCCCGATCTCCATACTTGGGTATCTAACTGTTGGAAGCCTTTGGTTTATGGAGAAATCGAGCTCTACCCTAGCGCTAGGGGTTTTTTTATTGCTACTTTTGCTTTTGCTACTGAGAGAAGCTGTGTGTTGGACAGGGGTTGGATGTGGGGTGTTCATTCTCTATCCATTAGGCCTTGGTCTCGCTCTTTCAACCCCCTTTCAGAGCCGTTGAACACCAGACCTATATGGGTCTGACTGCCGAACCTCCCTCTCTAGTTCTGGGAGGAATCTTGTTATGAAGCTATTGGCAACACCATTGGACGCTTCCTAATAGTGGACTCTACAACTAGGGAGCTAGGGCATACTACGGTAGCTCGGTTGTTGGTCGATTTGGACATCTCCAAACCTCTCCATGGTGATGTGGTCTTGTTGGTCGAAGACAGACCTTGGAAACAACTCTTGGACTATGAGGGTCTCCCCTTTTGGTGTAGGAGCTACTTTTCGGTGGGTCATTTGGCATTGGCTTGCTCTCTTGCCTGCCGCAAGGGCCTTGTGACTTGGTGGAAGGATGCTCTCTCAAAACACCTTACTGTGGGTTCTCCTCCTTCGGGAGTTCCTTCGATTAGTCCCTCTTTGGAGGTTGACCTTCCCGTGACTACCCAGTTTTCTCCTCCCTCCGCGAAACCCTCTGCTATCTCTGCTCTGTCAGAGCCTTCTGATGACACTGTGATGTCTGAACCTACACATCCTACGGTGATCGACTCTGTTGGACCCTTGGTTGCTCCCATCTCTATTACTTCACTGGCGGCTCCCCTGCAACATGGTAGCCCCTCTCTTGGGGGGGCGGTTGCGGTTCCACTCCCCTCACCGTCTGAGCCCGCTTGGTCGGTTGTGCTGAGGAAGAAGAAGGGTCTCCCCAAATCTGTTGTCTCTCCACGACCTCGGGTTCGGGGAGGCAGTTTGGACCCCCCTGATCTGGGGCTTGTTTAATTTTTGGGTTGTTCTACAGCTGTCGGTCAGCTATTTTTGGTTTTTTTCTCCGGTTCAGCCTTACCTGAACTATGTTTTCCTTTGGCCCTTTGAGCTTTTTGTGTAAAGGGTATGACACCCTGTAAATGTTGCTTACCTTTTCAAAAACATCTAATTGATTAAATGTATCTTGCTATTGCTATGTACTTGTTGATCACACAATATTAAATACAAGTAATAAAGTGATAGAAAAACAACCCATTGCCAATATTAACTTATCTTTTAGAGGTCACTAACACTCCATTCCTAAGAATTTATTAATCATAAATAATATACTACTATGTTATAATATCAATAAATCATTCTTTATTGTGATTTATTAAAGAAGTTAACCCAACTAAAACTTTGGATGCCCTTGAGATTCAGCTCATGTGACTACAAGAAATCAAAAAAAGATGTGTTTGTACATGAAAAAGATATTGCACAGAGGTAAAAAGAAAACCAAAATCAGCTAAGAGAAACTAAAGTTGTAAGTGGAAAAAAGTTGTGCTCCAAATTCAAAATGCTTTTTGTATTCACTAACTTTTCCTAAGTATATGACAAGAAATTAAAAGAAGAAACAAAATAAGATGTGTTTGTACGTGAAAAGGGTAATGCACAAAGGAAAAATGAAGTGAAAAATCAGTCAAGATAAACTAAGACCGTACAATAGAAAAAAATTGTGTTCTAAAACCAAAATGCTTTGTAAGCAGAAACAAAACAAGATATGTTTGTACGTGAAAAAGATAATGCACAGAAAAAAAAAATGAAGTGAACCAAAATCAGTCAAGAAAAACTAAGATTGTACAATAGAAAAAAGTTGTGTTCTAAAACCAAAATGCTTTGTAAGTAGAAACAAAACAATATATGTTTGTACGTGAAAAAAATAATGCACAGAGAAAAAAAGAAGTGAACCAAAATCAGTCAAGAAAAACTAAGATTGCACAATAAAAAAAAATGTGTTCTAAAACCAAAATGCTTTGTAAGTAGAAACAAAACATGATATATTTGTACGTGAAAAAATAATACACAGAAAAAAAGAAGTGAACCAAAATCAATTAAAAAAACTAAAATCGTACAATTGAAAAAAATTGTGTTCTAAATTCAAAATGCCTTGTAAGCAGCCATATACTGTTTGCTCAGATCTTTTCCCTATTGCTTTTCTGCAACCCTTGTTTTAAAACTAGATGTAATTGATTTCTTCATGCTCCAATAATTAAAAAAAACTTTTCTCACTCTGGGCATACTTTCCCATCTCAATTATTACATCGCTGAAAATTTTGTTCTACCCAAAGAAATATGAAATAGCATGGATTGAATAGTGTCTGTGATCAGATTTTTTAATGCACCAGAGTGGATCCCTCCATTGGCTTGTTCACGCTATGTTACTTTGCCAAATTTCTACTATTACTGTCTTCAATACCAGCCAACACTCTTCTGTATGATGTGACCACAGAAAAAAAAACAAATGTGTGGAGTTTTCAACTAAAAAGACATGACTAGGGGGATCCAGCTATAGAGCATTAATTCCCACACTATAGGGACATGACTATGGATGCACTGTTCGATGATGTCTTTTGATTTGTTAGTAATATAAAATTCTTTTGATTTGTAAATAGTATATTATTGCAATCAGATTTTTAATGGTTATTTTTTTTTTATGAATAGTGTTTATATTGTTATTCATAAAATAGTGTGAAAAAAATATGTATATTTTGAGATGAAAATAGTTACATTCTTACAATTTATAATGGTTAAATTTTGAAATGTTAAAGCTTTTCTTATTTGGAATAAGAATTGTTAATTCAAATCTAATCTAAGAAAGATTATGTATGATATTATATTTTATGTTTCTAGTTATATTATAGTAGAAGATGAATAAATATATAGTAATCTTGTATTTGATAATGTGAATATTTTTTTATGGTAGATAAGAGTGTAATGATACAATTATGATTGATCATTATTAGGTAAGGATGAGATTCCCATTTTGTATTTATAAAGAAAGATTATTCATTTGTATTTTTTGAGGAATGTTTAGAAGATGATGAGTATGTTTTAGGTGACTTGCATTGGTTGACTCTTTGAAGGAAAAAATATTTAGGTATTAATTCTATCATTTGAATAATGTGAGTTAAACTTGTAGCAAATCTATATTTAAGGGTGACATTAGTTATTTTGATTTAACCAAAGATGGATGACATTGTATTCAAATTATCAAGAGTATATTCTTGTGATTGAAATATTCCTTCCCATCATTGAAGGGTTCCTAATTCGATTAATGGATGAATGGATGTGTATGTGTAGGACTTCCCATTGATTAAAATTATATTAATATATCATGTTTGATATTTGATTGGTCTTCATTTAGGATAAAGATCTAGGTATTGATTGCATCACTAAAGATACCATGAATCAAATATCTAGTACTCCTAACTTTAAGGGTGAAATTAGTCATGTTGATTTAATCAAATAGGGATGTACTTTTATTCAAGTTACCAATATCATATTATGTGAGGATAACAATTTTCTTTCATCATTGAATGGATTCCTACTTTATTTAATGAATGAACATGTGCTATCATTGCTCTATGCTTCAGTATCATAAATATTGTAAGAGTGTTGCATAAATCAAATGGGTATATTAATCACTCAATGAAATTTTCTTCAATGACATATTCACATGTTATCTTTCTTGATATGTATATTATTGGAACTAAGACGTGCTATTAACCTATAGAAAGTTCTTGAACATATTGATTAATTATAAATTAGGTTGTAATGAGCTATAGATGTTATGGTGTGGCATGATTTATCATCTTAGTTCATTGGTACTATGTTCTCAAATGTAAGTCATTTGGATGACAAATTACAACCATTTAATTGTAGGTATACCATTTTAGGTGTTTATTTAAAAGATGAAAACATGTAGAATATACTTCCTACACTAATCTATAAGATGTGTGCAAAAAATAAATTGATAAAATATAGTTTCAAGTAAGTAAACACAAAACCAATATATAGCATAGTATGTAAGAAAATAAATTGATCATAAAGAACTCTAGTAACCCCTTGACTTAGACCCTTATTGAAACATAATCTCTTAAGCTAGATGGTATCATTACAAGAATGAGTAGTTGTCATGTACTCAAACTCTATAGTGGATAAAGTTACCACAACCTACTTGTAATGTCCCTCATTGGAAAAATATAACATATTAAATGCAAGCCAAAATATTAAACCACTTAGATCTTATAATTTACACTAAATAATGAAATCGAGTATAAATTTATCTTCTTTGATTTATACAAATATGATTTAGGGAAATGGGAAATTGATATATGATGTTGTATTACTATTTTGAATATGAAAATTTGATGAAGGGTACTCCCCTTACAATCTCAAACTCACAACAACAATAGAGAATTACACAACGAAATGTAATAAGGAAGCAAAGATCTTTTATTACCACTAGAATGAGAATGAAATTATGACATTACAATTAACATCACACGGGCCTTCAGATACATAAATCTACAAATCGAAGTCACACATTATTTTTTGACCTCATTACACATTACAACCCACTACTTCTTCCCTTCTAATCATCTTTTGTCATTTATTTTCAACCCACCATCCTCTTCACTTCTCATAGGCTATTTTCCTTCTCATTATATCTTCACCGACAAGAAATCTTCTTCTCTTGATCCTTGCAACCCTATTTAAATACATTGTATTTTCTATTCTTAGCAAACTATAACCTAGGGTCTGTACTTCATTTAATGTGTTTCTCTGTAAATTACATCTGTATCAAATTATTTCAACCATCTTTTCCTTAGTATCGTCATCTACTTCCAATCAAAAACAAAAAAATAATTGGAGTGGTTATCTCCTTTTTCCATCATGACATTTGCTTAATTATTGATTCATGCCATAAGCCATCTGATACATTCATTTGTCTCATCTTTAAATTGTCACCATCTGATTAAATTGACTTTACATGATGACTATAGATCACTTAAGATTCACAAAAATGATGTGAATCAACCCATCATTTCTTGCCACGTGTCATAACAGGTCGCATTCCCATGTTGGTCAAACCAAGTCAATATATGCTTCCTATAGAATGGTGGGATTCTGCCACCTCTCATACTTTTTGGGGGTTGAGGGTCACTAATTCCTCTTAATACTTAAAACACATAGAAGAGCTTAAGAGACAAGCCTAAACAATGAAGCCCAAAGCCCTTTATAGCTATCCTGTTGACGTCATACTCCACAAAGTGCATGAGATTGTCAAATGCCAGAGTTCACTCATCCATCATACTACTTACCATATTCTAAATAAGGCATCAACCCTATCTCTGATTGGTGAAGCCCGAAACATATTCTTTGCCAACTTCTACCCTTTTGGGTGTTAGGGTTCAAAGTTTCTCCATACCCTTTACATCACTTTAACATTTGAGTTAATGGGTAAGCCTTAACCCCAAATCCCAATGTCTGACCATTTACAACAAAGAGTAAGCCACAAGCCTGAAGTCTAAAACCTAATCAGACTAAGCAAAAAATGACTAACACTGGCCAATTTAGCCCTTATTGAAAATAAACAACATTTTTGCTTTTTTGGTTGATACAAGATTGCTCTTACACCCTGGATGCTCCTACATCAGACACCTGGGGTTATTTTAAATTGGCCTTATCACTTCTTAGGAGTTAGAGGAAAACCAAGGCAGTTTACCTCAACCTCAAATAACCATGTTGAATCTCCAACATTCCTTCCTTTCCATTTCACTAGGTACTCTGTATATTGCTCCTTTCTTGTGCTTCTACCCACACTACTATCCAAAATTTAATCTCTTCCTTTTTCTGAAGTAGTTGCTAGGATATTCCATTGTGCTTCTACTAATTATTCTTCAATTCCTCCTTGATGATACTCTGTCAAATCTAAAATATTAAACACAAGTGAAGTATGAGTTTCATTAGGAAGCTCTACTTTGATAGACTGTCATTAGGTCCTAACAATTTAGTCAAAGATATATCAATTATGTCGACCGGGTAGTGTTCAAAGATTGTATGCAATAGGGGATATCTTGGCCATCTCTCTTAGATTTTTTGAATTTTTGAAATGGTTGTAAACAAAAGTTAAATTAGAAAGAAATGAAACTATAAAGCACGAAGTTGTTGAATCTAGAAAGCATGAGATTGTCAAACTAGAAAGCATGCAAATTCATAGTCTAGAAAGCATATGCCTAAGAAGTAACACTTGCAGCTAAACTATGAAATTGAAATGAAAGCAACTAATGGATAACAATTAACTGTTGATAGAAATTAAAATTGACAACTTGTAACTAACAACAAGAGTGGGTGCTCTGAAATTTCCAAATGAACAAAACTTAAAAATTACAAACTTAAAACTATGACCTCCAGGAATACATGACAAAGCTCAATACAAATAAAATTCATCTAAATTTATCATGTACAAAATAAAAGTAATAGTATTAACAATAAAAATACTTATCTACTCTATGAGATCCCTCGAGTGGCCAGCTCTTAGGCGTTCCTACAATTAGCTCAAATCAAACGTACTTTCACATCTTCAAAATGAATCCATTCATGGCACTTCCATTACTCAGAACCATTGACTCATAATAAGATTGGCAATATTTATTTATTCATATCATAAAAGTGTAACACAAAGACATAGTTTAATAGTGTTCAAAGCATATCATAAAATCATAATCGTATCCTTGTTTGGTAGTTACACATATTTATACTATACCACTACAAAAATCCTATTTTTTAGATGGCGCAAAAAATGCCATTGAAATATCTCTTAAAACAGAATTTCAACTAACGAACTGACTAATGTCCATAACATAAAACATATTAGAGGCTTTGAGTAAAGTAGTAAAGTTTTAAACAAAATTTCAACAAAAAGCATTAAAGGAAATCGTTCCACTATGCATGCCTAGATTTCTGGTGCCTAGACTTTCAGTGCTCTATCTTCAACTGCTTGAAGTCCGATTAAAGTCCACTCCATTCTTCGATCATGCATAATGTCTTGTATAATTACTTAAAGCCTATACCATTATATCGGCGTTAGTCAACTAATTTCAATCAATTTAGGAAATAAATATGTATACATCATTCTACAAAAAGTAAGCAATTATTGTTCCTAAAAATAAACAATTGGCAAGGCTAAAATGGTTGGTAAGAACAAAGAAGGGTACATTTAGCTTATTATAATCATGAGGTTATTTATACCTCATCACCCTCCCCTTCCTAAGCCTGAGAAGGTTCTCCTGCTCTCTGATGGGTCCTCTTCCTATTTGCATCTCTTCTTCTATTCAATTCATCATATTTAGAACCGAGATCATATAGGTCTTCTGTCTCTGCATCCACACAATCAGAGTTCTTAAGAAAACCTTTATTGAAATTAACCCTCATTTTATATGCATGTAAGTCCCTAGGATTTTTCTTTGTAGTAAAAAATACTACAGGAGGTGGCTGAAGGAGCAAGGGAGGTCTATACCACATCCCTATCCATTTGGTTTTAAGTTGTAGTATTTTTGTTAATGCCTAAACTCTTCTATAGGACCATCTTAGATTAGTGGGAGAAATCACCTCCTTCCTTTTAAGATACATAGGCAGACCGGTTAAATTGCTCCTCATAGGCACTCCATGCTCTATCTATCAACTTTGGCCCACTGACTTTAAAATCCTCAAAACAAATCCGAAGACTTTCATCATATTTGCTCCTAACATCTTCATAGCTTTTAATTCCTTTGAATTGTTCTTTAAAGGTGAAGGTTTTTCTCTATTGGGGTACCTCAGTTGAAGTCCCATAGTTCTTTTTTCCTGCAACTATTCTTTGGTCCTCTCCTGCCACTGAATCTAATTCTGCATAGTAGACATGAATGCTCTAAATTGTACTTGTCCAACAAAAAGGTTGACAAAGAAATCAATGTGTTTTTTTAAAAATAGATTATGTACAAATAATTCACACAACAAGTTTTGTTGAATAGGTGTTGCCTCTTTAAATTCCTTAAAAAATTATTCATCATATGGATCATGAGGTATATTGCAAGAAATTGTCAATAACTTCCACCTTAACAATTGTCCATTTAAAAGAATAGAATACAATCTAGATGGTTTCTTACAAGCTAATAACAACTCCCCAATTTGACATGCATTGGTTATTACTTGGTAGAATTTATCATATGATTCTTTTATCAATACTATTTCCTTCTTAAGTCTAGCATTTTCTGCCCCTGCTTGTCTCAAGAAATAGCATATTTCCATCTATTTAACCAACAATGGAGTAATGTGAACTTGAAACCACTCCATTTTGGTTGGTTCGGTCTGTACTTCTTTTGATTCCACTATTGGTTTAACATAAATTTCTTGCAAATCTTGTTCTAACTCAACAATTTTTCTCAAGGATGCATTGAGCTCAGATTTATGTTTTTCTTGCTCTTCTACAAAAGACGTGAGTGATTGCATCAAATTGTTAGTTAAATTCTTAAAAAAGAAATATCTTTTTTAGATAAACTGGCCAAAGATTCTTTTTTCTTCTTATCAACCTGTTGCACTTGAAGTTGCAACTCTTCAATGGTTTTATCCTTTTGTTCTACTTAAACCTTAAAAGTTGCAATTTCTTTATCTTTTTGCGTCAGAATTTCAGTTTGCATGCTAATTTCTATCTTTTGTTTATTCACCTGTTCTTCATTTTGCTGTAATTTACATTTCAACAGAATAATTCCTTCTTTTGATTCTTCTAATTTTGTTTCTCTATGATCAAATATTTCAACCTCTATATTGGTAGAAAAAGGAAAATTAGGAATCTCTACATCATTACTAGTTATATTTTATTCATATTGTACCTCTAATGAACCTTATTCTATATCATGGGAAACTAGGGGAGACAATTGTTATGTAGATTTATCCTCAACAACCATATAGTGTGGTGAGTGTTCCCCTATCTCTACTTGTCCTAGCTCAAGAGGCACATCCTCCCTCTTGGGCTCAGGGGATTATTTGGAAGTCTACTGGATATCCCCAACCATCAATCTTAACAAGAAAATTTTCTATGACACCTTTGGGAATAGCTATGGATTGATTTTCCATTTGCAACACTGTATTGTGGAATGTAAATCAACGAGTCCCAACTTTTCCATAACGTCAACCGTCATTAAATTAATGGTTGCTCCAAGGTCCACAAGTGCGTTAGGTATTGCTACCTCATTGATTGTAATTTTTATAAGTGGACTTCTTGGTTCATCATATTTTAGAGCTACGATTTTTCCAGCCAAAAGGTTAGCTAGACATCTGTTTATGTAAATAGTATTTGTAGACATCTAAATTTGACCACTTCTACATGGTCAAAATCGTCTACTCTATTCATCTATTTCATTAATAGTGATTAAATAATTTATTTAATCATTATTTCATTTTCTGCCTAAGGTTCCTAAAGTATGTAATTAAATAAATTAAATACTTTACCTTATCCCTTTTTCTTCTCTAAATTAAATAAATATGACAAATTATTTAATTTAGTCTTTTAACCCATTTGGATTAAAACCAATTTTTAATTCATCTTTTTCTCTCTCCTTGCCACATTCTCCATAACCCCCTTTTAATCTAGATTAAATTAATTAATCTGTGATTAGGATGTGCACCACTTAATCTTGATTAAGTGTCACATCCTCCATAATCTCCCACTTGCCTCTAATCTCTCATTAATTATCCTAATCCTGTGTTTGCACAACCTTAATCAAAGTTATTAACCATATTTGGCTTACCTTTTCTGGTCAACCTTCCCACTTACCATTTTTAGCCTAGACTCTCTTTCCCATGTGAAATTTTAATTCACATTTATTTGCCCAAGGCTCCTCTCTTCCCCATGTGAATTTTTATTCACTTTTGTCTTTCCAAGGTCTTCCCCATCCCCATGCAAGACTCTAGAAGGCTTGACTTGTCACTTTACATGTGCCAAGGACTTCTAGAACCTTGGACTTGTCACATCACCCACATGTGACAAATCTCCAGCTTTTTGGAGACCCTCTCCTATCCACTAGATTTTTCCAATCATTGTGAATTTTTAATTCACTTTTATTCCTCCAAAGAATCTTCTCATCCCCCAAGGTACTTGTCCTTCATCCACCTCACGTATTTCTCTTCCACCTCATTTCCACATCATTCCACCTTAATACATCTCACATTCCACATGTCAAGATGTGAGGGCTTGTGAGTCCTCAACTCACCATATCCCTTCATCTTGATCTTGTTGGATCAATCTCAACCGTTGAATTCTCTAGAAAATTCCAATTATCCTATAAATACCCCCTCATTTCTCCCATTTTGGAGATCAAGTCTTTTGCAACAAAACTCTTGTAAATTCACCATTTGAGCTCTCATTTATCATAGCACTTAGCATTCTCATCCATCTTGCATCCATTCAACTCCATTTTCATCCAAGGAGCATACAACTCTTCAAGAATCAAAGGGCCAACCAAGGAAGGAGCAGCAAAAAAAAGGTATAACCAACTTCAATCATCAATTGTTTTATCTTACTTCTTTGCTTCACCATTTTCTTAGGCTAATCTTATTGAGGTGTCCTCTTTTAGTGTTATTACTTTTATTATTGCATCATTAGTTTTGTTTAGCATCTCACAGTAGGAGTAGCATTTTAAAGGGATCACATTTCTGGCACACCCGGTGGGACCCACAAAAGGGTTTCTTTATTTTACGTTTTCTGTTGTTAAGCTTGTTTGTAGATTCAGGTCACAGAGGGGCGGATTTTCCCTCCCGGGCGCTACAGAGGGATGGATACGCCCCCGTTGTTCAACATTTCTGACAGTATTTACTGCAGAAATGCGAATATGCCCCCGCTGTTCAACGTTTCTGATAGTTTTTACTGCAGAAGTGCGGATACGCCCCCGTTGTTCAACATTTTTCTTAACTGTTTTCTGCAGAAGTGTGGATACGCCCCGCTGTTCAACGTTTTTCTTAACTATTTTCTGCAGAAGTGCGGATACGCCCCCGCTGTTCAACGTTTTTCTTAACCTTTTTTTGCAGAAGTGCGGATACGCCCCAGTTGTTCAACATTTTTCTTAACTGTTTTTTGCAGAAGTGCGGATACGCCCTCATTGTTCAAAGTTTTTCTTAACTTTTTTCTGCAGAAGTGCGGATACGCCCCCACTGTTCAACTTTTTTTTTAACTATTTTCTGCAGAGGGGCAGATTTGCCCACCCGGTTTAGCGTTTTTCACTACAAAGGGGCGGATTTTCCCTTAACAGCACATTTGAGAAGGTAAAAAAGTGGCATTTTAGCTTCGTTTTTGTCTCTTTCTTTTGTTGTTTTGTGCTCTAATCCTCTAACCCTGTTTGTTGGTGAGTGAATTCAAATTTCTTGCTGATATCTTGAGTATTTTGTTGCAAATCACAAAGGGCAAAAGATAAAACAACTAACATTTGCTTGCAGGGCCTTTGTTTTATTCTTTGGAAATCTTTCCTTACTGTTTTATCTATTTACTTAGTATAATTAGGGGAAAGTAATATTGGCTGCTTGTTGTGTTTGTTTTATTTGTATTACCCTAAGGGGGCATTAAGTCATTTTCACCCTCTCCCTTTGCACTTTTGTGCGGATCCGAAGGGGGTAGTGGGAAACGATTAGTGTCTTCTTCTTAGTGGGACTTGCTTGGGGATTTCATCAACCCAAGGGATGATCCCAACCATGCGTACCGGCGGGGTATATAAAGGGGGGAGAGCCAAAGCTATACCCCAATCCAGTTGCGTCGTAATTGGCGAAGCGTTGAAGCTAGGGTGATACCTAGATAGACGTGAAGAGTTGGTCCGATCCTTTCAGTATCTTGCTTGGGTTCTCGACTCACACTTGTGACAGACTGGTGTTCACGGTTGTGCCTCATGTACTGAGCGTATATCGAGGAATCCCTAAAAACCTTGTTCATCCTAGAGTAAGACCTTTGCCGACCATACCCCTTAATATTAATCATAGGATTATGCTTGTTTAAAGTGTCTTTCTGTGAAAAACCAATAAATTTTGATAAGTCAAACCTTCATTGAGTCATTCCAAGTCCTTGCCATAACACAAACTTTTTACTGCAGAAGTGCGGATACACCCCCTGTTTCAACACTTTTTACTGGAGAAGTGCAAATATGCCCTCTTATTTCACCACTTTTTACTACAGAAGTGCGGATATGCCCCCCTGTTTCAACATTTTTTACTGTAGAAGTACGGATACGCCCCCTATTTCAACACTTTTTACAGCAGAAGTGCAGATACTCCCCCTATTTCAACATTTTTCACTGCAGAAGTGCGGATACGCCCCCTTGTTTTAGCATTTTTCACTGCAGAAGTGCGGATACGCCCCTGTTTCAACATTTTTCACTGTAGAAGTGCGGATACACCCCACTGAACATACAGTTTCATCCATTTGACCATTCTAAACCTTCGTTTGAACCCCCAAAATCTCCATTGGACCATTTGATCATCCTAAACACTCATCTAACCAATCCAAGCATCCATTTGACCATTCCAAACCTCCATTTAACCTTTCTAAAATGTCCATTTACCACATTCACATTGATTTTTCCACCATTTGGGATACCCATCTTACCGTGTGACTTAAACATTTCCATCAAGACATCTTTCATTTGCATTCATCATCATACCTCAACACAAAATCCCTTAAACCTTGTTTTAGGAGTTATCTCCCGAATTGACCAAGGCTTTAAGTTTGATTGTTATCCTACATATCAATCATTGTCTTCAACCTAATCAATCTACTTCTATCTTGAGGTGGATTTGTGTTGTAAGTCAACATCATTGGCCCAAATCAATCCCCTTCTATCTCAAGGTGGATTCGGTGTCGTGATCATTGATTTAACCATTTTAATCCGATCAACCAATGTATTAAGTCACCTAGGGTGATTTCCGAATTGGGTTTCGGACCCTTTCCATCAAATCCAATCCTTATCCAATCATCAAATTAATTGATACATCATCAATTAATCCATCATCCAATCCAAAAAAAACTTATCTAATTGATCCAAACAATTCAAATCCAATCTTATCCAATTGATCCAAACAATCCAATCCAATCTATCCAAATCCATCAAAATCCCACCATCCAATCAAAATCACCCATCAACCAATCCTTATCCAATCATCAAATTAATTGATACATCATCAATTCATCCATCAACCAATCCTTATCCAATCATCAAATTAATTGATACATCATCAATTCATCCATCATCCAATCCAAAACAAACTTATCCTATCATATCCTCTGATCCAATCCCAATCTAAGCTCCAATATAGTTCTAATCTGAGCGTTAAATCCATCATCCTAATTTGAGATTTTATCCAATCCCAATTTGAGCTTTCATCCAATCCCCATATGAGCTTCCAATCCATCATAATTTTCTATCCATCATTTATTCTTTCTTGCTAATCTGTATCCATCATGAATCTCTATCCCTCTCTCACACGACCAATAATAGTAGTCAAGGGGAATCCTAATTGCGTTGATGACGATAATGAAAATCTTGTTGATCATGAAGATTGTTATATAGATTCCCTTGATGCTATCATTGCTAGCAAGCTCTCTCCAATCACCTCCCAAAATCCCACTACTTCTTTGAACTATCCCACCATGCCTTCATCTGCATCTAATAATGGTCTTTATGCTACCCTTGACAAGGGAGATCCAACATCCTCACCATCAACATATTCATCATGTCCCCCCTCTCAACTTCTATCCTATCCAACATCCATATCCTCCTCTCCTTATCATCATCAGCAATCCCAATACCTCTACCTTAATCCCACATCCCAATCTTCCCATCCTAATCCAACACCTACACCTTCCTATCACAATCCCCCATCCCAATATTCCTCCTATCCTAATCCACCATCTCAATCTTCTCATCCTAATCTACCATCCATATCCTCCTATGCCAACCCACCATACATGTCTTCCTATGGTGGTCCACCACCTCAATCTTCCTATTCTAATCCAACATCCACACCTTTCTATCTCAATCCCCCATCCCAATATCCTTACATTAATTCCACATCTCCCCATTCTAATCCTTCATCTACATCTTCCTACTATCACTCACCATCCCAATCTCCCCATTCTAATCCAACATCCACATCCTCCTACGTCACTCTCCATTTTCCCGCATTATATCTTAATCCTCCATCTCCTCCATCCATCCTTAATCCCCCATCCAATCCCATCCATTCATCTAATCCTAATCCTCCATCTCCTCCTAGTCCTACATCCAATCCCATCCCTTCATCTAATCCTAATCCTCCATCTCCTCCTAGTCCTACATCCATTTCCATCCCTTCATCTAATCCTAATCCTCCATCTCCTCCTAGTCCTACATCCAATCCCATCCCTTCATCTAATCCTAATCCTCCATCTCCTCCTAGTCCTACATCCATTTCCATCCCTTCATCTAATCCTAATCCTCCATCTCCTCCTAGTCCTACATCTAATCCCATCCCTTCATCTAATCATTATCCACCAATCCCTAATCCTCCATCCATTTCGATCCCTTCATCTAATCCTAATCCACCAATCCCTAATCCTAATCTTCCATCCATCCATGATCCTCCATACATTCCCATCACTCTACCTATTCCTACATCCCTTCCAAATGTTGGCCAAGGACTCATGACCGAAGAGACACCATGCCCTCCCACTCTATCATGTACTGTCACTAGTGATGAGGCCCTCATCCATTATATACCTATCCCTCCCATCACCGTTCCTGACACCATCCAAATAGTTGAGCCAGTCAAACCCATAGACTCCATTGAAATCCCATCTTCTCCTACTAGATCCACCCAATCCATTGAAGACATCCAATCCCCTCCTCCCAGTCCTAATATTCACAAACTTCAAACCCATGACCTTCATGAATCCTCCATCCTCCTATCTCCCCCAATTTAGGAATCCTTCCAACACTCTTCCATCATCATACATCTCCCACAAGATGAGTCATGCCAAGAGCTTGGTCCAAAGCGTACAAGCATATCCCCTCCTCCAAATCAAGATCCTACCATCCCATCCACTACATCCCAAGATCATAATCCCCCATCCATCCCATCTCATGATTCCTATCCTCAACCAAGTCATGATCCTATCCTCCCATCCACCCCATCTCAAGATCACACTAGCTCATCCACTCCATCCCATGATTCCCTTTGCATTCATGATCCAATCAATCCATCTCATGAGCCCTTATCATCCACTACCATAAATCCAGATCCCATCATACTCCCCAATTATTCTCCTGATCCCTTATCACTCATTCCTCCTGATGCTTCTATCCCCTCATCTCCATCACTTGATCCTTCATCGCCCTCTAGTCCTACCATCCCAACGCCACTTTTGTACCACCTTGGTCACATTACACTTCTTCGTGGTGGCCTTCTTACAGAAGCCAAACAACACGTATGCACCACCCTACCTCTTGCACCTACTAATGTGCTTGCATCATGCTTCCAAGAGAATAAGCATCCTACCATAAATCACATGCTACAAAACATGAACTATCAAGGAAAAGGTTTAGGCCTTCATGAGCAAGGTACTTTAGAGCCCATCCAAGTCAAAGAACATCCAGGCACACATGGTCTTGGATATATCTCCCAAAACCCGCACTCTAAAGATGTTTGTACAACCTCCGTACATCCTAAATGATCCTCTTCTAAAGGCACAAGAGGTACTTTCCATCGTTCTACCAAGTCATTTTCCGCCATCCCCCCTCCTCCATCATATTACCTAAAAAAAACCATCCATCTTCCTCCCTCATCCTCTCAATCCATTTTGGGTCCTTATGTCCCTCCATCCATCATTGCTCATCCTCCATCTACTATGGGTTCTTATAGCCCTCCATCAGACCCCACACATCTTCCATATACATAGTCTATTTCAAGTCCCTATATCCCCAAATCACCCCCTCCATCTTATCCTATTCATCCTTTCATTCATCCACCCCTCTCCCTCATACACAGCATAAAAATCCTACCTTCATAACTCCTAATCAAGATCAACAAAGGCACATACCTACACATTATCCATCTACACATAATCCCTATAACCCTACCTCCATCGCTCTACATCATCCATCTCCTCGCATCTATCCCCTTGCTACTAACAACACTTTGGATTCCAAATCAAATATTTATAAATCCAAACGTCCACATGAATCTAAAGATCCTCATGTCCCCTTCAAAAGACATGTTGAAGAAAAGAAAAATCAAGTCCAAAATCCAAATCAATCCAAATGGCCACAAAGGCCCACCAAAGAAAAAATAAAAACCATGTGGATCCCAAAGAAAAAAGGTGCCATACCTTCAATTGAAAAGTCCATAACGACATCCAAAGTTGCTATTTCCCCCAAAATAATTCACCTCCTCCATCTCCTAAATCTATTTTGGGTCCCTACATCCCAAAAATCACTATCCCAACTCCTCCATTATCGCCACCCTCTCCATCCATTCCTCCACCTATCTTTTCACATCCACCACATGTGCCAATGTTGGTCCTGAACACCTTCCCCTATCACACATCCAATCCATCATTCCATCCATACACTTTTCAACACCCCATCCACTATCCCCCCTATCTCGCCTGTCCAATCCCTTTGATTCATCCTCTTGCATAATCCATCTCTTCTACTAAGGTTGTACCATTATCCGCTGGTCACTTTACACATGGGCTCTTATTACCTCATATGGAACTTGATGTTTGAGTCCTTCATCCATATCCTTATCAACTATCCTCTAAAATCTGCATATCCATCTCCCTATCTTTATCCATCTTCGTCCACATCCTACTCCAAAAAATCAAAAAAATACGAAAAAAAATAAAAAAATAATAATAATAATAAAGAGAAAATCATTCATCCAATGGTGAAAACTTGGAAAACAAGCGCCTTGGATAAGTACCATGATGAAAACTTGGCAAACAATCATCATGCGTAAATTCCCCATCTAGTCTCCTTCCACGATTGGCGGCAACATCCACTTACGCATTCCTTTCCTCCATCTCTTACATCTGCCTATCTTTCGCATCCTATCCATCCTATCCCATTTATCCCACTCTCTCCATCTTCCTTGTGATCTTGATAAATGTAGGGGAAAACCTATATACATGCTTTGGACACCTCTTGGTATATATTCTCATCCATACACTATCATATTCCTTATCCACCTCTCTCTATCTTCCATTGTCCATACGCTATCATATTCCTTATCCACCTCTATCTATCTTCTATTGCCCATCTCACTCCCTTATCCACCCATCTTGCTATCCCTCTTTCCTTATCATGCATGACACATATAGAGTGGGGGCATCTCCTTATTTGTAATTGGGTCTTTGGAGACATTGTCCATCCATTCCGCCAGGTAATCCTCTCCATCTCCCCATCCCCTCATCCTCTAGTCCTTTTCATCCTTTCATCCTTATCTCCCCATTCATCTATCTGAACATCCAATCCATATCCCTATCCTTATCTTCCTATCTACCCATCCACAAGTCCTTTTCCATATTTTCATCCTTATCTCCCCATCCGTTTATCTACCCAGTAATCCATGTCATATTTCCAAATCCTTATCCTCCTATCCATATATCCTAGAATCTTTCTATCTCCCCATCTTTATCCATCCATCCATTTCCGTCCATTATCCCTTGTCATTAGTATCTAGCTATAGGCTACCCTCATGCAATCCAATGCCATTATATCTCACTATCATCATTCCTATCTCTTTCTCACATCTTTCCAATCTTCATCACTCATCTATCCATCATCTATCCACCTATCCTAGCATCTTCTTATCCATCCATCCATTTCCGTCCATTATCCCTTGTCATTGGTATCTAGCTATAGGCTACCCTCATGCAATCCAATGCCATTCTATCTCACTATCATCATTCCTATCTATTTCTCACATCTTTCCAATCTTCATCACTCATCTATCCATCATCTATCCACCTATCCTAGCATCTTCTTATCCATCCATCCATTTCCCTCTATTATTCCTTGTCATTGGTATCTAGCTATAGGCTACCCTCATGCAATCCAATGCCATGTTATCTCACTATCATCACTCCTATCTATTTCCTACATCTTTTTGATATCTTATCACTCTTCATCATTCATCTATACATCCTCTCATCCTCCCAATTCATATTCTAATAATCTAGATCACTATCCCATCCCTGAGCTTTGCATAACCCACATCCCACATATCGACCATCCCATCCGCACGGCCTATCCTGGCTCATCATATCCGCTCCATCATTTTATCCGTTTATCTTGGTCATCTCATCATCCCTTATCCATTGTCTACCATCGGTCTCTTGTCGAACTACGTTGCCCCTGCACTTTCACGTAGGCAAGGTCGATCATTTGATCTGCCCTCAGAATTCTATCTTTTGTCTATCTTGTCCTCTTCCATCGTCTGTCTTTGGCCTTGTGTCACACTATGTGGCCCCTGAGCTTTCACGTAGGCAAGGTCAATCATTTGATCCACCCCCTGGGCATTTTTTTCCATCTAATCATTGCCCTCCACCCTCTATCTTCATCATCCTCTTTCCACTTTTACCATGGTCTTTTCCTGAACTACGAGGGCTATGCGCTTTCACGCAGGCAAGGTTGATCTTTGATCAACCCTCAAGCCCCTAGGTCTCTAGGGTGTGTTAGTCCTGTTAACTTGTCGTCTTGTCATCTTGTTGTGTCATCAAGTACATCCCTATCCTAGCTAGTGCTTACAAACAAAGGTCATTAGTCTCATGAGGTTCAATCGGTTTCAACTATCTTGCGTCATGTCGATCAACCAATCTATCCTCCATCTTTGGTCTCAACAGGATGTATCCTTCCTAACAGACCTCATCAACCCCATCCATCTCCTATGGCAAAGGACATTTCAAACTTGATTGTGATCTTTTGATGTTTTTGACATTTTGTTTATCATTTGAGCTCCCTATCATCACTTGTCATGGTCGCCTTGATCTATCATATCATGTTGTGCTTTGACTAGTAAAAATAGGGGCATATCTTGATCTTTTTTATGTTTTTGTCTTCTTGGTTGTCCCATGTAGTACCCACCAAGACTCTTGCAGTCTTGTGTTATGCTAGGGCATCCTTTTGTGCTTGTGGTTATCCCAATACTAGGCCCGACCACTGTCTTTATGAATTTGGGGTGTTGGAATAGCCTTCTTGTCTGTTATGTTTGTTTTATGCATTAGACACTAATTCGTCTTGGTTTACATACCCTGACGCCCGGTGTCTTATGCTATCGAAAAAATCAATGCTCTACAGATGGAAAATTGCATTAGGATTGCATTTCATTTTCCATTCCATCATCTTGCATGTCTCCCCCATCTTCATCCATTCAAATAATCTCATCCCACTCTTGGTCTTGTTCCCTACCTTGCTACAAGCCTTGATCAACTCATCCTCCCCATCATCATCCTTATCATCTGTGGGATGTATCCTTCCCTATCCTTGTGTTGTTTTGAGATGTATCCTTCCCTCATCAACAACACTCTCATTGAGATGTATCATTCCCTCGTCAACAACACTCATCCTCATCCTCATCATCAATGAGATGTATCCTTCCCTCATCAATAACACTCTCATTGGGATGTATCCTTCCCCATCCTTGTGTTGTTTTGGGATGTATCATGTCCTTATCAAACAACACTCCATCATCCATCTGACCACCCTCGCTTGTAGCTTGACTGGGGGCAACATCATATGTGTCCTCGAATCCATTTGTGCTCACATTTATCTCTCATCGCTTATCATCATTTCATATCCATCAACTTACATCATCGTCTTCATATCCCCTTTCATCATCTCATCTCTCATCTTTTCCCACATCCCTTCATCTTTCATCACTCATTTGCCCCTTTGCAGTAAATTGGAAGGCATATCCACACTTTTATAGCAATTAGAAGGGCGCATTCACACTTCTGCAGCAATTGGAGGGCGTATCCGCACTTCTGCAGCAATCAGAAGGGCATATCCGCACTTCTGGAGCAATTGGAGGGCGTATCCGCACTTCTGCAGCAATCCAGAGGGCATATCCGCACTTTTGCAGCTTGCCTGGGGCAAAATCATATTTATTTTGTGCTCACCTTTATCTCCCATCGCTTATCATCATTTCTTATCCCATCACTTTACATCGTCATTTTCATATCCCCTTTCATCATCTCATCTCTCATCCTTTCCCCCATCTCTTCCTCCTTCATCACTCCCCCCCCCTTTTTTTTTTGGGTTGGCGGACCAGCCTATGGCGTGCGGATCGCCCTTGACAAAGGTGAACTTGCAGCCGGATCCGTATGACGGCGAACTTTGCCCTCGATTGGGGTGAACTTGCCTGCGGTGGATCATGCATGATAGGGGCCCGAACTTCGCTCCAGCGGCGGCGAGGACTTCGCCCTGGCGGGCAGAATCCACTACCCGGCAAAGGCGAATACGCTGACCGAGTGGCTCCGCCGGTCGGGCTGACATCGCCACCATGGATCCGCCCCCGCAGTGGGGCAGACTCACCCTGCGGCAGGGTAGATCCACCCCCGCAACGGGGCGGATCGCCCCCGCAGCGGGGCGGACTCGCCCTTGCGGCAGGGCAGATTTTCCCCCGTAGGGGGCTGGATCCGCCCTTTTTCCGGAGCGGATTTTCCCTTTTGCAGTGGGGCAAATCCGCCCCTCTACAACTCTTTTTTTCCCTTTTCTTCCCAGGACCGGCATTTGCAAACCGTGCGTCAGATCGATTTCGTTCAAAAGGAAAACTTGCTTATTTTTTCAAGCTCTTTCCAACCATACCCTTTGTTTCTTCATATCAAGAAATTTTTCGGGACCCCTCTCCTTTCCCTCTCTTTTAAGAGGTATTTTTACCTTTTATTTACCCTTTTTATTCCTCTGATTAATCCCTTCACTTCCCGGGGCTGCCATTTGCACCCCGTTTGTCCGATTAACTTCATTCCAAAGACAAAATTGCCTAATTTTTTTCCCTCTTTCCAACCATGCCATTTGTTTCTTCCTATCGAGATGTCACTCGGGACCCCTCTTTTTCCCCCGTCACCCTCTCGAGGGGGCATACCCTTCACATTTACCAATTTTCCCTACCATAGTCAATCCCTTGCAGGATTGGGGCATCTTCATCCATTCCCCCACCAATTGAATAGCTCAGGTCCTCCTCCCCATGTTGGGGCATCATCTTCCGGTTACTTTCTCTATAGAGTCATCTGCACTTTCTTTTCTTCAAAGAACGATTATTCTAACGGTACTTCGAAGAGGGGCAAAATGTAGACATCTAAATTTGACCACTTCTACATGGTCAAAATCATCTACTCTATTCATCTATTTCATTAATAGTGATTAAATAATTTATTTAATCATTATTTCATTTTCTGCCTAAGGTTCCTAAAGTATGTAATTAAATAAATTAAATACTTTACCTTATCCCTTTTTCTTCTCTAAATTAAATAAATATGACAAATTATTTAATTTAGTCTTTTAACCCATTTGGATTAAAACCAATTTTTAATTCATTTTTTTCTCTCTCCTTGTCACATTCTCCATAACCCCCTTTTAATCTAGATTAAATTAATTAATTTGTGATTAGGATGTGCACCACTTAATCTTGATTAAGTGTCACATCCTCCATAATCTCCCACTTGCCTCTAATCTCTCATTAATTATCCTAATCCTGTGTTTGCACAACCTTAATCAAAGTCATTAACCATATTTGGCTTACCTTTTCTGGTCAACCTTTCCACTTGCCTTTCTTAGCTTGATCTCTTTCCATGTGAATTTTTAATTCACATTTATTTTATCCAAGGCTCCTTCTCTTCCCATGTGAATTTTTAATTCACTTTTGTTTCTTCCAAGGTCTTCCCCATCCCATGCAAGATTCTAGAGGCTTGACTTCATACATGTGCCAAGGACTTCTAGAACCTTGGACTTGTCACATCACCCACATGTGACAAATCTCCATTTTGGAGACCCTCTCTTATCCACTAGATTCTTCCAATCATTGTGAATTTTTAATTCACTTTTATTCCTCCAAGGAATCTTCTCATCCCCCAAGGTACTTGTCCTTCATCCACCTCATGTACTTCTCTTCCACCTCATTTCCACATCATTCCACCTTAAAACATCTCACATTCCACATGTCAAGATGTGAGGGCTTGTGAGTCCTCAACTTACCATATCCCTTCATCTTGATCTTGTTGGATCAATCTCAACCGTTGAATTCTCTAGAGAATTCCGATTATCCTATAAATACCCCCTCATTTCTCTCATTTTGGAGATCAAGTCTTTTGCAACAAAACTCTTGCAAATTCACTATTTGAGCTCTCATTTATCATAGCACTTAGCATTCTCATCCATCTTGCATCCATTCAACTCCATTGTCATCCAAGGTGCACACAACTCTTTAAGAATCAAAGGGCCAACCAAGGAAGGAGCAACAAAGAAAAGGTATAACCAACTTCAATCATCAATTGTTTTATCTTACTTCTTTGCTTCACCATTTTCTTAGGCTAATCTTATTGAGGTGTCCTCTTTTAGTGTTATTGCTTTTGTTATTGCATCATTAGTTTTATTTAGCATCTCACATTAGGAATATCAATTTAAAGGGATCACAGTATTAATCCATTTTGGTTTCCTTCTTGGTGTTTTGATGCATAACTATTTAATTAATTGGTTTAGTTTAGGAATCTCTTTAATCACTTGTAACAAAGGAACCTCGGTTTGAAGTTGCTTAATCTCTTGTATAAGTATGGTTTCAGTGGATAAGGTTGTTTTTGGAGAGTTATTCAAGGCGGTTGGTTTGCGACGCTCGAGAAAAGGCACTTGAGTTTTCTCTTTCAAGGTGGGATCCTTCTTTAAAAGATTTGTTGGACACTATCCACCCTCCTCTTGAGTTAACTCAGAAGTTTTAGATGAGGATTGTGGAAGGGTCTTGTCTTGATTACTCATTGGGTTTTGATCTAAAGGTGTGGAAGATTTCTTAGTCGTTTCAAGAGGTTCTTTATTTGGCTCATCCAAGATCTCAACTATAGTAGGCTATTGGAGTTTTTTTCTTGACCTTAACTATAGGTTTGCACAACATTAAGTCCAATCATGTTTTCCTATTATGTTGAATACACCGGGGTATTTTGACAATTATTCTTTGGATTAGGGACATGTTATCTTGAAAGTTGTGGTTGGTTAACGTGCATATTTTGTTGAGGGTTCTGAGGAGCTGCTAAATGGTTCTGCTATAGATTAGGCATCCTCCTTCGTCCATTGTAAAACTGATTTTGAGGTTGATTCCATTGAGGCGTAGGATTTTGAGGATACCATTATTGTTGGGTTTGGTTTGGCCATTGGGGGTTTCCCTAGGACCGGTTCACCCATTCAGGTGGTTACCATGGGTAAGCTCCCCAATTAGGTGGTGCTTGAGGTCAATGTGCCACCTACTGATTATTATTCCAATTTTTTGGGGGTCACCAAGAGGGATTTGAATTCTAGCCATAAGAGAAATTCCCTCTAGGTCTTTGATTCACAAAATTGACCTCCTCCTCAGAATGAGATGTCCTCTTCTTGGAATTTTTGATTGCATTTAGGATCTCCCATTGATTAGTGGCATGAATCTTCTCATAAACTTTGCAAATGTTAATTTTTTCCAAGGGACATTCTCTTAATAGATGTTTGTTTCGACACCTAGGAAAATAGATGGATAAGGTCTCAGGATTACATGTTTTGGCCTATATTCCATCTAGAATGGTGTTTAATTGAACGAGAATCTTAGCTTTGAGATTTGTTATCTCCTCACACAATTTACCTATTTTATTGGAACCTCCAAAAAGAGTAGATTTACGAATACCTCCTTGAGTATGAGAGAAATTCTGGCATAACTCATTAATATCATCGAGTCCAAGTTGGGACATATCTGGAATTTTCCCATTAAATCTAGACTTCTCCTAGCATCTTCATCAAGTCCCTTGAAAAATATGGTCTTCAAAATTTTGAGACTTATGGCTTCTTCACCACATCGTTTAGACAAGAAGATGAACCTACGCAGGTAATCTTCTAAGCTTTCATCTTCATTTTGCCTCAATTTGAACAACTCCTCTTTCCTATCACTCACTCTACAATAACTTTGGTATTTATCCAAAAAGGTAGACTCCATATCATCCCAGGTGGATATCGAACTTGAAGCTAGTCCCATGAACCAATGCATTACAACATCCTTTAGAGTGGAGGGGAAGAGCTTTAATTTTTGGTTATCATTTTTGTAGTCATAGGTCTAACACAAGACTTTAAACTCAAAAGGGAACTAGTCAAGGTCTTCGGAGGATAAACCTCTGAAGGTTGGCAAGATGGATGGTGAATTTTTTTCAAAGGTGTATCATCATCTTAGTCAAGATCAATAGGATAGGTAGATGCCCGCTCTCCCACTATTGGGTTAGCACCATTTCTATGGTTATCACCCATGGTGTTGAAAGGAATGTGTTCCTCTTCAAAGGTTTTCTCTAATGGTTGAGGTTCTGGGATGTGCAAAGGAATGATTTCCTCTACAAATTTTTTCTCTAATGGTTGAGGCTTTGGGGTATACTGGGAGGTCTTAGGTTGATCTTGCTCGATCAATTCTTCAATAAGTTCTTCAGCCAATACTTGTACCTCCTTGCTTGTAGTTGGAACATCTTTTTTTTTTTTTTTGGG